>OU343224.1:83181968-83477181 GCA_910596185.1 Chrysanthemum makinoi | reverse complement strand
TGTAGACCGAACCACTATAAACAACTTGTTGTGGTTTGATTGTTTCTTTCCTTATCTACTCTTTACATATTTTTTACATATTTCATTAACATATCTAAGATCAATATCCATTGATCTTTCAATAAGTTTCAAAACAAAGTTTTTAATCGGTAAACTATTCAACCCCCTTCTAGTTTTCTACAATTGGTATCAGAGCCTCGTTGCTCAAGAATTTCTAAAATATATTGTATTTTATAAACTTGAAATGATCCATGGATTCTGAAAACTTTAAAGAAGGGCAATCTATGCAAAGACCACCACTCTTTGAAACCAATGAATTTATCTATTGGAAAAACCATTTTGAAACATATGTAAAATCAGAAGATATAGATCTTTGGTTTGTTATTGTTAAAGGGGATTTTAGTTCTACAACAAAAGATATTTCTGTTGATGAACAAAAGAAATTAACTGCTAAAAACAATGAAGCTAAAATGATGCTTTATAATGCTTTGCCTAGAAAAGAATATGAAATAATTTTCATGTGTGAAACCGCCAAAGATATTTGGGAATCTTTGATTGTTACACATCAAGGAAATTCACAAGTCAAGGATAACAAAATTGATCTTCTTGTTCAACAATATGAACAATTTGTTATCCCTGAAGATGAAACCATTGATTGTGGCGTTGCTCGTTTTAATACTATTATTACATCACTTAAAGCACTTGATGAATCCTTTCGTAGTAAGAACTTTGTCAGGAAATTTTTTAGAGCACTCCATCCGAAGTGGAGAGCTAAAGTGACGGCCATTGAAGAATCAAAAGATCTCTAAAAAATGCCACTAGACGAGCTAATCGGAAACCTCAAAGTACACGAAATGGTGATGGAGAAAGATTCGGAAATCATCAAATGAAAAAGAGAGAAAATCAAATCCGTTGCTCTAAAAGCAAGAACGGAATCAAGTGATGATGACGAATCTTGCTCCGGTAGTGAAGATGAAGAGTACGCCATGGCCGTTAGAGATTTCAAAAAGTTCTTTAGAAGAAGAGGAAAGTTTGTAAGACAACCTTGGAAAGAAAAGAAGCCATTCCGAAAAGATCGGTATGACAAAAAGGGTAAAGGTGAAAGAAAGTGCTTTAGATGCGGTGATGCAAGTCATCTAATAGGATATTGTCCTAAGCCACCTAAAAGCAAAACTCAACGAGCTTTTGTTAGTGGCGCTTGGAGTGATAGTGAAGATGATGAAGAATCAAGCAAGGAGGAAATCGCTTTAATGGCACATGAGTCAAATGAGGTACATTCCAACTTATCTTATTCTTCTATTGATGATGACACTTTGCAAAAACAATACAATCAATTGTGTGAGCTAAGTCTAAAAATCATAACAAAAATTAAATTTTTAAAGACTAAAAAGAATTTTTAGAAAATGAAGTCTATGAGTTAAAAGAAAAGGCAAAACGATTAGAAAAGGGAAAAGCAAATGACGATGATTGCAAATCATGTCAAGAGCTTAATCTTGAAATAGAAAAACTAAAACTCACACAAGATGTTATAATCGAACATAATTCTAAATTTAAAAGGTTTAACAAAAACATCGCTTGTGCCGATGAAATAGTTAGAATTCAAAGAACACCATGAAACATGAATGGGCTAGGATTTAATGAAGTATTAATTCCAAAGAGTCAAAACAAAACTGCCGAAAAAGACAAACAAGCTGTCAAAACTGCTGCAGTACAGCATGGACCAGACGGACCCAAAATAAGGGATCCGTCCGTTGTAAAAATTGGTGCCGTGGGAACTTCAGCAGGACAGAATGTTTGTGATACGGACCGTAGCGAATTTGTCAAAGTAACAAAGAAAACCAATGATAGTGTTAAACTAAAACTTGCTGTTACATCAGGAGTAGGATTTGCTAAAAATGAATTTAGATCAAAGATTACTCAACAACGACGTAAAACACCTTTTGCCAAACGCCCCTTTCCTAAGAGTAACCACAACATACAACCCAACTATCAACACAACGGTTGGAATCATAACTTCCCTAGACCATATCAAACTCCAAATTACATGTCATGGAACTCTTACCCATTGTTTCCATACATGAATCAAATAAATGGTATGTTTAACCCAAACGGACCCATGAGATATTGGGGACCAAACGCTTGAGTTATTTGCTTCTTAGGTATGCTTGAAAGTTGGATTGGAACCTGATGAGTGGATAAAAGATAGTGGATGCTCACGACACATGACGGACAAAAAAAGTCTCTTCTCATCATACCAAGAGTATGACGGAGGTAATGTCACTTTTGGTAGCAATCTCAAAAGCAAAATCATTGGCAAAGGTACGATCGCTCATAACTCCCTAACTATTGAAAATGTTGCTCATGTCGATAGGTTAGGATTTAATCTACTTAGTATTAGCCAATTATGTGATAAAAAGTATAAAGTACTATTTGATGAAAATGGTAGTAAAATACTAAAAGATGGTATCACCATAGCTAAAGGAGTTAGGAAAAATAACATATACGTTATGAAAATAGATAAAACATCTAATGACAAACTTTGTCTAACAACATTAGATGATAGCTCAACTCTTTGGCATAGACGCTTAGGTCACGCTAATACGATACTTATACAAAACCTATCTTCAAAAGAGCTAGTTAAGAATTTACCAAAACTTAAATATGATCAACATTTTTGCGACGCTTGCAAAATTGGTAAACAAACCCATAGTAGTCACAAGTCTAAAAATATGGTGTCCACATCTAAGTGTCTAGAACTTTTGCATATGGACTTGTTTGGTCCATCCGCTATAAGAAGCTATGGAGGCAACTTATACACTTTGGTCATAGTAGATGATTACTCAAGGTTTACTTGGACGTTATTTTTGAAAACCAAAAATGAAGCTTTTGATAAATTTGAAATTCTTAGCAAGAAAATTCAAAATCAACTAGGTGTTAAAATTGTGTCGATCTGAACGGATCATGGTCGTGAATTTGACAATGAAACACAATTTGGAAACTTTTGTGATACAAATGGTATAACACATAACTTTTCGGCTCCTAGAACACCTCAATCAAATGGAGTCGTAGAACGTAAAAATAGAACAATTCAAGAAATGAGTAGAACAATGCTTAATGAACAAAACATTCCTCAAAAGTTTTGGTGTAACGCCGTTGACACTTCTACATATATTTTAAATAGAGTCTTGATACGTCCTTTCTTAAAAAAAACTCCATATGAGCTTTATAAAGGTAAAAAGCCAACTTTAGGATATTTTAGAGTCTTTAGATGTAAATGTTTGATCCTTAATACTAAAGATTACCTCACCAAGTTTGACCCAAAGTCTTATGAAGGTGTATTTCTTGGTTATTCTCAAACTAGTAAAGCTTACATTGTCTTAAACAAAGAAACAATGAGAGTCGAGGAATCGTTGAACATATCATTCGACGAAAGTCCACCTCCCTTTAAGACATCACCTTTGGTAGATGATGACTTAGTTGAAAGTCAACTTGTAGAAAGTCAATAAATAATTGAAAATGACAAGGAAGATGAACCATTAAATAATGAGATTATAAATATCAAAGAATCCAAAAGTCACCCTTTAGAAAAGGTCATAGGTCAAATTAATCAAAGAACCTTGAGATCACAAGCTCAAAAGCAAAGTAATCATTTTTGTTTTGTGTCTACCATTGAACCGAAAAACATAAATGAAGTAATAAAATATGAATCCTGGGTAATTGCTATGCAAGAAGAGTTAAACCAATTCGTTAGAAATGATGTTTGGAAATTAGTTCCAAAACCTAAAGATCAAACTATAATTGGAACGAAATGGGTTTTTCGAAATAAAATGGATGAAAATGGTGTAGTGTTTAGAAACAAAGCTAGGCTTGTTGCACAAGGTTATAATCAACAAGAGGGGATTGATTATGATGAAACTTATGCACCGGTAGCTAGACTCGAGTCTATTAGATTATTACTTGCTTATGCATGTGCTTATGACTTTAAATTATTTCAAATGGATGTTAAGAGTGCGCTTCTTAATGGGTTTATCAACGAAGAAGTATATGTTGCTCAACCAAGCGACTTGAGATATGTGTATAAACAATGCTTCATATATTTGAACCATAACTTACCTTATAAGCTAAAGCTAAAACAACACAGGTTAGTTGCGAGTAGGGGTGTTATCGGGTTTGTCGGGTAGGGTTAAGTCAGGTTTTGAATTTTTTAAAAGTAACCCGCAACCCGACCTGATTAAGAACTGGGTTATCGGGTTCGGGTGAGATTCGGGTCAAGTTATGTCGGGTCGGGTGATTCAGGTTATCGGGTGACCTGATTAAGTAACAGTAAGTAAAAAACATCAATTATATGATATAGAAATTGTCGTACATGTTTTCATATTCATGGCCACAGGAATCCTGATTCCATCATTGAGTTAACATGAACACTAAACATTATTTTATAATCTGAACAAGGCATCTAAAGTTCATCTGATGTGTATCTAGCAAATAAAGAAAGTTAACAATAGATATATAAAAGCATGTTTACGATAATACGATCACAAAAATGTGCCAATGTGTACAATTTTCTATTCAGCGTACCCTACCATTACCAATGTGTACAATTTTCTTGGTTTGTAGGGTTTATCTTTTCTTTCTTAGGTAACAATAAAACTATAAGTTTGATCTGTAGAATTATAAAATAATTGCAAAATTAATTTGCCTCATTCACTATCTTATTTTATAAAATGCATATTGTGTGTGTGTGTGTATATATATATATATATATATATATATATATATATATATATATATATAAATTAATAATAATAAACAAAAATGAAATGAAATATAGTACTTACAATGGTGCAGATGCCCAGTGCGTCCCTGGCGGCATACCTGTTATTAACTAATTTTGCGGTTAACATAACCGAATTTCAGTACATGGCTAAAGCAGATGGTGACATGCATCTTAGTCATGAATTGAAATTCGGTTATGTTAACCGGGAAATTAGGTTTGTAATAATCTGCAAGTGGAATATAACCAAAACGGGCATTGTTGGGCACCGTACGTCTAAAAGGCACCATTGGGGAATGTTTCTTGAGTCCAAGATGTGGAGAGAAATGGTGAAACAGTGAAGAGTGGAAAGGAGAGTCTGATAGAGCTGGCAATGTTATGATGTGGAGAGAAATGGTGAAATAGTGTGTGTTTTTCAAAGTGTCTGTAATGTGGTTGATGGTGTTTGCATTTCCTCCATGTGGTTGATGGTGTTTGCATTTACAGTTTTGCAGTTTACTTGTATAAATTACCAACATCATAAAGATTCAGTTTGCTCATATCAAAACGATGTGACTTTGAGGTGCACAAGTTGTATCATTACAATACCTTTAAAGTCGTGCCTTGCAACTTAGGTTACCAAAATTGTGATAGATAAAAAGTAATTGAGCAATTCCAAATATGGTTATTGAAATGAAAATGAGAAAAGATTCTCTCATGCGTGAAACTGTTTTTATGTCTGTAAAGAACATGCATCACGCGCATTGTTGGCGTGTGTGTACGAAGTGACCAGCCGAAGGGACCCGAATTCATCCGGACATATCACAACAAATCAACTAGACCAAGTATAAGAGCAGACCTTAAATATTTTTATTTATCTATAAAAAATTTATTTCACTTTCAAAACATATTATATCTTATACTTTCTTAATTACTTTCAATTTCAAAAAATGCCAAAAAAAACTTCTTAAACGAAAATTCCAAAACAACGTTCCAACACCCAATTCCAATTTTTGACTCAGTCACCCATAGTTAGTTTCAACCCGCAAGTTTTGTTTATGGCACACCATCACAACTAACATTGACAACAACATCAACAATAACCAAATTACCAAAACAGTTCCATTCCTACATCCTTATAAACCACAATTGTACCAATAACAAAAAACAAAAAACGAAAATCACAACTGGATCGCTAGAGATAGTATAAGAAAAAGAAACAAATTAACTTCATCATTAAATTCCCAAATTACAACCTGCTATTGAATGTTTTGTGTTATGATTTGTCTATTGTTGAGGCTCATGTCAAATTATATGTACTACTAGCTAGAGATAGTGTGATGATATTCAACTGTTTTAGGCATATATAGCCTTTAATTGCTTCAAGCTCATAACCTTAAAGAATACTTATGATATTGTACAGTTGGTAGGTGTAGGTATACTAAATCATTTCACCTTACCTCAAACAGCATAGTCAAGAGTTCAACCATTGCGGACCCATATTTTTACCATGTTCGTAAAATCACCTAAGAAATATGAAAGAACAACGTATAAAAGAAAATTATTAAAAGCGTATAACCCATATAGAAGATAAATTCTATTTATGTAAGCACTCATATTCAATAATTAGTGGGAAAACTCATTTATGTTTTACTACATATTATCAAGATTACTATAAGTTTAATCATTTCAAACCAAATACAAAAATGTGAAAATATGTCTCGGATACAACTTTTAAGATGAGCAATGATTTACGTCAACATATTAAACTTTGCACAACACATAATACAATGTCAATAATTGATGTTTGCAAAACACAAGGTCCTATAGTGCGTGTAAATCACGTCTTTAAAGTGTTTATGTGTTAAAACGAGATTAACAAAGCTTAAGCTATTGACCTAAACCAAGAGAATTGAGATATGTGTACAAACAATGCTTTATATATTTGAACAATAAATTACCTTATAAGCTAAAGCTAAAACAACACAGGTTAGTTGCGAGTAGGGCTGTTATTGGGTCGGGTTATTGGGGTTTTCAGGTTTGTCGGGTCGGGTTGAGTCGGGTTATGAATTTTTTATAAGTGACCCGCAACCCGACCTGATTAAGAATCGGGTTATCGAGTTCGGGTGGGATTCGGGTCGGGTTATGTCGGGTCGGGTGATTCGGGTTATCGGGTGATCCGATTAAGTAAAAGTAAGTAAAAAACATCAATTATATGATATAGAAATTGCCGTACATGTTTTTCATATTCATGGCCACTGGAATCCTGATTCCATCATTGAGTTAACATGAACACTAAACATTATTTTATAATCAAACAAGGCATCAAAAGTTCATCTGATGTGTATCTAGCAAAAAAAGAAAGTTAACAATAGATATATAAAAGCATGTTTACGATAATAAGATCACACAAATGTGCGAATGTGTACTATTTTCTATTCAGCATACCCTATCATTGCCAATGTGTACAATTTTCTTGTTTGTAGGGTTTATCTTTTCTTTCTTAGGTAACAATAAAACTATAAGTTTTATCTGTGGAATTATAAAATACTTGCAAAATTCATTTGCCTCATTCACTATCTTATTTTATAAAATGCATATATATATATATATATATACTAGTGTCAAAACCCGTCCGATGGACGGGTATGATTTGTGGTTTTTATTTATAGGATTTAGTTGAACAAATATATACTAAAAAGTAATTAAAAAGTTAAATGAAACTGTTAAGATCTATAATTGATGTTATCATAATCCATAAAACGTCTAAAAGCATGTAAGTACTTTTATTTTTTGTTTTTATTTTTAGGATTTAGTTGAACAAATATATACTAAAAAGTTATTAAAATTTAAATTAAACGGTTAAGAACTATAATTTATGTTACCATAATCAATAAAACGGCTAAAATGAGGTAATTACTTTCTAACATTTTGTTCTAAACAATATTAATCATGAACATCTTTTACATTTGATAATATTATTAACATTTTTAATTAGTATTTTATTTTTATTAATTATGTTTATTTACTTATTATATATAGGTGCTTCCAGCTGATTTTTTTACCAAATTCAGATGATGTTGATGAATTTGAAATATCCGTGAATGGATTTATGGTGAGGCTTGATGTTCGTTGTGATGAGAATATGTATGTATTGTCGGGTGACAAGTGGAGTTTTGTTGTTGATACTCTTTGTTTGTTAAGTGGTGATGTTTGTGTGTTTACCAGGAATAGGGTAAAAAGGTTGTGGTTATATGCTTTTAATAATAATAGGTAGAATCCTTACAGATGTGGTTTTCAAAGAGGCGGCTTCTTTAAGGAGGCTCCCACTACCATTTACTGAGTTTGAGCAGTGTTAGTGTTTTTGTTCAGACTTCTTAAATTTTATTGTTTAAATTTGATTTCATTATTTTCTTAGTTTACACTATAATTATATTCTGTTGTGTTACGTGTTTTAATTATTTTTTGATAACGTAGTTAGTAGTTATATAAGGTTTTATTTTCAATAAGTTTATAAACGAAAATTTATAAACCAAGATACACGATTAAGATAGCTCGAGTATGTGTTTTTAAAAATTATCGTAAACTTACGATGTTTATTTTTTAATAAAATTTTTAAATCCTAGCTGTGGTTAGTTAATAAAGTAAAACCATTAATGGGGATTCTAGTTAAACACGCAACCTTTAGTGGGGAAATATGTTTTTCAAAGAAACTAAATCTTCGTTATTTTGTAATAATTAAATCCTTTTTTTTTGTTTATAAAAAATATAAATTATAAAAAATAAGTCGGTATATTTTTCTATAGCGAAAGAAGGGTATAAAAACTTCATAAAACATTTTAAAATAAATAAATAAACTAACCGTGAGTAAGTAACTAATAGTTATTATTATTACTTTTTTTAACTATAAGTACTTAATAGGTTTCGCAATGCAAAAATCTTTAATATATCTATGTATAAACAAATGTGTAACGTATAAACAAAGGTTTCCAGTTATATATCAATGTATTAAGAGTAAGAAAAAAACATGTATAACGTAAAAAAAAAAAAAAAAAGGTTTCTAGTTACTCATTTTGTTCCATTATGAGGTCACCCTTAGCCCATGCCTATGCCAATAGAAAATAAAAAATGTTAACTATAGTAAACAATCAAAGTCTAATTGCATGAAGCTCTTTATCTTTATAATCCAAAGTCCTTTGTAACTCCATTATAGTCGTATCCCTTTCATGTAGTTGCTCCTGTATGCATTGACCAACATCAAACACTGGAAAATACTTGAGGGTTATCAATTATTGAACTATTAAGAGGTATAAATTTAGTCTTTAGAAGATAGTATATGATTTAAATGCAAATCCGAAATAAATCTTGTTTATAGGAAGCATTAGTTGTTGGTTTATTGTAATTAGCATATGTATAACAAAAACAATTTTCGACCGTTTACGCTTTCGTCACTTTAGAGATGGCCACTATCCACTAATGAAACAGTCATACTTGCGACGGTGTTTTACATTAACTTATATTAATAGTCATTGGAAAACATACCACAACAGGGAATTGGGTACGGTGAAAGTTTAACGGCATCTTAGTATCAAGAGGGCTAATCACCATAGTTGATATGAGGCATTATGAATTATAAACATTTACCAAATTATTTATTGAATGCATTACCAACGAAAATATTGGCATATATGCTATGCCACCTAAAAGGTATATCAAAATTCAAATATCAACACGTAAGACACGTGTGCTATAATTGTTTGTAAAAATCCTAAGACACACTTATGTTTGTAAAGAATTAACAAATATATAACTTAAAACTTATATCAACATAAAATATTTCATTGCAACTTTCGTGAAATATCTAAAAAATAAATAAAGGGCTTCGACCTTTATAATATGTAATTTTTTTTAAGTGAATGTTTAATCTGTTGTTTATGGTTTGAAAAGATTGAGATTTTTATTTTCTTTGTATATGTTGTTGCCAAATGCATATATTGCATGGAAAAACATAATTTTTCTTTTGATGTAGTATTTAGTCTATATTGTTGTATATTACACATGGTATACATTTCAAATAAATGGTAATTAATTATGTAGAGTGTTGTATTTTGATAGTAGGTAATCAACATGGCAAAATGCTCGATATGAATATCGTTGAAATGTATACGTTAACGAAAAATAAGATAAAAGGTACATAATTTTATATCGAATGCATTATCAATGAAAAATAAATGAACCTTAACAATTATAGAACAATTAAAAGGTACAAAGTTATTCATAGCAATTAAAAGCTAAAAAATGATCCTTTTACAAAAATAAGTATCGCCTTACATCTTACATTGTAAAGAACAAATAGAAATGAATGGTATACAAAACTATTGATTCTTCATATAGCTGCAACTAACGAATCCAATCATTCATCCAAAGTAATGTTTTTTTAATCTTTGGTGAACAACGACCGACACCTAAAAATGTATGCATTGAATCATTAGAACAACGACCATCATCAAGTGAAGACCATATCCTCTAATGCCTTTATAGCTAATCATGCTATCTCACATATAAACCTTGGTGTCAAAGGAGGATTTTAGAACAGTAAAGCATGTAATACACACCAAATCTAATCATATGGACAATGAAATGAAAGCTTGATTCTCGAAAATCAGCAAGATCAAATTATTGTTGGTGATGGTCTCCATATTAATTAGCAATCTCTACAACCAATGCATATGATCCTCTTCTTCTAAAAAATAGAAATATGCATGCTTTTACAACAAAATAATAATAGATACAGTAACATTATGTCTTCTCAATCATGCAATAACTTCTCTAATTTCTATTTTTCATAAGATGTGTCTATGAACCATTTTTCATACCTTTCATACATGTAATACGTGATTAAACTTTCATTCACTATCAAAAGGAGATTTTCGGATGTTTATGCGTCATTGGTGAATCTTTTCAAGAAACAATGATGCAACATTTTCTATACGGAATGCTATACATAAACCCTAGCAAGATATCTAGATAATAAAAGACGTACAGATAGACAAAAGTTTATGAGAAACACCTCTTTCGTCTACCTCAAGTCGGCTTTCCTAGCTTTTAGCTCTTTATTATAGCATGAACTAACAACCATGACCACCGGTTGTTCTAGTGCCATGTACACATCAATTTGAAAATTTGTCGCCATTTCATTCCAAAGAGTTAACGTAACACTGTTTCTACTGCAAAAGAAAAAAAAAGTTGACGTTGATATCGCTTTTGTGTTATTGGAATAGCTAATAGAGAAAAAGGTTGAGTAACTTCCAAGTTTTGGAGCTCGATGTTTCTACAGGTCATTATGTCTGTTGTTGCGTCTCCGGTTGTCCTTTTTTCATTGATCTTGCGAATATAACCTATATAATCTGCAAATGTAGTTGATAGCTTTCAAGATTGTGGGAGTTCAAAAAGCTGTTAAGAAACTTCTTTTACCTGTGAGGATTGACTGTTTGTTGCCAATTTTCTGTCCTTTGACATCCAAACCCTCGTATTTGGTATGCTGAATTCAACTGGAGTGCGTTATATTTCTGCACATCTCTAATTTCCATGTTTGCTTGAATTGCATGTCCCTGTTATTATGAAATAATAATTCATGTTATTAAATTAAAACGCGTTTATTGCCTTACTTGTTGTTCTATGTATATCCTGAAACTTTTGAGTGCACCTTTATATCCAGCAATATCAGTGACGCGATGGGAGTTAGGTGCTGGAATTGATTTTTCAATCCATTATTATTAAACTAACCTCGCATAACTGGTTGGTTACTGACCAGACCCACGTCTATAAATGTAATAGAAGCTTCTCCGGAAATTGAAGAGCCTGTAAGGAGGCCGTTGACCTTTACAATTATCAGCAAAATCGTTGGAATAGAGGGCGATATGAAAAGAACCTGAAAACCGTTTCTAGAACTCATATAAGGCACAAAACATTGGCATCAACACTTCAAATACTGAACCTACGAACCAACCTTAATTCTTGAACCTACAAAACCTGAACCCTGCAGTTTTATTGGATAAACCGAATATTATTGAAAAAAAGTTTGTCATAATTTACATGTTACCAACACCTCTTTGCATATATGTATGCACATACTGGCCAAATTCTTGATGAATCTGAGATGAAAACAGATGCGATCCACATTAAAACTTCACATTAAGAAAGAATCCACATGATATTGAAGGTTTACTAACAAATATGGTATGCATGACTATCATTTGCTTCCATAAAACATGTGACATTAAGAGGGTGTTTGGGATTGCTTATTTTATTGTGGTTAAAAATGGTTTAAAATCTTTGTCACATATATATTTAGAATACAATTACGCCCGCCCGATCAGGGTGTCATACCATATTCGCCCGTATGAGGATTTCCCGATAAGTAAGACGACTCTTGATGAGTCGAGTATATTTGCTATTAGAATGCAGCACCAGGGCTGCATTTGGTTTAGTCAAATAGTCAGTCAAGATTATCGTCTTTAAGTAAAAGACTAATTTAGTCAAATAGTCAGATATGGATCTCATGGTTGATTATCGTCTTTATGTAAAGAAAACTACCTGACTAAATTATGATTATCGTCTTTAAGTAAAAGACTAAACTGATTACTTGACCCCTATCTGGAATTACTAATCAGACTGCTTATCTGCTCATTCCTTCGCAAGAAGTAGTTGGAATAAAGCAGCTCCAAACTACTTATACTTAAAACAACTTATTACATTAGCAAATAATTTGATAAGTAGTCAGATTAATCGATCCCAAACACACTCAAAACTGCTTATCAGTTGTACCAATAGACAATTAGCAGGCAAGCAGTTCAAAAACAATGCCAACAATCCTAAAACAATCAGTCTCGCTCTAAACTAATACAAATACACTATGAACGGATTATCTACTACTTAAAGTCGATAATCATAAATTCATATCTTCCAACTTTGAAATGGGCCGAGAAGAAGGCTCCTTATCAGTGCTAGCCTTATTTTTTAAATATGGTTCAGAAAGTGCCTAATACAAGTTACAAAACATACATTTTATTTAGAATAAATTCTTTGATAGATGTGAGGAGTAGATAAATAGGTGCGATATTACCTCCTCGGACAAGAGAATCTCCTTCAGGTCAAGCTACAGGGTTGAACAATCGATCAACATTAAATCATTATCTTTTCGCTTTAGTTTGGATCATAACATAAATTAATGAGGGATATGCTCAATTATATGTCAATGTGTATCCCATCCGCTGATAATCTAATGTTCATTGATGAAACCATCTAAATATAGCGTTCATAGAAAGTTGACACACAAAGTGATGAACCCGTATTTAATTAAGTGAAAATACTAAAGGTGTTAGCCTATATAGTAAAGCATGGAAAAGAGCTAATTTAGGATAAAATGTATCTCGGGGACAGTTTAGGTGTTCATAGTAAAATATTCAATACATTCTTTTTTTCACTTTTTTTTCGGCTCAAACATCTTGCAAGTTGCAATGTTGTATTCCAACAATGAAATTGAAACTATTCGGACAAGAAATGAGCCAAGACCTCAAGGCTTTGTACGCAATACTCTTAGGTTCCCTCACTCTACACACAAACAAATCAAGGCTTTGTCTGAATGGTCTAAACTTCTTATAGGGTTCACACAAATAAAGATGATTAGAATGGAAAACAACCCGGCCCTGAACTGGTATATCAATGACTACTTTGGTTTTGAATTGGATTTCATGGGTCCAGTTGCTGCTGTTCTTGTTGGATTTTGCGTCTTCTTTGCCTTCCTTTACGCCGTTTTCCTAAGGGCTTTGAACTTCCAAATGAGATAGTGATCGAGAGATCTTACATTCAAGTTTGTAATGTTTATACATTTTTTGTTGTGAAATTAAAACTTTTATTTTTCTATCATTTTTAGAAACTGTAATATTAGTGCTGTATTCTAATTTTTACATTTGAATGTTAGTAATCCTTCCTTTAAATTTTAGGTTAATTTATTAAGTGCTTGTCCTTCATAAGTCATCCTTAGCTAGTCGTTAAACCTTTTATAGTCCCTGTTGCCATGAAAATTTAGTTATATTCCATTAGTAAAAGATAAACAGCTTCCTAGACATTAATTATAATGCAGGGCATCCACAACCCTACGTATATTGAGTTAGTAAACGCATAATTTCAGAAACAGGGTATCTGTTTTTGTACATGAACTGTGAGATATCCATAGATGTCTAAGTTGGACGATATGCAAAATTTGAACTTGTAGTGTTTAAGCATGGGCGTGAGCTCTTTGGTTGATTACATAAGACTATTTGACAACAGGTTCCACTCAAACCACCATATGTGTTACTATGGATGAATAACAAATTAATGCCATGAAAAAATCATCCGGATCTTTGTTGGAGGCAAACATACAATACAAAGCAAACGACAAGAAGTAGAATCCTTGTACTTCTGGTTTCTTGATCTTCTAATAAGCACAAATACCATTAAAACATAAGCATAACTCTCAACTTCCCACCATGAACAAAATATACAATCAATCTAAAAACGAGTTGTTGAGAAGCTTAAGAAAACCAATGGAAAACAATAAATCAAAAGTGGCAGGTATACGATGCTAACAAATAGAAGAAAAAAATAAAAATAAATAAATAAATAAATAAGTATGACAGGGAATGAAACTCAAATTTCTAACCTTGTGTTCCCACAGGCATAAATAGAGGTGTCTAGCAAACATAATGAGGCAGTGTTAGCCTAGCTGCACGAGCACGATTGAACCTCACTAAAATCTAGTCAAAAAAACCAAAGCATATTCTTTAAGTTAGAAACTTCAAACAACAAACTTGTATTCTGTCGCATACCGGGTTACATAATTCAGCAACCAAGTAAATATTTCTTTTTTCAATTCTTTTAATCTGGTTCCTAACAATTGAGACTCCTAATTAACATGGTAGCGCCACAATCATGCTGGCCTTAGCAAGATATTTAGTAACATACTGTAACGGAAAATTCAAATGTTTTGACCCATAACATGAAACAGGATTCCAATTTAACATTGTATGCCACTGTCAAACTGCAAGTACCACGATATTAAGTGACCTACTATGCTTGACAACTTCAAGTTTTCAATAAAAAGTCACCATTCTTACTTTTCTTCAAAACGCGTCTAATTTCAATATGTGGTTTAACGCCTTTACCGCTATGGTTTTTACATTCTTGGATAGTTTTAAATATTCTAGTAAATCCTGAATGTTCCAACTCAGCTTATTGTGAACATCACCTTAGTTAAATGAATCATACGCTAATTAAACAGAACAACTTAAGCATTACTAAACTTTACGCTCTCTCAAAATAACAAATCGAGCTATATACTCAATTCTTGATTGTCATTAGTCATATTAGCTAATTTAGATAAACTATCTTTGTATGAAAATTAGTGCGTTATTGTAAAATAACTACATTTAAACTATTAAATTGTAAAATACAATTATAAACCAAAAAATGGGTTAATCTCAAATGTGAATAAAACTAAAGGCAAATCGCACAAAAAGGTACGCTAATCCAAATTGATTACAAAACTTATTAATTAGGCAAACCACTGCCTGCTTGTTTATCTAGTACAAAAAGCTTAGACAAAGCGTTTTCAACAGAGAAATGCATGCAAGAGCTGGATCAACATTAAATCTCTTTGAGTAGCATAAGTAGAACAGTGACACCTAGAGATACCTAAAAGGACTATAAATGACTTTGACTATATTGAAAGTTTGGATAAACTAAGACATTTTACATCGTGTTACAGATATAGAAATTATGAGGAAAACAAAAATTTGTAACTATGGACTTAAAATACCAGCCATGTTCATGAAAAGTACTGACATGTATGTTAGGCATGCTCATTGCATAACTGTATATTAAGTTCTATAGATGTTGCCAATCGCTATCTGTATCTGTACATAAACCTAAAAAGATGTAAAATTCCTTGTTAACCAAACATACAATCTCAAAGGGTTCAAAGAATATCTAATGAGAGCTTTAAACTTTAGTGCAGAATTTAAGTTCTCAAAACAGAAATTACCATTGGTTTTGAGTTCCAGTATAAATTTCTTTGCATGGGACTCCAATGAGAGCCTTCCTGATTAGTTTCAATCAAGACAATAAGTGATACCTTTTTCAAGTGAGAACATTTCATTCAGAAAATAATTAATTTATATTTTTCCTCTCTGACCTTCTTTTCTCCCTGCCAACCCTTGAATCTTGAGCCACGGGCATTTGAATCAGAAGACAAAGCTGGCCTCTTGCTCTAGCTTTTCATCTTATGCCTTCTAATAGAGTCTTCAAAAACTGTCCGAATCATCGGAATGTCGATGGCTTCTCCTTCTCCTATTTTCTTTCCTACTCTTCATCCTCTGCGATTGGTGTTCTCTATCCTCATCTGATGACTCCTCTTTTTTCCTCCTCTTCCTACCACTATGGTCATCATCCGTATCACTGGTGTTCCTCTTACACTTCTTTTCTTTGACGCAATAGAAAATAAGATTGGCCAAGGTGATTTACAAGCTTCTTGATCTGATTGTTCTGGATAGATATGAGACGTTTATTGCCTCCATGCTGGCCATCTTCTTGCTCAAACGCAATGCTTGGCACACTTCCAGCCTTGCGCTCCTTGACATATATGTTTTTCCCCGAGAGTGAACGTGGGATTGCAGTAATGGTCTCAGCATACTTTGGATCTGGTTCCGGAGACTTGAGATTATTGTAAGCCTAATTCCAGAAGATAGAGGATCAGTTTCAGTTGGATCCATGATAAGACTTCTTAGCATCGCAAAGTTTTTAGGGGCTTCACCAGTGATACGCACACATCTTAAAAAGTGTAGCCTATAGTTAGAATTCAGATCTTCAAGTCATATCCTCAGATGCAAACATGTCGGTACAGAAAGTAATGTCTCTTGCCAAAGCTTTACCTGAATTTGCTCGGCCAGAACAATAAACGAATAGAACTTACCCTTTTCAACATAAGAACTCTATCTTGCATCCCATCCATTGCTCCTGCATTCTCATGTTACAATTTCATGGGAGGAATAAGAAGAAGAGGCCCTAATACCACCCTCTTCAATGTCATCAAACAGAGTAGCTCTACACATCGATATGTCAACCCTAAGCATGAGAAAGATGATCGAGTAATTAATAAAAAACCTTTTAAGTGTTTTAATTTCCACATATACTTGCATGTTCCATCTTGCTGATCTTTAGCGTCTAGCATTCCAATTTTACAATGCCTGACTCGAGTCTGGTTTCAAGCTCAAAGAGCACCTTAAAAAAATAAAATGATAAACAGTAATAATTTGAAGCTGTAAATATATATCATCCAACCTTATCCTTGATCTGTTTCGTATCTTGTATCAGCTTATGAATCTCCTTTCCTTTGATTCATATGATTGTATCCCTGTTTGTATATGGCAAAAAAATATTAGTTATTAGTAGTCATAATTTTAATTAGTAGCCAACAATATTAAATGATTTCATGTTATAACTAAGTAGATAAAAGTGGACATTTACTAAGGAGGATTTAGTCTCTAATAGTACGTAATAGAAATTTAGTTACATAATAATTGATAGTAGTTCCATTGGTGAGCTATGTTAGCGTCTTTTGCTGCATGTGGACAAAGAATATTGTAAAGTTGAAGCTATCAACATAGCTGAATCAGTTAATCATGGATGGTAGAGATCAAAACTAACCTGGATGCATGGGAAGGACGGAAGGGAGGATCCATAATTCTTGAGGCATAGGGTTGCATCCCACCCAGTCATGAATACCAAGTGCCTAATTAGACGACTGTGTATTAGTGTTTATGTTTGATTAGTATAAATTGATAAGAAACCTGCATAAATTTGTAATAGATTCAATCAATCTTTGAGGAACACAACATCTTACCGAAAGCCATGTTTTTCACCAAGAGGGGTTGGCGGTGGCACTTCCATGATCTATGTTACTAATGTAGTAAAAACAAAATTTTGTATGCATCAGTAAAACACTATCAAAGTTTACTTTTTGTCATATATTTTCGAAACAGAAATAAACTCCGTATACCAACAATCAAGTTTGTATAATAATTTATTAATGGTCTAATAAGTTAGTGTTTAGGACCCTTAACTATAAAATATAATACATACATTAATCGAACTAAGAATTGATCTTGTGGCTGGCATAAACATAAAAAAATTACCTTGTTACCAAAGGAGATACAATCCCATGAGTTGCAATAAAAAGTAGCCAATCTCGGGACCTGGAACATTATGCGTGAACATTTCAAGATAGTGACATTGACAGGGGGTTCTTTATCTGCATAGCACCTGGAACTCTCTTTAATGCTTCCTATTAAGATGTCACCGGGAAAGAATCTTCTTTCCAATTCGACCCAAATGACATTATACTTTACTATTCTTATCTTTAAACATGATTTTATATGTTGTTGTCCAAATATAGTGTAGTCCTTTTTGACGTTAGTCATGAGTTTGATTATTGATCTATAAATCAACTAATCAATAGAATCAAAAGTAACTACTTTAAAATAATACATGGGATATACCAAAAATAAAACACATATGTTAATGAAATAGATGAGAATACAAATAAATGCAAGAAATATGGTAGGATTTGTAAATTACAACAATGTTCAGACATACAGTCCTCAAATTCTTTGGTTAAGTTAATTTACTCAAAAAAATAAATCCCAGTATACCTTATTTGTCCATGTTTCTTGCTACTCGTGCATCCATTCTGCAACCTGTTTGTGGATCGTTCATTTAAACAAAAAAGCTAGAAACTGAACGCACCTTCCGATGTTGATTGCGGTTGCTGATTGCTCCTATGTAAGCTTAAATTCCCTCTTCCTACACATCAGCAAGTAGCGCTACAGGAGATGTAACCAAAATAAACAATGAATCACACATATAAGTCACGGTTTAAGGACTCACATGATTAAGTAATTTAAACTATCCCTTTAGATTAAACACCATATAACAGATAATTTTATTAATAAATTGGACACTGTTACATTAATCTAATATATATGTTTATCTGATCGTATAGCATACCAATCAATGTCTCCGGTCTTATATTTGCATAAGGCTCCTTCCCTGTCAATAGTTCCCACATCACTATTCCAAAATAGTAGACATCAACCTAAACATACAACTACATATGCATTACTAACATAGATTGCAACAAAAGTTTCGAGAAGAATGACAAGTTAATCAATAAAAATGATAATCTGACCTTTTCATTGTCCTTTTCTTTGCGGTTTAAAAGTTCAAAGCTATCCATGGTAATGCTCCTTGCACAATATAGGCTTAAAAGATTAAATAGGTTTACATACACCTAAAAAATTTAAACCGATGATACTACAAATCTTTTGATCACGATCTTGTGGTTCTTCAACAGTCTTCAAGACTTCAAAAACCTGCATAACTTCATCTTTTGTTCACGATCATGCATTTTCGTTTGGCATAAACCTTTTGCGAACCTTTATAAATTAAAACCTAGATGTAATAATGCACCAAATTTTCAGATGTAATAACATGAGCAAACCCAGATACATTTTTTTTAGATAAACACAATGAATATATAAATCTGACCCATTCATCAGTATTTGGCACTAACATCTAAAAGAAAGTTATAAATATATCCGAATAAACGAGAAACGCTAAACTTATAGGTCCTATGCCCAAAACAAATATGTAGGGTCTCAAATAGGCACGAGTTTAGTTTTCTGGTGCAGTTGATATATTATGCTACACCATCCAGGGGGCCTAAACTACAACGTTAATGCATAATCATGAACCCCCAAAACATATTCAATTTTAAAACTGAATGCATAACAAAACATAAAAACCAAAAGAAAAAAAGAAGCCATGGACTTTGTTGTCAGATGCAAACCTGTTAAGTTGCTAGAAGAATCTCGAGAGGATGAAAATCATGTGATTAAGTTGGAAACTATAATAAAGGAATGGATATATGTTAAATATTTAAAACCCTTAATTTCCGGAATTCATATAGACAATTTTTGGAGTCGAATTTGGTGACATGCCATTAAAGAGTTATTAAAGCATGTCATTATTATTTTCAAATATCTATCACAAAATCTTTCTTGGTCCATTGGTTGAGGAGCTTGCCTTTGGAGTAATTGACTCATGTTCGAATCTATGTATGTGATTTTTTGTAAAAAAAATAAAAACATGCGAAATTAATTAAAAAAATTGCATGCATGAAGATAATGCGATGACATGGATTATATTATGATTATGTGACATTAATATGATGACATGGCATTATGGGATGCCAAGTGGCATTTTATGTGGCATGCCTCCTCTTATATATAATGTATAGATATATATATATATATATATATATATATATATATATATATATATATATATATATATATATATATATATAGAGTACAGTTCTAGAGAAAAGTGTAATTAGATAGAAAAGTGAGAAAAATAGTTTTAGGGTAGAATTTGATAACAGTGGAAAGTTCAAGGTAGAAAATGAAAATTAACAAAAATCACACCAAATGAGTGGTATGAACCAGATTCTTCTCATAAACTTACACCAAACACACACACGCTCTCTCTCTAATCAACCATATACTGCCATTTGCATACCAAACCGATCGTATTTTCAACACCTCCAGTAACCACCATTAGAACCACCATCACCGCCAGAAATAATTACGATCATTCTCACCACTTGTAACCACCATTACAATCATCGCTGGCACCACCACCATTGAAACGCCACCAACAACCGTCAAATCACTTACATCAATTACCAGCCACATTTGTTTGCTCTCATGAATTGTCCATCGTCGACTCGCTTAAATACATACAACAGTAAGTGAACTAATTATAGCAACTAAAATAAGTGTTTAATTATGTAAGCTTTTAATTTTGTGTAACCTGAAAGTATTTAATTACAATTTTTTTTAAGTTATTTTAGTTTTTTACTGGACATGGAACAAATTTGATTAAAAAATGCTTGAAAAATATGTTTATTAAAAGTTGCACACCAGGTGTTTGATAAAATGTCTGAGTAAGATTTATAACTGTGATGCACTAATTTTCTGCATATGTATTTGATATTGAATGATATGACATCTTGGGGTATATGTGTGTAAATTTGTAGCATCAAATTACATGTTAGGGCACCAGGTTGTATTAGTGCATCTGTATTTGTGGTTGTTGCATCAGGTTAAAGTTTTGTATGTTTAGTGCATCAATGAAACATATTAGGGCATTAGTGAGTATGATTAGTGCATCGTCAGATATTTAAGGCATCGGCGTTTATGTTTAGTTTATCCGTTTGTATGTTTTGTACATCGTTGGTCATAGTAGGGCATCCATATGTATGTTTAGTGCATCGCTAGACATACTTGGGCATATGTTTATATGTTAAGTGCCTCAATGAACATATTAGGGCGTCAGTAATTATGATTAGGGCATCGTCAGACATATTAAAGAATCAATGTATATGTTTAGTATATCCGTTTGTATGTTTAGTGCATCGTTAGTCATAGTAGGGCATCCATTTGTTTGTTTAGTGCATCGCTGGTAATACTTGGGCATCCATTTATATGTTTAATAAAACACCTTTTGTTAAAATTTCTTGTATTAGTGTGTTAGATTTGATCAGGGGAAAAAGAAAAATACTCTATTTTTTGAATAATATGATATAGTGTGTATTCATAAATATACACCTTGGCCAACGTTACCTTTTCTAGTTTTGTCCATTCGATAGTCATGATTAATGGTGTGAAATTGCCAGCGCCAAAAAGTTAGAAATGTAAATATTTATTGGTTCAGGTTGTTCACACTCAAGGAAAGGTGATTGCTGACGAGTATGTCATGTACAAATACATATAAAAAAATATGATGTTTGTTGATATTGTTTCACCTAAAGCAAGCGGTTCGATTAGTATGGCAATTCCAGATGAGGCAGTGCCAGCGATCTATCTTGTAGATATTGTAACTGGTCGCATATTGCATCGCATGACTCATTTAGGATCGCAGGGTCTTGTTCATGCAGTGAGTATCAATATTCTCTTTGCATTTAATAAAAAGTAACTTGCATATACAAATGAACCAAATTCTCTTTTTTTTTGGAAGGTCCTTAGAGAGAAATGGGTCGTATACCAATACTTCAACCTATGAGTTCACAGATATAAGATGTTTGTTATTGAGATTTATGATAAGTCTCGTGCGGTATTGATCTATATACTGTAAAGTTTCCAGCATTGTATTTTTTATAAATATATTTTTTTCTGATTATGATTACTATCCACTGGAAATAAAGATGTTTTGAAGCTGACTGTTGGAAAACATAATCTCACGACCCCCGTCACATTTTACTCTCGGCCTGAGGCTATGACAAAATCACAGTGTTAGTATTTCACTCATTCCGTAAGAGCAATATCAGTAACTTCAACTGCAAAGGGTATTTCATCCAAGCATCTTCTTACTGGTACAGTTGGCGATCAGGTTAGTGTGGAATATATTGATGTATTATAATCTATTAGGTTTTCAATTTGAGGGTAAATTTCAATGCTCGAGAAGGAAGGAGTACAGTAGGGGTAAAGGACTTGTACCTGATTATTATTTTAAATTTCATTCCTTCTTTAATGTTAAAAATTTATGAGCTTTTTTACTGTCAGATTTTTTATCATTGTATTCGATAGATATTCATATTATTTACTATTTCGGAGCAATAGTAGATTAAATGGGAATTAGGGCATCTTTGAGTATGATTAGTGTATCGAAAAGGTAGATATTAGGGCATCTATGAGTATGATTAGTGCATCGAAAAGGTAGATATTAACGCATCTATGAGTATGATTAGTGCGTTAAAGAAGGAGATATTAGTGCATCAAAAAGGTTGATGTTTACGCGAGGACTCGAAAATTTTCAGCACTTCTAAAAACACGAAAGAAAATGGTAGTGTAATTGTCTTTTTTTAGACTGATGTTGTGGTTAAAACTTGGATAAGTGTATTAAAAAATCTTTATATATTTAATACATGTGTTTGTTATTGTCACTTTTATTGACATGTTAACACTTTTTTTGCAGCTTCTATTTCTGTATCCGAACTTAACTACAATTTCAAAGAGAGTTACAATCGAAAGAACCATACTGACGATGAGGCTGTGAGATACCAAAAATTTGAAGCAAAAGGGAATATAAAAAAAGAAACTAGGAGGTTTCGATATGCTACAGAAAATCCACACACCAATTTCGTAGGTCCATGATGCATCTTTCAAGACGAATTTCGAAAAATGTAAAATTTGAAACTAAAGAGGACAAACGAAGGGGTATATGCTAAGAAACTTTTGAGAAATAAACAAGAAACATGAGTTATATGTTCTGCAACATAGGAATAATGATTTGTGTTAAGCAATTTCAGTGAATCTCATAAGAAGAATTTGTAATGCAGATGCATTCAGAAAGATTTCTTTAACGGTTTTCGTTTTATCATAAACATGAAATATGAATAGGTGGGTAGAAGTAGCTTGTTCAGGTTTTTAACTTCATTTAATTGAGTTTAGAAACAATTATGTTTGGTTTTATAAGGTTATGATGTAGCAAAAGCAATGTTATGATTTGTACTTTTTCGTTGTGTGTTGGGCATATGGAAATAAAATGCTTTGATGCTTTATGTAGATATAGTTTTTTTTATATAAAAATAAGTTTTATGATTGTTAAAGATGATTGAAATGAAATATCCTCTTCACCTATCAGACACAATCAGATATTTAAAAAACTAAGGTGCATCAGTGCTCAAAATAAAGGTGCATCAGTACATAGAAGAAAGTGCATCTGTTTGGGTAAGGTAGAATTCATATAGTAAAAAAAATTCAAATTAATTTTGAACTATTAGACTAAAAACAATAGTTTTCAAGAAAAAACAATTGAATGATTGTTAAGAAATGATTAGAATGAAATATCCGCATTAGTACTTATAAACAAATTGTTGTTTAAGAAAAAAGTGCATCAATGTCAATGATAAAGCTGCATCAACGTTAAAAATAATGTGCATCAACAGAAATTGCTTCTATTTAGGTAAGGTAGAATTCAGCATGAAACTCAAAAAAGCATTTATAAACATAGTAGTGCATTAGTAAAGAGAATGATGCTGCATCACAGCTGTAGAAATTTCAATGATACATTAAATGAAAAATATCTTATATACAGAGTGTTACCATTGACCATTCATTTGTAGAAGTATCAAATAAAGAAAATAAATAAAAGTCTATACAAAATGCTCATGATACCAATGAGCAACTATTTGCAGAAGTTTCAATTGCGGAAAAGAAAAAAATGCACCCAAGTATCAAGTAAGGAAATCAATTTATAATTCATCAAATATGAAAAATAAAAATAATTCTTGGATATGCCAAACGAGTTATGTCCTTGAATCTTTTTGCTGGTGTATTATTCTATAGAAGTCCTTGACTTATGTCATCCCTACATCCACAAGTGAGGGAGACTCGTCTTTCTTTAGTAGCTTCAGCTTCAACAACCTAAATATCTCAAACAAAACCTAGCAAAGAACAAAATGTGAATATAAGTGCATCACATTAACTAATTAAGGGCATCAGTTTGTTAGTAACTAGTGTATCATAGAGTTATCTATTAGGTGCAGGGCAATATCATCAAATGAATTATAAGGTAAAGTAACATATAATTCAACTAATATCAGTGAATCACAACGAAAAATTCAGGGCATCTGTTTGTAAACAACTGTTGGGTTCAGTAAATACCCAAACCCCTTAATCTAGGATTTGAATAGAAAATAGCCCAAGTATTTAATCCGAACACTAATCAGGTCACTGAGTGCATAGCCTCTCAGTGAGTCATCTTCGAGATACCCAGTACGAGGCGAAGGAGTCTCTCCACTCAGTAAGGCGGAACTTAATGGGTGAAGACTGAGTCAAGAAGAAGATGATGGATTCAGTGAGTGATGACAATAACTCACTGAATCCCTAAGATTCCTCTCCAACTTCTTACACTGAAGACAAACTGAAGTAGAAGACTGAAGGATGTAAAGACTGAAGAAAGAGCGGGACAAGGCAAGAAAGTTTGAATCAGATAAGACGAAGTCCTTATCAACCAAAGTCAACTTTCCCTGAATGGCAAAAGATCAGGCTCAGTGTCATCACCGAGTTTAGGAAAGTAGTCTTGTCTCTTACCTAGAATAGTCTTTGTAAACAGAGACAAAATACATCAGTATTTTGTCTTCTGTATGATGTCGGTTTGTCACTTAGGAAAGAGTTAAAAATCATACATGTATAAATAGCATAAGAGATGGAGTGAAAAGATTAAGCTTGTGAATTGTAAAACACACATACACGCAAGCCATCTTTTCACTCCTCCAAATACAACTTAGTTCCTGAGATAGCTCAGTGAGCTCTAAGAGTTGTGCTCGGACTTAGCCTGAGCTTAGAGAGGAATCACTCAACTTTGTCATTTCAATCCCAAGTACTATTCCGCAAGTACTTGGGTAACGTTTTCTTTGTTGAATTATTTCTAATAAGAATATGACGTTGAAAATTACTAAGTGTGTTTTCTTTATGTTAATTTCAGTCATAGTTCACTTTTAACTTGTTTTAAAACTGTTTTAAACGATAGTGAACGGGGAACAACAAGTGGTATCAGAGCAAGGCTAATTATAAAACTCATTTTTTTTGGCCGCTCTAAAAGTTTTTAAATTAGGATCCTTAATGGCTGAAATTGATGTACTCCAACTAGTCGATAAAAAGGGTGGAGCTTATTCATGTTGCCCCTAGACTTGAAGTTGGCAAATTCAACAAATGGAAAAAGCGAATGCTTTGCTATTTGATTGGGATGGAACCTTATTATATCAAGTGTATAAATGAAGGTCAATTTATCCCAAAGACTGCTGAAGGGTTGCCCAAACCTGAAGCTCAGTGGACCCAGGATGAAAGGAGAGTGGTCAACCAGGACCAAAGACTCAAAAGTATCATAATATCTTGTCTTCCTGATGATATTATGGAGTCTGTTATAAGCTCGTAGTAATCTGCTAAGCAAACCTGGGATGACCTAGTTCATAGTCATGAAGGACCATCTGATACCAAGGAAAACAGGATAATGGACATGAAACTTGAGTATAACACCTTCGGGCTAAGGACTCGAAACTCTCTCTCAAACTTACACCGGATACAAAACTCTTTTAAATGAACTTTCAAATGATGGTGTTAAGTTGTCTAAGCATGAAATCAATGTTGGTTTTGTAAACAGTCTCCCTGAGAAGTGGTTGAATTTCTCTCGGGACTCGGAATGCTAATCATATCCAAAATCTTGAGCTTCCTGAAATTTATGGGAAATTTGTCTATGAGGAAAACCTCATCAACAGACGATACCCAGACTTAAAGAAGTCTCAGGAAGTCAAGAAGTCCCGACCACTACCTCATCACCAATATCAACCGCTTTTCTAACAATGTAGTTCAAGATTTTCAAGAAAACTCAGATGATGAGCCTGATGAGAGATCAAGTGAAGAGTACCTAAATGACCTGAATGCTGAATTTCAGGAAAGGGCACTCCTCGCTAACTCTCGAAGGTTTATAAAAAGAAACAAAGGTTTTTCAACTGCTAAAGCAAAGCGAAGACACTGAATGCTATAAGTGTCATAAAAGAGGCCATTTTGCAAAAGACTGTTTTTCAAAAACAACTTCCGAACCCTCTTACAAACCATCAGGATCAAATCAGTCTTCAGGATTTAGCAAATTTCAACCAAAAATCTATCAGTCTCATCAAAATGTTCAAAACAAATCTGATCTTAACAAAACCATTGATTATGAAGCTAAGTATAAGAAAGCAAAAGCTAAGCTTGCATTGCTTGAGGCCAGTCCCTCAGAAACAACAAAAATTGTTCAATCTGTGCAGGGTAAGAACAAAGGCCTTGTTGCTGAAACCTTTGACTGGGATGAAGAGCCAATCTCATCGGATAATGAAATGGTACATGTCAGTGCTCTAATGGCTCTCTCAGAAGAAGACAAGCTAGCTGTTGGGAAGAATCATGCTAGGAACGGGGAATGGGTCAACATCACAATGAAGAAGGTAAACACTTTTCTTTCTATGGATGATGACTCGATTGGGCCTTATATGAATTATCTAAATGTTGACCTTAAGTTTGTAGAAGAGCAAAGATGAATCTTTTTCTAAGTACAACAAGTTAAGTTTTGAATTGAATAAGTGTAGGGATGAATTGCTTATTTTAAAACAAGCTAAGCTTGAGGCTATCACTTTGCAAATTCAAAACACCGAACTAGTTAAAAGAAATCAGAATCTTCAAGATGAACTTAAAAAGGCAAATGATGTTCTTAAAAGTTGGACTGCTAAGAATCCCAGGGTCTTTGATACTGTGGGAGCCCCCAGTAGCAAGAAGAGAGTCATAGGTGAAGATCATCTCCCTGACTCTCTCAACAAAGACCAGTCTCCTAAGCCATTTGTGTTTGGTGGCATGATTACAAGTATGTTGGCTGATTCCAGTTCCAGTGAATGGATTGAACGAGTCAATCCTGAGAGTAAGCTTCCAAACTTCGATTCTGGAAGGATTCTAGAGCCTGAAAGTCAAGCTCTAAAGAGCATGCTTGGACTCCCTGATGTGCCCAGTGGTACTGAACATATCTCTGAGTCTAAAGCAGAATCTCAAGCACCGCTTCCACCACCAAACCTCTTCAGGGTGCCGCTCCAAGCTCTGAGCTTACTCCACTACAATTCAATCCTCATTCACCAAAAGAAAGGTCCGGACTTGGTAGAACCATCCTACAAAGACAAGCAAAACTAATCCAACAAGAGTCTACTCCCACTAAAACTTCATCATCCACTTGTCCCCATGAAGCTGATCAAATCCAAGAATGACTGAACTTGTGAGAAAGCTTACAAAAATGGAATCCATTGAAAAGGTCCCTGAACCAATCAAGGAGACAAAGTCAGCTTCCTCCAGTACCTCAAAGTCTAAGTCAACCTCCAAAACAAACAAAAGTGTGAGCTGTGTCATTACACCACCCATACCACCGACAACTGCTATAGAATCCTTTTTTGCATGATCTGCAAAAGGATGATCACAGACAGCAGATCATCCACAAGATAAGTCAAGCAAACAATACCAAAGTTGGTCATCAGTATGCTTCATCCTCTAAAACTGCTCCAAAGAATAGAGCAAAACCTTTTCCCCTCTGCCCTCACTGTGGGTTCAATGATCATCATCAGGACGATTGTCTCATGAATACATCTGTGATATATGCGGTAATCCAGCTCATGAGACATCCCAACATGACAGAATCATTCATGCAAGGAGAAATTCCAAACAACCAAGAGTCACGAGTCATCCTCACCTCTAAATGCAAAACCTGTGGTAGCACCATGCACACAACTACTGACCATGAATCGATTGCTAAGTTCAAAGAGACCTTGAGATCCAAGCCCACTGGTAAGTGGGTCACGAAGAGAAACTAATTCAGTTTACTACTTGTGCAGAGACATGCCAGGGAGCCTATCTGGCATCTAGACAGTGGATGCTCAAGAAGCATGACTGGTGTGAAAGAATATCGCACAAGTATGTAAAGGAACCAGGGCCCAAGGTAGTATTTGGTGATAACTCATCATGTCCCACAGAAGGTTATGGTTCAAGAACTGCAATGGAATAGTTTTCTCTAGAATAGCCTATGTCAACTGTCTCAAATACAATCTCATCAGTGTCAGTCAACTATGTGATGCAAAATTCATTGTACAATTCAATGATAAACAAGGTACCATTTTTAATGCCAACAAGGAAGTTGTGTTGATAGCTCCTAGGAGAGATGATGTCTATGTGCTTGACATGTCAACTCTCTCCCAAGATGGAACTTGTCTCTTTGCTAAAGCCAATGAAACTATCAATTGGGTGGCATAAGAGACTTTCACACTTAAACTTCAAAAACCTCAACAACTTGGCAAAACAAAACAAGGTCCTTGGCTTGCCATCACTGGTCTTTTCAAAAGACAAACCATGCTCACTGTGAAAAGGGCAAACACCACAGAGCATCATTCAAAACCAAACAAAATTTCTCCATCAAAAGCTGCCTTCACCTCCTGCACATAGATCTCTTTGGACCTCCCCAGATCAATCCAAAGCATGAGAAGTATACACTTGTCATTGTTGATGAATTCTCAAGATACACTTGGGTATACTTTCTTTCTAAAAAGAGTCAGGTAGCTGATACAATAATGTCATTCATCGTGAAGATTGAAAACTAGAATGACATAACTGTTAAACAAATCCGAACCGACAATGGCACTGAGTTCAGAAATCAAGAACTTGAGAGTTTCTGTGATGAAAAAGGAATTTCTCAAAATTTCTCATCTCCTTATACCCCCGAACAAAATGGGGTTGCTGAAAGGAAAAACAGAACTCTCATTGAGGCTGCTAGAACTATATTAAATGGCTCAGCCCTCTCAAAACATTTCGATGAAGCAGTCAAAACTGCCTGTTACACCCAAAACAGTCGGTCATTGTCAAAAGACATAATAAAACCCCATATGAGATCTTCAAAGGTAGACTTCCCGACATCAGCTACTTTCATGTGTTTGGATGTCCTGTGTTCATTCACAACCACAAGGATCATCTAAGAAAATTTGATGCAAAAGTTGATGATGGATATTTTTTAGGATACTCACCGATCTCCAAAGCCTTCGTGGTTTTAACACAAGGAGACAACAAGTTGAGGAAACCTTTCATGTCACCTTTGATGAAAGCATTGAAAGCATCAAGTTCACCAACACCTCAGTAGAGGAAATAGGAATTGATAACTCATCAAGATATCCTCCGATGAGTACAACATGAACTCAATTCCTCATATCAAGCGATCGACATCTCATATTATGTCTTACCCCACAACCTACCTCAACCAACCATCAATGAGTTCATTGAAAATCAGTCTGTCCCTGCTGGGATATGTAACAATGATCCAAATGATCAGGAACCTGTAACTCATGTTCCTCAACCTGATCAAGACATCTCTACAGATGTTCTAAATGATTCTGTGGCCCTTGCACCTGAAATCATATCTGAACTCCCAGAGACATATTCATGCTCGGACCCAGACCACAAAGTAAGTGGACAAGATCTCAAGACATTGAGCTTGTAAACATCATTGGTGAACCCACTGAGGGAATGCTCACTAGAAGCATGGTCGCTAGTCTAACTGCAGCTTCGCCAATGAATGTCTATATGCCTGATTACCTATCGACATTGAACCCAAAAGTGTCACTGAAGCTCTAAAATACCCAAGCTGGGTTCAGGCTATGCAAGAAGAATTGCAACAGTTTGATAAAAACAAGGTCATGAACTTGATCAAATGTCCTCGTGGATGTCGTAGTCATAGGAATGAAGTGGGTTTTCAGAAACAAAACTGATGAAAATGGCACTGTCATTAAAAACAAAGCCCGACTTGTAGCCAAAGGTTACAGTCAACAAGAAGGCATTGACTATGATGAGACATTTGCTTCTGTTGCAAGAATGGAAGCCATCAGGATCTTCCTTGCATATGCAACATACATGAACTTCATGGTCTACCAAATGGATGTTAAAAGTGCATTCTTAAATGGTGATCTCAAGGAAGATGTGTATGTTCAGCAACCACCAGGCTTCGAGAGTAGTGAATTCCACGACCATGTCGCAAGCTTGACAAAGCTCTTTATGGACTTAAACAAGCTCCCAGGGCATGGTATGAAACTCTCTCAGCCTTCTTGATACAAAACAAGTTTGTCAGAGGAAAGATAGACAACACCCTGTTTGTCTATAGAACCCAACAGGATGTGATACTAGTCCAAGTGTATGTTGATGATATCATCTTTGGCTCAACAAACTACAAACTTTGCAAACAGTTTGAAAAACTAATGACAAAGAAGTTTGAAATGAGCATGATGGGGAACTCACATACTTTCTTGGACTACAAATCGTGCAAACTGATAAAGGTATATCCATCAGTCAAGAGAAATACACCAGAAATCTCTTGAAGAAATATGAGATATTTGACTATGCCTCGGTGAAGACACCAATGGTTCCACCTAACAACCTTGGGCCTGATCTCACTGGCAAATCAGTCAATCAAACTCATTTCAAGGGGATTGTTGGCTCACTGATGTATCTAACCGCTACTAGACCAGACATACAATTTTCAGTCTGTCTAATAGCAAGATATCAGTCCAATCCCAAAGAATCCCACCTCACTGCAGCCAAAAGAATACTCAAGTACCTGAAAGGAACCCCAAACCTTGGACTATATTATCCAATATGCTCAGGGTTTGATCTCAAGGGTTACTCGATTCGATTATGCTGGCGCAACATGGACAGATAAAGTACCTCAGGGTCCTGTCAATTTCTTGGAGGAAAACTAGTATGTTGGAGTGCAAAGAAGCAACAATCAGTGGCTATATCCTCACCGAGGTGAATATGTAGCTGCAGCAGGATTTTGTGCCAATGTATTATGGATGAAAAGTCAACTCAGTGACTATGACATCCATTATAAAATGGTGCCCATCTTCTGTGATAACACTAGTGCAATTGCAATCTCCAACAACCCTGTTCTCCACCAACGAACCAAACACATAGATATCGATATCACTTCATCGGGATCACATAATGAAAGGAGACATAGAACTTCATTTCATCCCTACTGAATATCAACTGGCTGATATCTTCACCAAACCCTTGGATGAACCTACCTTCAGGAGACTGAAAGCTGAATTGGGAATGCTTGACATTGAAAGTCAAGTATCAGAAAACCAATCTCAGTAAGGTCTCTGAAATGGTTCATCCTCCCTGAAAATCCAAAATAAACCTCTCACTGAATGAGTAAGACTCATTCAGGGTCCCTGACACTTGACAAAGAGCATTGAATGAGTAACTAATGGTCCAAGTATCAGTTACTTTAATGTCCTAGGTTGGTAACTATGCCAATTTAATAAAGGAATATATGTCTCTTTGTCTTACTGTCATCCCACTTGGCATTTAATGCCTCTCACAAAAATATCAAATTGATATTTCAATCACTGCAAAAGTGCACTTTTTACTGTGCACTGCAACTGTTCCCTTGAAAATCGGGATTTTTACTGCGGGTAATGGAGTGGTAGCATTAAATGGGAAATTCAAAAGTCTTTCAAAAACCTTCTCTTAGTTTTTCCATTTGTGCACAAAACACCCCTCTTATCACTCTATAAATACCCCCTTCTCAAACACAATCAACACACACAAATCTTTTCTGCAATCAAACTCTGTCAAAATCATTTCAAAAATTTCAAAACATTTGTGTGTGCTCAAAATCTCTTTTGGAAAACCTTGTAAACTTTCACAAAAGTTTTTCTCACAAACTAGAGAGATCTAAACATTTCGATTGTTCTTGCCAAACATTTTTTTTTAAACCCTAAAACTTCTTTAATAGATATGGCTAGAACCCAATCTCTCCGGTTTGCTTCTCATTGGTAGGGGATCTCACAAACGTTGAATTCAAAACAAACAATGTCATAGGTAATTTTGAATACCCTGAAAATGTCCCAACCTATAAAGACATTGTAAAATTTTTGTTCAACTGCCCACTCAAAACAGCCTTTGTAAAATGTCCTCAAGTAGTATACCCAAACTACCTTAGGGAGTTTTGGGCTACTGCTAAAGCCTTTGACCCGACACCTTCAACTGATGAGAATAACCTTAGACCACTCAGGGAGTATCTCATCAGGTTCAGTCTTAATAGGGGGCAACAATATACCCTGGATTTCAAAACCTTTTGCACTTCAACAGGGTTAGATTACAACAAAGGTGTTTATGTCGCCCATCCTGAACCTTCCACAGTGAAGGATGGGTTAAAACAAATCGTTTTGGATCCCACAGTTTTGGACAGGACCCCAGTCACTAAAAGTTCATTCCCCATGGCTTGGAGGATCTTTTTCACTTTTGTGATTCAGGTCCTCGGCGGGAACCACTCATCCACTGAACAGGTTAACTCCATTCAGTTGATGATGGCATACTGCCTGATGAATGGGGTCATTGTCGACATAGGGGAGATCATTTACAGTGATCTTGTAACGAAGCTACAGAGCAAAACTAGGACGAAGTATATTTCGTATCCTAGGTTTGTCTCTTGTGCTTTACAATCGTTACTGGGTGCCAATTAAACTCAGGATGAAAAATTTGGAAATTTAACTGGCATCCTGAGTCCTTCAAACTTTCAAAAGGACCCATCCCTTGTCACACCTATAGAATTGACGGCCCATATGGTTGCTGTAAACAACAAGGAGGGATCAGTGTCTCCAAACCCTGCTCTTAAAAGGAAAAAAGGGAAGTCTCAGACTGGGACTAAGACTAAACCAAAGTCCCAGGGCCCTGAGGCTTCAGGAGCACCGCCTAAGAGGCACAAAAGGCCTGAGACCAAAAAGACACCCACTGACCAGGCAACAACCACCCCCGTGACAACGAAGGACACTGATACATCACAGTCAGTGCCCTTGGTCACACCTGCTACTCCCCAAGATCCAGAGGGAAACAAACAACCCGCTGGTAGGGGAGCGCCTTCCACAACGCCCTGTGATGACATTAGCAAATCAAAGCCTTTGTCGAGGGCACACTGATCGATCCCAAAGACTCAGAGGGAATCAAACAACCCGATGATAGGGATACAACATTCACGACTCGCTAAAGGCACTGGGAACGCCCACCGTGTCTCAGGGGTCATGGGGACAAAGACTCGGAGGGAAAGAAACAACCCGCCGATACGGAACCCACAACCAATCCTCGACTCGAGAAGACACTGGGAAACTCCCACCAGTGTCCGAGGGGTCCACGGGGGACAAAGACTCAGAGGGATCAATACCACCCGCTGATATGGAACCCATTCCCACTCCCTTGTTAACGGTTGCTGAGGTTACTGAATTGCTACAATCTGATGATGACCTTGCTGAAAGTGATGATGAAATCTTATCAGCTGGAGAAGAAATGGACGCTGAGGTTCAAGCTGAACAAGAACCTCGGCCTGATCCACAGAGCATACTAAATCACCAGTGCTAGCTGCCAATGATGACTCCTCTTCATCTACTGATGAATTTGCCAGATTTGATAATGTTCTCCGCTCATCGAAAGACGGCTCGTTCAGTGGATCACCAAAGCATCAAGAAGGTTATATTCTGGGGTCACTGACACATTATGGGAGCAACACACTGAGGCTGCTGCGAGCTATGCTGATCTAAAGGCTGAAGTACATGGTTTTGATGAAAATGTTCATGAGCATAGGGATCTGATGTATGACAACATTCACCGACTGGATGAAAACATGGATAAATTCCTCAAACATCTTCAGGGTGTAGGAACCATGATAGATGAAATCCGGGAGTTTGTCAAAGAAGACCCAGCACTCAACTCTAAAGTGCTGGAGGCTACTGAGGCGCACTTGAAACAATCCTCCAACCTCACTGAACTGCTCAACATGCTCAAGTCTGCAAATGTTCAGGGTCTTCCATCCTCATTCCAGTCTCTTCAAGCTACATTGGACTCTATAAATACGCAGGTGACTACTTTAACTCAGGCCTCGTCTTCTATGGCTTGGAATCTTGGTCCACGAATGACGGCCTTGGAATTATCTCATGCGAACTTGGATGAAAAGGTCACTGGTCTTCAAGCAGATACTTCAGACATAAAGGCCATGATGACTGAAATCTATTAGGCCTTCAAAGGTCAAAGTCGACCCCCTCAGCACCTACTCCAACTCTTGCCCTCACCGACGCTACGGCAACAGTTGAGGGGGAGAATATTGCTGAAGAAACTCCTCTTCAAACTGAGGGAGAGCGAAGACCACCATCTCAGCAGCTCAAACATCATCATCATCAGCACCAGTCTCTGCAGTACCAATCTCATCACTACCACCTCCAGCAACAACAACACTGACAGTCTTAGCACCAATCATGACAACAACACCTCCCATCATTGCATCATCTTCCTCAGGACAAAGCAAGGGCAAAAGCATACTGATAACTACTGAACCTGAGAGGATTCCCTACAAAATCGGTGACACTGAATATCTTTTCACTCCTCAACAGCTAACGAAACACCTTGCTAAAGAAGAGAGGAAATTGAAACAAGCTGAGGATGAAAAGACAAAGGAGGCATTGACCAAAGTGATTGCCGAAGAAGCTGAAAATGTGGGAATAGATGCAAGCAAGCTCAAAAAGGGTCAGGCAGGACAGAATTTCATGGAAGCTCAGGTCGCTCAAATGGTCTGCAATGAGAGCTCAGTATGAAGAAAAGAGAAAGAAAACTGAAGCTCTCAGGCAAAACAGAATTAAAGAATATAACTGGACAATGACCAGCCGAAGGCTTTCTGAAAAAATCACTGATGTCAAAATCATTCCCAACACCAAACCGTTGGCTATGAATGTCTACAGAGGGGATGACAAAAGACACTTTGAAGTTCATGATCCATTAAAATTCAGTGACTTTGGGATCACTGAACTTGATGAACTTGGTCCGATCATTGGAAAGAAGCAAAACAAGGTGGTCAAGGAGCTGATGAAAATGCTTAGCAAAAGATATGAAAGGCTAAGGGAAGCACCAACCCAACTGAGAATTCAGCCTGCCTTGACTGCACCTCAAGGATCTCAACCACAAGCTTCCACTGGCAAAAGGAAAAGAGTTGATTTCCAACCTGAGATCAAAGTACCTGGCCTTGAATGCAACAGAGAACTGCCTGAGGGAGTAAAGTTTGTAAACTGTCTAGTGATTGAAGAGCCTGAAAGAGGGCTATTCCACATTGATGTCTACGGGAACCCTGCATTTCAAAGATGGAGTGACATTGATCAGGCTGGAGTGGCTGCAATGATCAGCTATATTCCTGTGGCCTCTCAGATCCAATCCCAAGCAAACGTCAGGTTCTGTCAAGACCTGAATGCCAAGATCAGAGACCATCCTGACAGGGAAACACTCATCACCAAGAAAGTGAAGCTGGAAGCACTGGGTATCCATCTGGATTGACATCATTTTGTTTTATCTTTTGTACTAGCGATAGGAACTATGTAATCTGATCAATAAACGATGTATGTTTTATTCATTTACTCGGTGTTCCTTATTGTATTCATTAGTACATTCAGTGTAAGAAGAAGCCTCTTGCTCACTTACACTGATCAACCACTTAGGCTATTTGTATATCCAAATAGGGGAGACTGTTGGGTTCAGTAAATACCCAAACCCTTAATCTAGGATTTGAATAGAAAATAGCCCAAGTATTTAATCCGAACACTAATCAGGTCACTGAGAGCATAGCCTCTCAGTGAGTCATCTTCGGGTACCCAGTACGAGGCGAAGGAGTCTCTCCACTCAGAAGGCGGAACTTAATGGGTGAAGACTGAGTCAAGAAGAAGATGATGGATTCAGTGAGTGATGACAATAACTCACTGAATCCCTAAGATGCCTCTCCAACTTCTTACTGAAGACAAACTGAAGTAGAAGACTGAAGGATGTAAAGACTGAAGAAAGAGCGGGACAAGGCAGGAAAGTTTGAATCAGATAAGACGAAGTCCTTATCAACCAAAGTCAACTTTCCCTGAATGGCAAAGTATCAGGCTCAGTGTCATCACTGAGTTTAGGAAAGTAGTCTTGTCTCTTACCTAGAATAGTCTTTTTAAACAGAGACAAAATACATCAGTATTTTGTCTTCTGTATGATGTCAGTTTGTCACTTAGGAAAGAGTCAAATATCATACATGTATAAATAGCATAAGAGATGGAGTGAAAAGATTAAGCTTGTGAATTGTAAAACACACATACACGCAAGCCATCTTTTCACTCCTCCAAATACAACTTAGTTCCTGAGATAGCTCAGTGAGCTCTAAGAGTTGTGCTCAGACTTAGCCTGAGCTTAGAGAGGAATCACTCAACTTTGTCATTTCAATCCCAAGTACTATTCCGCAAGTACTTGGGTAACGTATTCTTTGTTGAATTATTTCTAATAAGAATATGACGTTGAAAATTACTAAGTGTGTTTTCTTTATGTTAATTTCAGTCATAGTTCACTTTTAACTTGTTTTAAAACTGTTTTAAACGATAGTGAACGGGGAACAACAACAACTAGTGCATCATCATTTCAAAACAAATGCGTCACACATACAACTACTTATACATGCCTTTTCTACTGATAAAATAACAAAAAATACCTAATAGATTCGTATTTTTCACAAACAAAAACCGATTGCATCAGCATTACTGAACAGGTGCATCATACATATAACTACATACACCTACTACATCATACAACAATGTTTCATATCTATATTCGTCACACACAAACACCTACTGAATCTGCATTTTAAAATAGCTGCATCACAATACAACTACACATATAAGCCGTTTCTACTGATAAAATAATAAAAACACTATCTAATAGATCCACATCTATAAAAACAAACACCTATTCATCAAAATTTTAGAACAACTACATCATACATTTAGCTATACAAACAATCATTTTCTACTCATAACATAAACATAATTAAGCTTTTAGATCTATATTTGACCCAAAAAAAATAGAGAAAGAAAGAAAGTTGTTGCAATAATAATTTAGAACAACTACATCACACATACAACCACATATACAAAGATCGTTCCATTGAAAAAATGACCAAAACACTTAGAGAAAGAGTTAATGCGTCACAGTGTAAAATTAGTGCATCACAGTTATAAATTTTCATTGAGACATTTAATCAAACATCTTCTGTGTAGTTTTTACAAACACATATCACATGTATTTTTCCTCAAATTTTCTTCAAAAAACTAATCTATACACTGCATCATGTCACAAAACTCTTTAAATTAGTACATCTATGAACAAACCTGATGATTAAATCAAAATTCATAAAACAAAACCCTAACTCACAATGAACAATAATTCGTACAGATAAACACTAATAAACACATATATAATGTTTCTATTTGAATTAAAATAGCAAAACTAATAAATCTTTAATTGAAATCATTTTTAATTACTTACTTTGATCTTTGATATGAGAAATTATGAAGAGAGGATTGATTGAATCAGATAATAAACCATATTTATTATGTTGATTGGATGGATATTGTCACTCGGGTGAAAGAAGAAGAAGAAGTCGTGTGAAAAATGAGAGGAGCGTATATTCAGAGAAAGAAGAAGTGAAAAAATAAAAAGGATTACATTTTATATATGATAGAGCTGGAAATGTGTAAAAGTTACAAACAAACCTCATAAAATACAAGAAGTTGCAATAAGGCCCCATGAGTTGGGATAAAAAAGGAGGAGGAAGGGGAGGGGGTTATTTGTACACTTTTCTCACTTTTCTCTTGAGATCTATTTTTTTAATGAACCAATTTCTATATATATATATATATATATATATATATATATATATATATATATAAATATATATATATATAAAGTAATAATAAAAAAAATAAAAAAATGAAATGAAATATAGTACTTACAATGGTGCAGATGCCCACTGCGTCCCTGGCGGCATACCAGCTATTAACTAATTTCACGGTTAACATAACCGAATTTCAGTACATGGGTAAAGCAGATGGTGAAATGCATATCAGTCATGTATTGAAATTCGGCTATGTTAACCGCGAAATTAGGTTTGTAATAATCTGCAAGTGGAATATAACCAAAGCGGACATTGTTGGGCGTCGTACGTCTAAAAGGCACCATTGGGTAATGTTTCTTGAGTCCAAGATGTGGAGAGAAATGGTGAAACAGTGAAGAGTGGAAAAGGAGAGTCTGATAGAGCTGGCCAAGATATGATGTGGAGAGAAATGGTGAAATAGTGTGTGTTTTTCAGAGTGTCTGTAATGTGGTTGATGGTGTTTGCATTTACTCCTTGTGGTTGGTGGTGTTTGCATTTACAGTTTTGCATTTTACTTGTATAAATAACCAACATCATAAAGATTCAGTTTGCTCATATCAAAACGATGTGACTTTGATGTGCACAAGTTGTTATCATTACAATACCTTTAAAGTAGTGCCTTGCAACTTAGGTTACCAAAATTGTGATAGAAAAAAGTAATTGAGCAATTCCAAATATGGTTATTGAAATGAAAATGGGAAAAGATTCTCTCATGCGTGAAACTGTTTTTATGCCTGTAAAGAACATCCATCAAACGCATTGTTGGCGTGCGTGTCCGAAGTGACCAGCCGAAGGGACCAAAATTCATCCGGACAGATCACAACAAATCAACTAGACCATGTATAAGAGCATACCTTAAATATTTTTATTTATCTATAAAAAATTTATTTCACTTTCAAAACATATTATTTATTATACTTTCTTAATTACTTTCAATTTCAAAAAATGCCGAAAAAAACTTCTAAAACGAAAACACCAAAACAACGTTCCAACACCCAATTCCAATTTTTGACTCAGTCACCCATGGTTATTTTCAACCCGCAAGTTTTGTTTATGGCACACCATCACAACCATAACAATAACAACATTAACAACAACATCAACAACAACCAATTTACCAAAACAGTTCCATTTCTACATCCTTAAAAACCACAAATGTACCATTAACAAAAAACAAAAAACAAAAATCACAGCTGGATTGCTAGAGATAGTATAAGAAAAAGAAAAAAATTAACTTCATCATTGAATTCCCAGATTACAACCTGCTATTGAATGTTTTGTGTTATGATTTGTCTAGTGTTGAGGCTCATGTCTGATTATATGTACTACTAGCTAGAGATGGTGTGTTGATATTTAATTGTTTTAGGCATATATAGCCTTTAATTGCTTCAGGCTCATAACCTTAAAGAATACTTATGATATTGTACAGTTGGTAGGTGTTGGTATACTAAAGCATTTCACCTTACCTCAAACAGCATAGTCAAGAGTTCAACCATTGCGGACCCATAAATTTACCGTGTTCGAAACTCACCTAAGAAACATGAAAGAACAACGTATAGAAGAAAAATATTAAAAGAGTATAACCCGTATAGAAGATAAATTTTGTTTATGTAAGCACTCATATACAATAATTAGTGGGAAAACTCATTTATATTTTACTACATATTATCAAGATTACTATAAATTTAATCATTTCAAACCAAATACAAAAATGTGAAAATATGTCTCGGATGCAACTTTTAAGATGAGCAGTGATTTATGTCAACATATTAAACTTTTCACAACACATAATACAATGTCAATAATTGATGTTTGCAAAACACAAGGTCCTATAGTGTGTGTAAATCACGTCTTTAAAGTGTTTATGTGTTAAAACGAGATTAACAAAGCTTAAGCTATTGACCTAAACCAAGCGACTTGAGATATGTGTACAAACAATGCTTCATATATTTGAACCATAACTTACCTTGTAAGCTAAAGCTAAAACAACACAGGTTAGTTGCGAGTAGGGGTGTTATCGGGCCGGGTTATCGGGTTTGTCGGGTCGGGTTGAGTTGGGTTTTGAATTTTTTAAAAGTGACCCGCAACCCTACTCGATTAAGAATCGGGTTATAAGGTTCGGGTGGGATTCGTGTCAGGTTATGTCGGGTCGGGTGATTCGGGTTATGTCGGGTCACCCGATTAAGTAACAGTAAGTAAAAAACATCGATATAGAAACTGTCGTACATGTTTTTCATATTCATGGCCACAGGAATCCTGATTCCATCATTGAGTTAACATGAACACTAAACATTATTTTATAATCTGAACAAGGCATCTAAAGTTCATCTGATGTGTAACTAGCAAATAAAGAAAGTTAACAATAGATATATAAAAGCATGTTTATGATAATAAGATCACACAAATGCGCCAATGTGTACAATTTTCTATTCAGCATACCCTATCATTGCCAATGTGTACATTTTTCTTGGTTTGCAGGGTTTATCTTTTCTTTCTTAGGTAACAATAAAACTATAAATTTGATATGTAGAATTATAAAATACTTGCAAAATTCATTTGCCTCATTCACTATCTTATTTTATAAAATGCATTAAAATATAAAGTAATAATATCAAAAAAAAAAAAAAGTGAAATGAAATATAGTACTTACAATGGTGCAGATGCCTAGTGCGTCCCTGGTGGCATACATGCTATTAACTAATTTCGCGGTTAACATAACCGAATTTCAGTACATGGGTAAAGCAGATGGTGAAATGCATCTCTGTCATGTATTTAAATTCGATTATGTTAACCGCGAAATTAGGTTTGTAATAATCTGCAAGTGGAATATAACCAAAACGGACATTGTTGGGCACCGTACGTCTAAAAGGCACCATTGGGGAATGTTTCTTGAGTCTAAGATGTGGAGAGAAATGGTGAAACAGTGAAGAGTGGAAAGGAGAGTCTGATAGAGCTGGCCAAGTTATGATGTGGAGAGAAATGGTGATATAGTGTGTGTTTTTCAAAGTGTCTGTAATGTGGTTGATGGTGTTTGCATTTACTCCCTGTGGTTGATGGTGTTTGCATTTACAGTTTTGCAGTTTACTTGTATAAATTACCAACATCATAAAGATTCAGTTTGCTCTTATCAAAACGATGTGACTTTGATGTGCACAAGTTGTTATCATTACAATACCTTTAAAGTCGTGCCTTGCAACTTAGGTTCCCAAAATTGTGATAGAAAAAAAGTAATTGTGCAATTCCAAATATGGTTATTGAAATAAAAATGGGAAAAGATTCTCTCATGCGTGAAACTGTTTTTGTGTCTGTAAAGAACATTCATCACACGCATTGTTGGCGTGTGTGTCCAAAGTGACCAGCCGAAGGGACCAAAATTCATCCGGACAGATCACAACAAATCAACTAGACCAAGTATAAGAGCAGACCTTAAATATTTTTATTTATCTATAAAAAATTTATTTCAATTTCAAAACATATTATATCTTATACTTTCTTAATTACTTTCAATTTCAAAAACTGCCAAACAAACTTCTAAAACGAAAATACCAAAACAACGTTCCAACACCCAATTCCAATTTTTGAGTCAGTCACCCATGGTTAGTTTCAACCCGCAAGTTTTGTTTATGGCACACCATCACAACTATAACAACAACAACATTAACAACAACATCAACAATAACCAAATTATCAAAACAGTTCCATTCCTACATCCTTATAAACCACAAATGTACCAATAACAAAAAACAAAAAACTAAAATCACAGCTGGATCGCTAGAGATAGATAGATAGTATAAGAAAAAGAAACAAATTAACTTCATCATTAAATTCCTAAATTACAACCTGCTATTGAATGTTTTGTGTTTGATCTGTCTATTGTTGAGGCTCATGTCTCATTATATGTACTACTAGCTAGAGATAGTGTGATGATATTCAATTGTTTTAGGCATATATAGCCTTTAATTGCTTCAGGCTCATAACCTTTAAGAATACTTATGATATTGTAAAGTTGGTAGGTGTTGGTATACTAAAGCATTTCACCTTACCTCAAACAACATAGTCAAGAGTTCAACCATTGCGGACCCATAATTTTACCGTGTTCGTAAAATCACCTAAGAAATATGAAAGAACAACGTATAGAAGAAAAATATTAAAAGAGTATAACCCGTATAGAAGATAAATTCTATTTATGTAAGCACTCATATACAATAATTAGTGGAAAAACTCATTTATGTTTTACTACATATTATCAAGATTACTATAAGTTTTTCAAACCAAATACAAAAATGTGAAAATATGTCTCGGATACAACTTTTAAGATGAGCAGTGATTTACGCCAACATATTAAACTTTGCACAACACATAATACAATGTCAATAATTGATGTTTGCAAAACACAAGGTCCTATAGTGTGTGTAAATCACGTCTTTAAAGTGTTTATGTGTTAAAACGAGATTAACAAAGCTTAAGCTATTGACCTAACCAAGCGACTTGAGATATGTGTACAAACAATGCTTCATATATTTGAACCATAAATTACCTTATAAGCTAAAGCTAAAACAACACAGGTTAGTTGCGAGTAGGGCTGTTATCGGGTCAGGTTATTGGGGTTTTCGGGTTTGTCGGGTCGGGTTGAGTAGGGTTTTGAATTTTTTATAAGTGACCCGCAACCCGACTCGATTAAGAATCGGGTTATCGAGTTCGGGTGGGATTCGGGTCGGGTTATGTCGGGTCGGGTGATTCGGCTTATCGGGTGATCCGATTAAGTAACAGTAAGTAAAAAACATCAATTATATGATATAGAAATTGTCGTACATGTTTTTCATATTCATGGCCACTGGAATCCTGATTCCATCATTGAGTTAACATGAACACTAAACATTATTTTATAATCGAACAAGGCATCTAAAGTTCATCTGATGTGTATCTAGCAAATAAAGAAAGTTAACAATAGATATATAAAAGCATGTTTACGATAATAAGATCACACAAATGTGCGAATGTGTACTATTTTCTATTCAGCATACCCTATCATTGCCAATGTGTAAATTTTCTTGGTTTGTAGGGTTTATCTTTTCTTTCTTAGGTAACAATAAAACTATAAGTTTTATCTGTAGAATTATAAAATACGTGCAAAATTCATTTGCCTCATTCACTATCTTATTTTATAAAATGCATATATATATATATATATATATATATATATATATATATATATATATACATATATATATATATATATACATATATATATATACATATATATATATATATATCTATGTATATATATATACTAGATGTCGAAGCCCGCCCAATGGGCGGGCATGACTTATAAATATTGTTTGCATATATTTCTGTAGTGAAAGAAGGATGTTAAATAATGATATTGGTAATCATCGAGATCACTTTTTCTACCACGATCATGCAGTGAAGTAGATTACTGTAAGTTTGGTTGAGGAGATACAATTAATACAAACACAAATCAATTACGTAAATCCTTTCATTAACTGCATCCCCTCCCGAATTCCTTTTCCCCTATACCTAATAGAGAGCTAGTGCACATTTAGTTGACAATAAAAGAGAAAATTTTATTAATGATTTGATGAGTCTAAGAAACACCATGATAAAGAAAATCATAGAAACACCAGGTGATAATCACCATGCTATCTGTTAATGAGCTTGACATACATGAGAGGAAAACACATGACAAAATAATTAATCAAAAATTTAATGTTGGACCTTTGATCATGACTAAATTACTTTGGAACATATTCTTTGTGACCACCCTAAAAACCAAACTTGATTTTTAACCTTTTTCTTGATGTGCTCCCGCTCTAGCCAAATGTTTACATGGTCACTTTCCATCACCATTGATGTTCCGCGGTTTCTCCTTCATCGTTGTACTTTAAGTACCTTTTTTATGCAAAACATATTGTTATACTTAGAAATATACGTGTAAAAATAGTATATATGGCAATCATTATAATTAACCATATTATATTATAGGTAAACTCAAGTAAAATTTTGCTTTAAACTACTGTAAGAAAGATTTCGAAAGATTCCAAAGAATAGTTATGTTAAAAGTGTAAGAGTAAAAGTCTTAACATGTAAAATGATGGAATGCTAACATAAGTTTTATGTATTCTTTCTCTGAGATAGATATGTCTTTTTTGTTCAATGTATATATGACTCCACCCAAAGTGATTAGGTTTAAAAAAATATACACTACTAAAAAACCATATGATCCAAAATAAAATAGATGCGTTTGACACTCTAACGTCTTGCTCTTTAAACTGTTCTTCCTTTTCTTCATAATTAGAGAGTGCAAAGACTTGAACCGAATCACTCAATCAGCGAGAAGTTATGATATGATGGATTTGCAAATTATTGTCTCCAAGAACTATTGAAATACTATATAATATAGGGGTTCTTACAGTGAGAAATTCACTGAAAGAGGTGTGTTTATGGGCTTTTGGCTTGGGAATTGAATCTCGTATCTAAAGAAAGTAAGATATTATTGTAAGTTGTACGATGTTGTTGGGTTAATGATGATAAATATGTATGAAAAAACAAAAAAGCCAATAAAAATATACCTTTTGGATATCTTCCCTCAAAACAGGTTATAAATTTTCAAGAGGAGTCTGTAAGTCGTGATAAGATACTTGAATCCATACGTAATCCGTCACCAAATATACTCTCACCTGAAAATAATTGCAATGATGTAATTTTACCGTAATGAAACTCAATATTGAAGCAAGATTCTCGTTACTGACCTTTAAATTTTTCTTCACAGGTATCATTGCTTTTAGATCGAATACCTCACCTTTAGTACCCATTCTCATTAGAGAATCGGGCTTCTTAACATAACTACACCCTCCATTAGATCGAAACATTCCATGCATTATCCAAAGCGATCTTTCATATCCCTATTTACATATAATGTATCAGTACTTTAATGTCTGATTAAAAAAAGTTTACATGGTTATATGAAAAAATGTTATACTGGCCACTTGAAAACTCACCTGCATATTAAACGCAACCATCTGAGCACCATGCATCCATGACTCTAGTGGTCTGAAATTCGTAGAGGTAACTTGTATTCCCTTTGCAAAACCCGAAGAATATTCTTTGAGTAAACCTAAAGATAAATCACTCTTTATAAAAAGACTCCAAGCTTAATATATTGTTTCATATAACATTTACCTTAATCCCTTCTTTGATTTAGCAGCATGAATTCTATCAATAAACAGTGATTTCAATGGTGTGAAGTTCTTGATTCCTAACTGGCGGCTCAACAACCGCATGGTGGTGTCAAAGTTTCCAGCTGCTGCATGTTCAGCAGCAAGAGATGATTTCTGAACCCAAATTTGACTCATAGGCATACCAGGAGTGGGGTTTGTTGCTCACAAGGATTATCAATGGTCTAATTTTGAATGTTGCAACTGTGTGTAGGTGGCTTAATGGCTTCAACAACATGAGATGGCTGCATGTGATACTTTCTATTTAGGAGCAGTTGAGCAGTTGCGTACTCGTGCTCGTAGGCTCCAGGTATGATGAGCATGTTTACACTGACATTGTACTCCTTAACTATAGGTTGCAATTCTCTGACACAGTTGCTTAAGACTATGTGTTAGATTTTAGATGTATTTCTAAAAACAATTGAACAAAAAGAAATAGCTAAAATGTATTGAATAAGTACAGAGTAACATAGTCCTTTATATTAAAGTTGGTTTATATATCTTTATCGCATAAATTATGCCTCATATCTTAAGGTACTAATGAGTTACTAAGCATTCTTGTTATGATGATTCCAAGCAAAACAACATTTTTTATTTGCTTGATAGAAATATGTGTTCCCGTCCATTTTTCGTGATAAAAAGTTCCAAATGTGGCTGATCTTAATTCATGTAGTTCTTCAAGATCAGCGATTCTTATAATCTGCATATTTTATATAATAATATGTATAGGTTTTATTTGAAAATTCTAAGTACTACATACAATAACATGATGTATGTTACCTGATGACCATGTATTCCTGCTTCCAGTTCAGCTATTGTAGTACCACAACTGAATTCATCCCCCACACTCTCGTCATATTATATAATTAAGTTACGTCATTGTTAGATTGAGCAACATTCTCAGCAGTTGGTTCTTGTTACGTGCAACCGTAACAGATCTGGTAATGGGTCGGTCTACCGATGCAACGAAGGGTGACTTGGGATTGGTTTTCGACTTGCTGCCTATTGTGAGGTTTAAAGAAATAACTTTATGAATTATGATGGTACTGATAAACAAATGATAATAGAGAGTACAGTTGGTTTGCTTTGAGGGAAACCTGACCTCCCAAGAACACAAGAATGGGTAAATTTGACTATATTTATTTCATCATAGAGATTACAAATAAATAGGGTAGTGCTCAACGGACTATCCCTACACTTCAGCAACTAAATCGTAACTGCTTTTGAAACATTCAAAAGCTAACAGCTACTTAAATAAAGACTCGTTCAAACTACTAAATTATTCATATCCTAGAGAATGGAAATTAGAAAATACTTATTTTAATTTGACACACGATAGTTCTTCTTGTAAGAATTGAACCACTTTTGTCGACAATGGAATGCCAAGTGGCAGATCAGCAGTTCTAATCTTCAAGTATAACAGGAATTCCAGATATATCACCCACATTTTTATCCTCCGATGTCTATGATAAGTTATTCCAACCAATAATATCTTCATAGATTTCACCAAGAGAAACGTCACTGCTAATAGGAGTAAAATTGACAAAATTTAGAAAACAAATAAAAGTGAGACGTACTATTAGGCAACAGAAGTAGACCAGTGAAGACCAAAGGTTCGATGACTGTTAACTAAAGGTATAGAAAATTGTCTTGTGTGATGGAGCCAGTGCTTCGCTTCATTATACTATTTATAGCTGATTGTTACCTTGAGGTTGCCACCTAGGCAGCCACCTAATGTCGTCAAGAGAGTTGTTTTCCCACTGATAGATGGGCCTAACATCGCCAGCATTTCACCATGAGACACCGTGCTTGTGACTATAATGCTCCCCAATTAGCTATTCTATCTACACATTCTGGAACTACACCAAACACCCTAAATCGACCAACCCCATGTATATATACAAAAGAAGGTAAGCCTAGTTGGTTTAAAAGGCTCTTATGTCCATCCTAGCTAATACAGAAACAACAACGATGTTATCAAATCTAGTTAACAGATTTTATACCGCATCCAGCTTGACTTCTAACTTCGCCTTACTTTCTCCAATCCATATTATATATCTGGAAATTCTTTTGTGATGTTGACAGGCTCAGCCAGACCCATATAATGCGAATATCCAGTACCTTTATAACCCAAATGAATAGCTTGAAATTCCTTGTTTGTCAGGTCAACGTATTTGTTTTCAGCGAGCTTGTATGAAAGATTTTGTCCATCTAAATGCAAATAACATATTGCAATTAAAGATGAAGAAAAGTACCACATCACTGGCCAAGGCTTTTGCCATCATGTGTCCACAATATTGCTTCAATCTGCTGTCAATCGACGAACAACTAAAGGTAAATGAAACTAATGAAGCTTAAAGACGGACATGACACTTTGAAATACCATACCTGCTGCTGTTCCCCATCAGACCGATGTTGTTCACAAACCTCATGTGTGCCAGAAACATTCCCTGTCTGCAACATGAAGATCTCAATTAGCAATGATAACCAACGTAACGAAATAACAGTCACATCATATATGCAAATTAGGAGAAATAAACACAAAAGCAATTATACTTGAAGCTTCAAACTCGGAGCAGGAAAACCAAATGACAATCGTATGAAGCATGATGACAGCCAAACCGGATATCTCCAACGCCTTCCACCACTCGTCAGTTGTCACATTGTTCACCTGGAATTACAAAATAATGTGTAAACCAAAAATATTATAAGTCATCTGGTTCCCTAGCTGATTTTATACAGTAAAGATAACAAAGAATACCTTTAACGATGACATTTTCTTGTCTCCTTTTGATTCAAATTCACAAAGAAAAGCCCTTTGAGGTCCTCATCTCCCCTATTACAAAAGATCGTAACACAATAGTAACAAATTATTGAAATCCACAACTAAATGGTGTAGAAAATCTTAAATCTCACCAGTCTCACATGCCATTTAAGGACTAAACCTTGGGTTGTAACTCTTCGTCTCCATATCTGTCATATGACATAACCTGGAAACGCGGAAGGTTTTTTTTAGAGGAAGAAGATAAATTGAAAAAATGATAGAAATGATAGAAACTGAAACCACTTTTACCCCACCTTTAATACGCACTACGCTCACCATAACTCCTCGTTGCCTCCTTAAACCGGAGTGAGTTCACCCGTTTGTCGCCTTCCTGTATATTTGTGCTTGATTTCTGCATTCGCTGTACGGATATTCACAAGTAATCAATTCTAGTATGCACATTCCGAATGAATAGATGTCCACAAGTTCATTATATTCCTCTAAAGATTTCTTATGACTATTATAGAAGTTCATAACCATCAAGAAAATCAAGCAAACTATTAAAAATGCATACACCGCAAAATCAAGAAAAAGTTGAAGAAGACACAATTTCAGTAGGGAACTTACCGAAGAAAGTCCATTAGGAAATCAGTCAAGTTTTCAAAGTCGCCTATAACTTCATCCAACATCTTTTTGCCTTTACCTTTTGCAGGTTTTAGCTGTACATAAGAAGTGAACGTGTAGCAATTTTAGAGTAAGCGAAAAAATGAATCCATTAATAAGAAAATTTGCAGGTAAACATTAAACGTGTACCAAGTACATTGCCACTTCTAGTGATGCCTAAGTGGATCAAAACAGTAAACGTGCATAGGACAGCAAGGCAACTAATAGCCATAAAAATAAAGTGAAGACTCACTAAATGATTGTTAGCATATTAGCATTTTCACCATTGTAATGAAACCTCAAATCCGTGAAAAAGTATCCACAATAAATCAGCAGATAGAAATAGATATGCAATCTGTAGACAAGTGTACCTCAAATTAAAGAGTAAGATCTTCAAGTTTGTAGCCATGCTTGGTCAAAGCATGTCCATATGCACCAATTAGTTCCAAGTTACCAATGGCGTTCAAGAGTGAGCTTCCATGCAAAAAAGAATAATATAAGGGCAACAGAAAATGGCTAATGGCAAGTAAGTAACAAAACAAACAGTTGTATAGCAGTAATTAGTATAGCTTTTGATTAGTAACCAATGTGACAAACCTGTAAAACTCCATAGACAAATAGTAAGCATGCTTTGTATTATTCATCCTTTTCGTAGATGTCCTAGTTCATTCATACATAATCTACTATGATAGCCAAAAAAAAACTCTCATGCGGTGTTAAAGTTAGTTTGCCATTCTAAATAGAATAACCACACTGGTACATAGATTTAATAATCCTCAAATGGTGTCCAATGACATGATACAAAATCATGAGACGACATACCAGATTAGTAAGTAGTTGGATCATCATCAACCAAACACCCCTTGATAAACCTTGTGTATCTAGTTTACCATAAAACATGCCATCAAAGAATTGAAGTTCAAAGGGTTAACAAAAAATCATATGACAGTAGATATACATGATTAATAGAAAATTCTAACAACATATTATACTAATAAAAAGTTGATCTTATGAAACCTTTATGTGAGGTAGAGGTATCATTAGTTCTATAAACATAATTCCCATGAACATCATCATCTACTTCATGAACCATCACAACCAAACTGCAAAAAAAATATAACAGAGACCATTAGGGTTTCTAGGAAAAAAGAGGCGTACAGAAAAAAATATGAATGTACCGATTTTTTTTATATGTTTTGTTTAGGGCTACCTAAGTTGTAGGGATTCTCCTACATAATTGATTGCATAGATTTATAATTTTGGACTTGCAACAAATATTCCAAAAAATCATGTTGCCTTAGTGGTAAAACACACATGTTATTTATCCAAATGACCAAGGTTCAATCCTTGCAAGGCACCTTTTTTATAAACAATTTTCAAAAATCTTTAATAAAAATCCGAAAATTACCAAAAAAATTAATATAAATCCGAAATTTAACAATTAAATGCTTAGGTGGATAAAATTATTGCTTAGTTGGACAATAAATGCTTATGTGGCATGAAAAACAATTACTGGTTGCTTAGGTGGACATATAATGCTTAGGTGGCATGAAAAATGATTATGTGGCATTGAGGTGGCATTAATGCCAAATGCCTCATGTTATATATAATATAGAGATATATATATATATATAAAGTAATAATAATAAAAAAATAAAAAAAATGAAATGAAATATAGTACTTACAATGGTGCAGATGCCCAGTGCGTCCCTGGCGGCATACCTGCTATTAACTAATTTCGCGGTTAACATAACCGAATTTCATTACATGGGTAAAGCAGATGGTGAAATGCATCTCAGTCATGTATTGAAATTCGGTTATGTTAACCGCGAAATTAGGTTTGTAATAATCTGCAAGTGGAATATAACCAAAATGGACATTGTTGGGCGCCGTACGTCTAAAAGGCACCATTGGGGAATGTTTCTTGAGTCCAAGATGTGGAGAGAAATGGTGAAACAGTGAAGAGTGGAAAGGAGAGTCTGATAGAGCTGGCCAAGTTATGATGTGGAGAGAAATGGTGAAATAGTGTGTGTTTTTCAGAGTGTCTGTAATGTGGTTGATGGTGTTTGCATTTACTCCCTGTGGTTGATGGTGTTTGCATTTACAGTTTTGCAGTTTACTTATATAAATTACCAACATCATAAAGATTCAGTTTGCTCATATCAAAACGATGTGACTTTGATGTGCACAAGTTGTTATCATTACAATACCTTTAAAGTCGTGCCTTGCAACTTAGGTTACCAAAATTGTGATATAAAAAAGTAATTGAGCAATTCCAAACATGGTTATTGAAATGAAAATGGGAAAAGATTCTCTCATGTGTGAAAATGTTTTTATGTCTGTAAAGAACATCCATCACACGCATTGTTGGCGTGTGTGTCCGAAGTGACCAGCCGAAGGGACCAAAATTCATCCGGACAGATCACAACAAATCAACTAGACCAAGTATAAGAGCAGACCTTAAATATTTTTATTTATCTATAAAAAATTTATTTCACTTTCAAAACATATTATTTCTTATACTTTCTTAATTACTTTCAATTTCAAAAAATCCCAAAAAAACTTCTAAAACGAAAACACCAAAACAACGTTCCGACACCCAATTCCAATTTTTGACTCAGTCACCCATGGTTATTTTCAACCCGCAAGTTTTGTTTATGGCACACCATAACAACAACAACATTAACAACAACATCGACAACAACCAAATTACCAAAACAGTTCCATTTCTACATCCTTATAAAGCACAAATGTACCATTAACAAAAAACAAAAATCACAGCTGGATCGCTAGAGATAGTATAAGAAAAAGAAACAAATTAACTTCATCATTGAATTCCCAAATTACAACCTGCTATTGAATGTTTTGTGTTATGAGTTGTCTAGTGTTGAGGCTCATGTCTGATTATATGTACTACTAGCTAGTGATGGTGGTTGATATTCAATTGTTTTAGGCATATATAGCCTTTAATTGCTTCAGGCTCATAACCTTAAAGAATACTTATGATATTGTAAAGTTGGTAGGTGTTGGTATACTAAAGCATTTCACCTTACCTCAAACAGCATAGTCAAGAGTTCAACCATTGCGGACCCATAATTTTACCGTGTTCGTAAAATCACCTAAGAAATATGAAAGAACAACGTATAGAAGAAAAATATTAAAAGAGTATAACACGTATAGAAGATGAATTCTATTTATGTAAGCACTCATATACAATAATTAGTGGGAAAACTCATTTATATTTTACTACATATTATCAAGATTACTATAAGTTTAATCATTTCAAACCAAATACAAAAATGTGAAAATATGTCTCGGATGCAACTTTTAAGATGAGCAGTGATTTACGTCAACATATTAAACTTTGCACAACACATAATACAATGTCAATAATTGATGTTTGCAAAACACAAGGTCCTATAGTGTGTGTAAATCACGTCTTTAAAGTGTTTATGTGTTAAAACGAGATTAACAAAGCTTAAGCTATTGACCTAAACCAAGCGACTTGAGATATGTGTACAAACAATGCTTCATATATTTGAACCATAACTTACCTTGTAAGCTAAAGCTAAAACAACACAGGTTAGTTGCGAGTAGGGGTGTTATCGGGCCGGGTTATCGGGTTTGTCGGGTCGGGTTGAGTCGGGTTTTGAATTTTTTAAAAGTGACCCGCAACCCGACCCGATTAAGAATCGGGTTATCGGGTTCGGGTGGGATTCGTGTCAGGTTATGTCGGGTCGGGTGATTCGGGTTATCGGGTGACCCGATTAAGTAACAGTAAGTAAAAAACATCGATATAGAAACTGTCGTACATGTTTTTCATATTCATGGCCACAGGAATCCTGATTCCATCATTGAGTTAACATGAACACTAAACATTATTTTATAATCTGAACAAGGCATCTAAAGTTCATCTGATGTGTATCTAGCAAATAAAGAAAGTTAATATAGATATATAAAAGCATGTTTACGATAATAAGATCACACAAATGTGTCAATATGTACAATTTTCTATTCAGCATACGCTATCATTGCCAAAGTATTTTATTTAGCAAATGACATTTTGGTAATATAAATAGATACCAAAGAATACAAATGCTAAGGAGTATACTTTTTGTAAGTGCGCGCATAAAACTAGATCAGAATATCAACTTGCATGCATAATCAATATGTGTAAGCCTCCTCCCCCAATATCTTCTTCACATCCAGTGATTCCCATATCAACAACATTAGTACATAACTAAAAAATAATAACTAAGAAATGGAAAAGTAATAACTAAAAAATGGAAAAGTGATTTTCGGGTCTTATCGGGTTGACTCGATAACCCGGTAGCATTATTTTTTAAACCCTAACCCGACCTGATAACACTATCGGGTTATCGGGTTCGGGTCAAAACTACCCGATTAGATTTTTTGACCCGATTTGACCCTACCCGATAAGCCTTATCGTGTTCGGGTTCGGTTCAACCCAACCCTACTGACACCCCTAGTTGCGAGTAGCAACTACACACTTGATGAGCCAAGAATATCAGAGTAAACATATGTAGTCCTTGAGCTTCCCATAAGCTAACTCAAACACTTAACATCAACTTACTACTTATGAGTTGTGAAATTATTTTTCATAGATGTTACTTTGACGTCGAAGCTTGTTTGTGAAAGGACTTTCCCCATAACAAGGCTAACAATTTTCTTTATTTGGCATATTATAAGTAGCAAGGCATTGTAGAGTACTAGAGTAGCAAATAACTTTTACACCATAGACTTTTAGGGGCTTGTTTGCAAAGTAGACAAAAAATGCAAAGGTCTTATTACACAAGGACAATATAGTCCTATTATGCTCGGCCAAATTTGGTTGTTTAAGGTGGATGTTTCTCTCTGTGTTACTCGGTTAGTATATTATTCGCTTGGTGTACTTGAGGGTCTGATTTATAAAATCTAAAAGTCAAAGGATCATATTTCAATTTCACCAAAAAAGTATAATTAATTTCTACCAAAGCAACACACTATTACACCAATGTAGTATGCCCCGGCTACTAAAACTGCAATGTCAGGATTTGTTTGTTATAATTTTTCTGCAAGATACATTTTTTAATTTTTTAATTCTTTGTATTCCTATAATTTGAAAACGAAGTAATCTATTATTTTAGGATAAATTAACATTGTAAAGAGCAAGACAAATTAAAAACAATAAATCCTTAGAAGATAAACTTCACCAAAATATTAATCTATTATTTGAGCACAAATTAACATTGTTTTAGTGACAAAAAAATGTCACAAATTAACATTATAATATACACATTATGGCTTATTTATATATTTTGATAGAGGGCCACCAAATTCATGAAACGATCTTGATTATAAGTTACAAAGCATTGTAACATAGAACTCAGGGGCTTCTTTGCAAACTAGACAAAAATGCAAAGGACTTATTAACACAAGGACAATATAGTCATAACAAAAAACAAGTGGTTAGTATTAACTTGACGTTACACTTTCCCTTCCCAAAACGACACCGTCTGAACTAAACCCAACACGCCACAACTCCCTTCACCAATACGACACCGTATCCCACTTTCCAAAAATACCAACATTTTCCACGTCACCTAGCCCCTCATCACTCATTTTACATCCCCAGAAATTTTATCAACTAATAATAATAACTAACTTTTTAATACCGTTAAATTACCGTTAAATGAATTAAAAAATGTCTCTAATCCTTCACAATCACCACCCTAATCCACTCCACACCAATTTTCACATTAAAAAACTCAATTTTCCCGCCAAATTTGACCTCAAATGCACTCGCCGGAAACTTCACCGGAATGTTGACCGTAGCGTTTACCGGAGAGATGACCGGAGATTTGTGTTTGTTACGCAGGCGAAAGCGGCGTACGTTGAAGGTGAGGATGTGAATGTGGATGTGGATGTGGATGTGGATGGAGTGAGTGAGAGGTTGTTGAAGTTAGTTAAGTTAGTTACGGATGTGTTGCCTGGTGGGAAATGGTGGAGGTTTAGTGAGCAAGTTGAGATTGGGCAGATTGCGAAACCGGTTACGTTGGTTCGGGCGTTGAGAAGGATGTGGGAGTTGATTTCCACTGATTGTTGGGTTATTTTTGCTGCGTTTACGGCTTTGATTTTGACTGCGGTAATGTTTACTTATTAGATGTTAATTACTGTAGTTGAGAAGGATGTGGGGCGGTGGGGGTGTTTGTTTAAGATTATTTATCGGCTTATGAGTTGATATGTTCTCGGCTTTGTTTCATAAGCACCCTTTTTTTGGCTTAGTTTAGGACTTCTGACCTTATTAGGTTGTTTGTTTAAGCTTATATAGCGCGCTTATGACTTATGTGGTTTTCTTCTTATATTTCGTAAGCTTATTTTTCTGGCTTGTTTCAAAACTTATGTGTTTATTAAAGTTTATTATGACATAATAAACTTTTAGAGGTTTATAAGTTTTAAAATAAGCCGTAAAAATAGTCTTATGAAACATAAGACGAAAACCACATAAGCCATAAGCCCGCTATATAAGCTTAAACAAACACCCCCTATATAAATTTGTTATAATATAAGTTTGTTATTATATCACAACAAACTTATATAAGCGCACAAGTTTCAAAATAAGGCCAAAATTTTGAGCTTATGAAATATAAGCCGGAAACACATAAGCTCATAAGCACATGAATGAGCTTAAACAAACTTACATGCAAATGCTTTTTATTACTGACTTTGGTTTTGTTGTTATTGTTCAGCTTACGGAGATATCGATTCCTCATTTCATGACAGCATCGATATTTTCAGCACAAAGTGGGAATACTACAGTGTTTTATAGAAATGTGAAGATGTTGATAATCCTATCTGTGACTTCCGGTATTTGCAGGTTAAAACCTTGTATGGTCTAATCTTTCCTCTTCCATGAAATGCAAATTAGTAAATGTTTGTTTATGTTACAAGTTTGTTCATGTAAGAAAGAAATTTCACGTGGGGGTTTGATTGTGGTTGAAGCGTTGAGAGTCCATATATGTGGTTTATAGTAGCATTTGTTATAGTTAGTAGCTTGTAAGTCTTTCGGAATCGCACTAATAGTTTTTGATAGCTCTTTGCTCTTTAAGTTAGTTTGCACAAAAAGGCACCAAACTTTGCTTTGTATTCAGGCCAGAAAACCTTCAAACTTTCAAAAAGTTTAATTCGAGGTAACCCAAAAATGTGGCCCGTTACGGGTCAATAAATGATGACATGGTTGCTGATGTGTCTATAAGTTTTGACCATAATTTGTTTCCTGATATGACACCTAAAGCCTCTTATCATTAGTAATTAGTAACTACTTCAAATGGAAAGTTTTGAAGTTTTTGGTCTAAATTCAGTTCGTTACATGTAATAGAAATCATTTTTTGAAAAGTTACTGACATCTATTCATTTATTTGAATTTGCAGTGGACTAAGAGGATGCTGGTTTGGCATTGCAAATATGATTCTTGTGAGTTAATATACAACGTGTAATTTTGTTTGCTTGAACTTTACTTCAGGAGAAAATGCTGTATATTTAACCGACTCTTTGTAAACTACAGGTAAAACGGATGAGGGAAACATTATACTCTGTCCTTCTTCTCCAGGTTTGTAAAAGATTTGATCATTATTGTTGTATTCCGTTTAGTGAAATGATTATCTCTAATTTCACCTTTGTTGCAGGATATAAACTATTTCGACAATGAAAGTATTGGTGATTTGACTAGTAGGCTAGGTTCAGATTGTCAGCAAGTATCACGGGTCATTGGAAACGATCTTAACTTAATATTAAGAAATCTTCTTCAGGTGCTTTTAACGAGTACAAGGGTCCTCTCACCTTATTTTAAATTACAGAATCTAATTTTAGTCTTTTGTTTCAGGCAACAGGGGCTTTGATATACTTATTGTTCTTGTCTTGGCAACTTGGCTTATGCACATTGGCCATATGTTCTACTCTATCATTAATCATGTTACGATATGGACAGTAAGATCTCGTATTTTCCTTAAAAGTTTCACTGATTATGTGTGGAAATATGATTGTTGATGCTTTTGCATAGGTACCAGAAGAAAGCAGCAAAGTTAACACAAGAGTACACTGCATCTGCAAATGAAGTACTGCACAAAACTTGATTATATATATCTGAAGAATACTGGCCATATTTTTCTCCCCTTTATTGCAAGTATCTAAATGGTAGATTTTACTTGCATAGGTTGCTCAAGAGACATTTTCTTTGATGCGAACAGTTCGAGTTTATGGAACTGAGCATAAAGAATTTGGAAGGTATACTTTTGGTTTTTTATTGGCAAGGTTTTAAGAGGCATTTGCGCATGCATGCTTAAGGGAGATCTTGACATTCATGTATTTTATTCACAAATAGGTACAAGAACTGGCTAGAAAAACTAGCTGATATAAGTTTGCGAACGAGTGCTGCTTATGGAATTTGGAATTGTAGCTTCAACACTCTTTACCATTCTACGCAGGTTATGTTCTTTCTATTCTTGCTAAGATCATTGAAGTACTCAGGTTATATTCTGCTTGAAATAATGGTATCATGCAAAATATCTCAGAGAAATCAAAAGCTCGACTTTAGCCCCTCAAAGTAGTTGTCTATGAAAGGTATAGAGTTTAACTTGTGATTTACTTGAACATCCAATTTATAGGTTATTGCTGTGCTGATAGGAGGCATGTCCATTATGGCTGGTCATATAACAGCTGAGCAACTTACAAAGTTCGTGTTGTACAGCGAATGGCTGATTTACTCCACATGGTTTGTGGGTGACAATTTATCGTCGTTAATGCAATCTGTTGGTGCAAGCGAAAAAGTATTCCAAATGATGGATTTTGCGCCCAGTGACCAGTTCACATCCAAAGGCAAGCACTTATTCTAATGCCTTAAACCACCGCTTAATATTTCAGCTAATAGAGCGTATTGATTGTCACAGGGTCAAAGTTGCCAAGCTTGGAAGGTCGTATTGAATTTAGGAATGTCTCATTTAGCTATTCATCAAGGGAAACAGTAAGCTTCTAATTTGTCTCATAGCACTGGCTATCTTTCTCCAGAAAAAAAAAAACATAAGTTTGATTTTTAATTTTTTTATACACAAAAACCTATTTTGGCCCGATTAGAATTCAGAATTCTATTTGTAACATTTGAGCAGGCGCATGTATTAAAAGATATAAACATTGCCGTGGATCCTTATGAAGTAGTTGCACTTGTAAGTAAGTCTATGATTCTATCTGTTTATATTTGGTTTTTAAACAACTGCTTCAAAGAATAAATGCCGTGTAATGATGTTTATTAGGTTGGTCTTAGTGGTAGTGGGAAAAGCACAATAGTGAATCTTCTTCTCCGTCTCTATGAACCAACAAGTGGCCAGGTAACCGTTCTCCCTAAGTTGATATTGCATATCAACTTAGGAACACATTATATATTATTGAGGCTGCAGGCCTGCAGTTTTAAACCACGTACTTATGAATGGGTCGAGTCGAGTTATGTTTTTATCTCTAAAAGGTCAACGGGTAGAATCAATGAGTTTATAAGTAAACGAGTCATATGGGTTGGAAGTCACCGAAAGTGTATCATGAATAAGCCCTCCTAGTTTCTTTTATTTAAACGCATATATTTTATTGAAATCATTTAGTTTTTTGTAATCATATTTAACAAGTTATTAATAAAGTATAGTTATGCAAAGAAATGTGTTTTGGGTCACAACAATCTGTCGCTATTAATACAAAAATTGGTCACTTTGACCTGTTAGCCTACCCGCCTGGTTTGCCACCTCCAATATATAATTTGAACTTTTGTACATAATTTGCAACACTAACCTTAAACTAATGTGTTTAGTGTTCGTGTAGATCTTAATTGACGGGTCTCCTTTAAAAGATTTGGACATCAAGTGGCTTAGAGAAAGAATCGGATATGTTGGCCAGGTTCTTTTTTTAATACTCCACATGAATTTTCTTCTGTGATAAAAAAGGGTTTATTGCACAAAGAGGTAACCAGCTTTGATAAGATTTTGCTTGGGTAACCATCTCTATGTTCACCAACTTTTAAAAGTTCTAAGGACAACTTCAAAGTTTATTATTTTTATATCAGGTAAACCAATCAAGGTTTACCAGGTCAAAATGATGTCGTGTTGGTAGTTGACCAAGTGGACTTTTTATTCTGATATGCACCCATAAAACCTGTTATTTACAGAAAAGGTTAAAAATTCCTATGTAAAAATGTTTGAAAATTGGTCACCTTTTTAATGGGTGAAAACAAAGATGGTTATCTATAATAAAAATCATCTCAGTTGGTTACCTTTTTTTTATGCAATAATCCCATGAGAAAAACACTTGCTATTGTTAGTTACGTACTTACGTGTATGCAACAGGAACCGAAGCTATTTCGGATGGATGTGAGATCGAATATAGCGTATGGATGCACAGGAGATGTAACTCAAGAGGATATTGAACAGGCAGCCAAACAGGCCTCTGCTCATGACTTCATTTCGTCACTACCTGATGGCTATAAAACGATTGTGGATGATGATTTGCTTAGCGGAGGACAGAAACAGCGAATTGCGATTGCACGAGCACTTCTTAGGAACCCATCCATTTTGATTCTTGATGAAGCTACCAGCGCTTTGGATGCTGAGAGTGAACACAATATTAAGGTTACTATGGTTTCCTTTTTTAGTTTTTGATTAAGGAAAAGATTTCTGGTAAATTAAGAATTGGATTATTATCCACCAACCTTCAGTTTCTGACCATTATATTCTTGGATCTTGTAGGGTGTACTTAGTGCTGCTGGAGAAAACTTTAAGAGGACTGTCATTATAATTGCACACAGGTAGATACTTCTACACCATAAGAGGATACAAAACAAATATCATCTGTTTGCTTCTTGATTTATAGTTTAAAATGCTGATCAACCGTTTTCCTACAGGCTTTCAACCGTACAAGCAGCAGATAGAATAGTCGTTATGGACCAGGGTCAGATCATCGAGGTACACACTTTTAACCATCATTACCACCAAATCTTAAGTTATATAAATAATTTATTTATTAGATATGATTAAATTTAATTTATTTATATAAAACGACTCAAGACAAGCATTTAAATAGAGTATACACAAATTTCATTTCATATATCCGTTTAACAAATGCAACTGAATTGACCCATCTTCATATAAATGATTTAAACGCTTTTGAATTCAGATGGGCAATCACAGAGAACTACTTCTTAAGGATGGGTTGTACGCACAGTTAACAAGAAGACAAGTCAATGCTGTGGGATACAATTGAAACATATCATTTATGATTTTAGTTGTCTGTATGTACGTTGGTTCTCCTTTATGCTCAATCAACAATACAGTATAAGACCATTGATATGTGATCATTGAACGGAATGCATACTCCCTCGATTTATATAGAGGCAAGGGAGACCCTTTTTGAAGCTTCTTCACCCTCACAAGAATGAATGTTATTCATGATTGAATCATACTTTTGAAGATTCATCATAATGAATTGTTGTAATTGTTAATTGTATAAGTTACTTTTTTTAACCAAATTGTAATTGGTTCTTCATTGCAAAGTAACTTCATTGTTGCCAAAATTGGTAAGAGACAGTTAATGAGTTGACATTGTTTGGTGACTGATTCATCTTTAATTTACATGATATTGTGCTGGAACTTGTTTGATAATTTTTTTTTTCAAAATATCCCATATATATCTTCTAGGGGACGGGGACGTTATAGTTAGTTTCGTCTGGAAGTATGTTGGAAGGTCGTTGTTTTAGGTTTTAATTGTCATTTATAGTTATGCTGGTAATCACAATTGTTTTTATTTAATTATATGATTACAAAAAAGACGGAGGTTTGGGTATTGGAAGCCTTTAGGTTTCAATAGAGCTCTTTTGTTTAAGTGGAAATGGAGATTTATGTCTAACCCATCTACGTTTTGGGTTTTGGTCATTAAATCTTTATTTGGTCACCATGGTGGAGTTCACGATAGAGAGCCAAGGGGTAATGCTGGTTCTCTTTGGATCAACATTCTAAAAGTTTCTCGCGAACTTGAAAAAAAGAATGTGCATCTAGACATTTTAATTAAGCGCAGAGTTGGGGATGGTATGGATACCAGGTTCTGGGAGGATAATTGGATGACGGTTGGTCTGCTAAAAGATCTATATCCCCGCGTTTACAATCTGGATCAAGACCCTGAGTCTGTTGTTGCGAATAAGCTTGATCTTGCTCTTAATGCTCCCTTTTTGCGAACGAACCCGAGAGGGGGAGCTGAAGAAGAACAATGGGTAGCTCTTTTGAGCCTTCTCGAGACCCATGTTAGTTCTAATCAGCGGGATAGGTGGATATGGACGGGTGATGGTGATGGCGTTTACTTGGTGAAATGTGGCAGAAATTTGATAGATAACGGGACCTTGTGCTTGGACACCTATGCAACTAGATGGTTAAAAGAGTTGCCAGTCAAAGTAAACATCTTTATATGGCGAATGCTTCTGAACAACCTCCCCACGCGAATGAACTTGATGTCCAGAGGAATTACTGTTCAATCTAATCAATGTGGCATTTGTGATACAGGGGATGAGACAATTAATCATTTGATGCTGCATTGTGATATCGCTCGAGATGTGTGGGCTCTTGTTGGACGATGGTGGAGTTTAGATTTCCCCTCAATTTTGTCGATTAGAGAGCTATTGTCGTGGGTGGATGATTCTCGGATTCACACTTTGGCGAAGAAAGTGTTGTGACTTTTTGGAGTATATGGAAGTTTAGAAATCAGAATGTTATTCAAGAGGAGAAACAGAAGAAGGCGTTACTTTTTTATTCGATTGTTCTTACATCGTTTTTTTGGTTATCTAGTAGAAATAGCAAGCTTAGGATTACTATCATGGCTTGTAATTCTTTGTAATTGTTTGTTGCTAGTTTCCTGCTAGCGTTTTTGACATTATGGGTGTTTAATATAGTCTTTAGTCCTTTGTGGTTAGGGTGATGGCTTTGCCAAAGCTCTTTCCCTCAGGTCTTGTTGCTGGTAAAGAAAAACCATAAAAGGTAACTAAAGATTGAGATTAGATTATAGACATGTTTGAGATTGAATTCCTGCTGAAGTGGTAACATCACTAAAATGTGTTAAGTTTGAGACTAAATTCATGCTCAAGTGACCTAGTAACAAAAGGCTTGTGACTAACATCACTAAAATGTGTAAGGTTTGAGATTGAATTCGTGCTCAAGTGGTCACCTCAACCTCTTATAAAGGTAGGGCTATACGGGGTTTGAATATGCGTGACGATGGATTTAAACGTCGTAACTTAGTTAGTCAAAAGATCTTAAATCTGTTAGTTTTATGGATATAAATTAGTAGACGTGAGTTAGAATCGAACTCGAGACCACGGGATTGCACACTTTACGTATGAGAATTAAAGTTAAATAATTAAATATAAACGTTGTATTTATTTATTAATTAAACGAAATAACATAACGGACGTTAAGTAATTAGTGTAATGGACTAACGGGCGTTAAATGTAATTGGAAAAGGACTAAGTTGTAAATAATAGGAAGGTTCCGGAACCCCTTGGGGATGTATACCACCGATCGGCCAAGGAACCCCAACCCAACCCAATTACAACTCAAACTTGTTCACTAAGTTTGCTTGAGTATATATACAAAACCAAGGGTGTTTGTAATTTATCTCTTGTATTCATTAAGCTAAACCTAAAAGTGTTTTGTGTGTGTTTTTGCTCAAACCGATCGGCCACACTCTTGTGGGTGTCGATCCATACTCTTTTCCAACTCAAGTTATTTGGTTTAATAAAACTAGCATTACTTTAATTCGGTTTAGTACGTGTGTACAAGAAAGTGGTACTAACACAATATTGTTAGTATTCTTGGATTGAATTACAAAACGGTAAGGGGTAATTCATATAATCCTAATTAAATCAAATTAGTGTTCCTCCATTGCTAGTTTTTGGATTTGATTCTTGTTCGGCTAGAATCAAGTAAGGTATGCATATTCTTCTTATGTTAATTAATTATTCGTTAATAAATCTTATACGCTTCCGCATGTATACTTTGATGTTTTGTGATTATTTATTGATTGTCATGTTATATAATTCCAACAGTGGCATCATGAGTCATTGGTTTTAATGAGTAATTAATTACATAAACGCGTAATAAAACAAATAATTGTAAGTTGTTTGATATCGTTAATCTAGGGTTTATGTTTTATTTTTTTGGGTCGATTTTATTTTAATTGGGGCGTACCCCATGATAATACATGCATGTTTGTCATGGATAGTTGCTTTGATATTTGTTTAATTGTTAAGATATATTTATCACATGTTTATTCACGATAAATCTTGAATTGGGGAAGACTCCAATCATATACATTAATGAATCAATTATGTGCAATTTGGTATATTATTAATTATGGGTTTACGCAATCGATTCATCGATGTATGTGGCTCACTTTCAATTGGGAGAGTGAAAGCCCTAATTAATATATACATTAATTTAACCCAGACATTGATTATTAATAGGTTTTATCGAATAAGTTGCATGTGACTACTTGTTTACACGTAAAAATTGTTTATTATGTGCGCATTGTTTATTAGTTGTTTATTTTTTATTTGTTTACTTGTTTGTTTATTATGTTAGACAGTTTTAAGCAAAAGGTAATTTTGAATAGAAAAATAATACGGACTAAACAACGGTGAAATTTGATTTGTTTTTTGAAGAGTTAAGTTTTCTATAGTTTAATTGATTGATGATTTTGGTACAAATGGTCTGAAAGGCTCACCCAATTTGACGGACTGTGTGGGAAGTATTAGGAGGGGAGCGCATTAAATTGTGACCCTAAAGAGGGAGGTTATTGCCCTGCGCTGACCAAACTCTCCGCTTGCTTGCGAGTCAAATTGGAGCTACTGAGTAAGCCATAAATGTACAAACTCATCTTAAGGGCGAATTAGTTTTAATTCTATGCGCCACTTCGGTGGTAATTACCCGAAACACTAAGTGTTTACACTTATGCAAAAGTACGGTATAATGGGCGATAATTGACGCTAAATTCCTTGATTGGTGAACCCAATACCTCAATCAAAACTTTGATAATTCGATCTTTATGAATTGGTAATAAAAAGTTTTTTATTAAATTTATGCTACAAGATGAATGCATGACATCTTTGTACATATTTGATTTGACCACATAAAAATCAAAACTAGTACCATTTTAAATTAAGTTATATGCCATCTAATTAAAAGGAACACTTGAAGTTGCAATTTACGTCATGACAGTACTTGGCTAGATTGTGATGGAGAGGTAAATCTCTATGTAAAGTCAGACCTTACATGGACATATTTGCAGTTCTTTAAGTTAGACACTTAAGTTGAGTAGTAAGTGAGAACTGGACTCATGGCATAAGATGGGATGAAACATGTTTATATTTGCAATAGCGTTGGAAAATATAAATCCCATAATGATCTAGGAGTTGGAAATTGTTTACCAACTAATGTTCGACAGATTACCTTATTATATGCTTTCGTTACTAGCAGATCAACTGATGTAATGAACCTATGATAATTTGGATCCTAGTTTTCGAGAAAATTATATGGTTATATGTTTATATTACCGTTGAGTATATTTTATTTTCTTGAAAAATTGTATTATCGAAAATACTAATACTTGAACTTTTTTCTGTAGAAATGGCTCAAAACAACGATAACACTAACACTGCACTAAGTTTTGCGTTCAAAAGCTTTTTTTATCGAGAAAAGTTTACTGGCTCTAAGAATTTCAATGATTGGCACCGCTCTTTGAGAATTGTCTGTAGAGTTGCTGACCGGTTGAAATATCTTTATGAACCTTGTCCTGCTGAACCAAACGGACCTACAGCTACTCAAGCTGAAAAGGACGCTTGGCAAATTGAGTATAAGCTTCATAATGATGTGGCTTGTCTTATGTTGGGAACGATGGAATCTGCTCTTCAAAAGCAATTCAAAAACTATTTCCCATATAACATGCTCAATGAACTTCGAACTATGTTTGAGAAACCAGCTGCTGTCGAGATTTATGACTTGACCGGCGCATTACACAGCTGTAGGCAGGGAGAGGGTAAACCCGTAAGTGCTCATGTACTGGAAATGAAAGGTTACATGGACCAATTAAGGGCACTTGGCAAAACTTATGATTATGGCATGGCTATGAATCTGATTAATAGATCCCTTAACAAGGATTTTAATGGTTTTGTTAGAAACTTCAATATGCACTGCGTGGGGAAGACAGTTACTGACCTACACGCATTGCTTATTGATTATGAAAAAGGGTTACCTCAAAAGGTTCCTACTCCCCAGGTACTTGCTATTCAGGGTGGAAGGATTAATAAGCCAAAACCGCAGCGTGCGAACAACAAGAAGGTGAAGGGCAAAGGGAAAGTTGATAAGGGTAAACAAGTTATGGCCTATCAACCACAACCCAAGAAGTACCCTACTCCTAGGAAGGAAAATCCTAAAAAGGATCAAGCATGCCACCACTGCAAGAGCGTTGGGCATTGGAAGAGAAACTGTGCTCTCTATCTTGATGAATTGCGGGCAAATAAAATGAAGTACGAAGGGTCCTTGGGCGCCGGTTCTTCAGGTAATTTATTTGTCATTGAATTATTTACTCTAAATCATAAAAATTCCTGGGTATATGATACTGGATGTGGTATTCACATTTGTAATACACTGCAGGGGTTTAGAGTGGAAAGGAAGCTAGCCTATGGGGAGCAATATCTGCACGTGGGAAATGGCGCACATGCAGCTGTTGAAGCCATAGGAACGTTTAGTTTAGTATTGCCTTTGGGCTTAGTATTGTTATTGAACAATTGTCATTACGCACCTTCTATAATTAGAAGTGTTGTTTCCTTTTCAGTTTTGTTGGATGATGGTTTTACTCATACTATTTCACGTAATGGAATTTCTGTTTCTTTAAATGGTGTATTTTATGTTAATGCGATTAATGTGAATGGTGTGTTTGAAATTGATGTGATTGGAAATGAATCTAACAAATATAATAATTCGATGTTTAGCATCAATAAGAAAATAAAGTTGGACTTGAATTCTTCTTATCTTTGGCATTGTAGAGTCGCTCATATAGGCAAGGCTCGCATGCATAAGCTGCAACAAGAAGGGATTTTGCAAAATATCAATGATGAATCATTTGATAAATGTGAGTCATGCATATATGGGAAGATGACGAAGAAACCTTTTCATAGCAATATGGAGAGGGCTTCTGATCTACTTGGTCTTATTCATACTGATGTGTGTGGACCACTTAGACATGTGTCAAAGAGAGGTGCTAGCTACTTCTTAACCTTTACTGATGATTTTAGCCGTTATGGTTATGTTTATTTACTTAAGCATAAACATGAGGTGTTTGAAACATTTAAGGTTTTCAAAGCTGAAGTAGAACTGCAATTGGGAAAGAAGATTAAAGCTCTTGGATCCGATAGAGGAGGCGAGTATCTAAGCCAAGAGTTTAAAGATTACTTAGCTGAGAGTGGAATTGTCCAGAATCTCACTTCTCCATATACTCCACAACAAAATGGTGTATCTGAGAGAAGAAATCGTACATTGTTGGACATGATACGATCTATGTTTAATCTTACCACTCTACCTTTATCCTTTTGGGATTATGCTTTAGAATCTGTTGTTCGCATTCTAAATATGGTTCCCATTAAGAAGGTTGATAAGACACCATATGAAATATGGCATGGTAAAGCTCCTAACCTGTCTTATTTAAAGGTATGAGGTTGCGAGGCATATGTTAGACGTGACTCAGCAGATAAACTCCAACAAAGATCTGTAAAGTGTATCTCCGTAGGATACCATAAGGAAACCATGGATTACTACTTTTACTATCCAACTGAAAATAAAGTAATTGTTGCTAGGTATGGAGATTTTCTTGAAAGTGATCTTGTATCTTAAGAATTCAGTGGGAGATTTTATGATCTAGAAGATGATCATGAAGATGCATTACCTTCTGAAAACACAAACGTACTTCCGGTAGAACCTTATAGTCTGGGTCCTCCACCAGAAGTTGAAGTGATTCCCGTTCGTAGATCCGTAAGGACTACGTGTGCACCTGAACGTCTATATCTTAACGTAGAGGTTGAGGAAACTATGTTAGGAGATCTTTGAGAGCCTACTAGTTATAAAGCTGCCATGACAAGTCCTGATAAGGACAAATGGCAAGTTGCAATGAATGGGGAAATGCAATCCATGAGAGAAAATGAAGTCTGGGAAGAGGTCTATTTACCTCCAAACGCCAAGGTGGTTGGAAGTAAGTGGCTCTATAAAATTAAGAATGACATGGATGGCAATATACACGTCTATAAAGCTCGTCTAGTTGCGCAAGGTTTTACTCAAACTTATGCCATTAATTACGAGGAGACCTTTTCTCCTGTAGCGGACATTAGAGCTATTAGAATTCTCATAGCTATAGCAGCATACTATGACTATGAGATATGGCAAATGGATGTCAAAACCGCCTTCTTGAATGGTCTCTTAGATGAAGACATCTATGTGAAGCAACCTGAGGGGTTCGTGAATCCACAATTTCCAAACCGTGTATGCAAACTTCAAAGGTCCATTTATGGATTGAAGCAATCATCAAGGCAATGGAATAAAAGATTTGATGAAGAAATCAAAAGGTATGGATTTATTTAAAATCTTGATGAGCCATGTGTATATCACAAAGTTAGTGGGAGTGATGTAATTTTCCTTATTCTTTATGTCGATGACATATTAATTATGGGAAAAGACATTCCAAGTTTGCAAAATGTTAAGGCATATCTTGGGAAGTGTTTTTCCATGAAGGATTTAGGAGAAACTGCATACATTCTGGGAATCAAGATCTACCGAGATAGGTCAAAGCGGTTAATTGGTTTAAGTCAAAGCGCTTACATTGATAAAATATTGAAGAGATTCAATATGCAAAATTTCAAGAAAGGATATTTGCCGATGGAAGTAAAGCATGGCTTATGTAGCGATATGTGTGCTTCAACACCTGCTGAGGTGGCACGCATGCAGAAAGTTCCTTATGCTTCGGCAGTAGGATCTATTATGTATGCTGTGAGATGCACAAGGCCAGATCTAACGTTCGCTCAGAACATGACCAGTCGATATCAACAGAATCCGGGTGAACTTCACTGGACTGCTGTTAAACATATTCTAAAGTATCTTAGGAATACAAAATATATGTTTTTAGTGTATGGTGGAAATCCAGACACAGAGCTTGGTGTTACAGGTTACTGTGATGCGTCCTGGCAGTGTGATAAAGATGATACGAAGTCTCAGAAGGGTTATGTCTTTGTCATCAATGGAGGAGCAGTTGACTGGAAGAGCAAGAAGCAGAGTACGATTGCGATGTCTGCGACAGAGGCCGAATACATAGCTGCTTCGGAAGCTGCAATGGAGGCTGTTTGGATTAGGAAATTCATTTCAGGGCTTGGTGTTATGCCTTCAATTGAATCGCCTATTGATATGTATTGTGACAATTCTGCTGCAATCATATTTGCCAATGAACCTGGAGTCATGAAGGGCACCAGACATTTTCTACGGAAGTATCACTATGTTCGGGAACAAGTCCGTGAAGGAGAAATTAATCTATTAAAAGTTCACACAGATGATAACTTAGCTGATCCTTTCACTAAGGCTTTAGCTAAAGACAAGCTTATTGGACTTGCCAATGGAATTGGACTTCGTTTAGCTAATAGTTTCATGCATATCTGTGATTAGTATTTGGATAAAGGATATTGTAAAACATTTATTATTTTGATGAAATAAAGTTTGGATTATGTTTATTTTCATTTATAATATTGTTGTCCTATATTTGCATGTTTAATCCGTGAGTAACTAAGTTATTCTAAATGTCCGTTGTCGATTAATGATATGGGAGTATCATTAAACTAAGAAAAATCTGAGAGATGTGGTAGAATATACTTGAAAGTATATTGATGAGAATGCATACCAATTTCGGATGATATTCAATGAATTGAATATAGGACTTATCCCAACTACATAATTTACTTTGTGGATATTGTTATAAGTAAATTATGAATAGTTATCCTCAGACTTGAGATACCAGATAAGTGTCATGAATGTAGTGCATTTCTGTGGAGCAACTTAACGCTATACGTAACTGGTAGTCATAAGGGCTGTTTTCAGAAATGTTAGAAAGTTTGTGGGTTATTCTTGTAGTCAAGATAGAATTTGTTCCTTCAAATTTATTTGGAGTTTAATACTGCTGGGCCCCTCGTAGGGTTGACAAGATGTTTGTGCGGCCGCACCCAAAATCTCCCCTAAATATGTTTAGAAGATTTGGTAATCTTGGTCAATCACTTACAACGAGAAACATAATAGTTTATTAAAGAATGACTTAATTTCATATCTTTAGTTAACGTGGTATTAGAAACAAAATGATAATAATAATGAGAAATCATTAAAAGGTTTTCCAGGAGCCTTACTCGAGTTGTGCTAGAGGCATCGAAGTGTTGCTAGACGCTAACCGATGTGATCACTCTATTAAGATATATCCAAGTGGGAGCTATTAGTTTTATGGATATAAATTAGTAGACGTGAGTTAGGATCGAACTCGAGACCACGGGATTGCACACTTTACGTATGAGAATTAAAGTTAAATAATTAAATATAAACGTTGTATTTATTTATTAATTAAATGAAATAACATAACGGACGTTAAGTAATTAGTGTAATGGACTAACGGGCGTTAAATGTAATTGGAAAAGGACTAAGTTGTAAATAATGGGAAGGTTCCGGAATCCCTTGGGGATGTATACCACCGATCGGCCAAGGAACCCCAACCCAACCCAATTACAACTCAAACTTGTTCACTAAGTTTGCTTGAGTATATATACAAAACCAAAGGTGTTTGTAATTTATCTCTTGTATTCATTAAGCTAAACCTAAAAGTGTTTTGTGTGTGTTTTTGCTCAAACCGATCGGCCACACTCTTGTGAGTGTCGATCCATACTCTTTTCCAACTCAAGTTATTTGGTTTAATAAAACTAGAATTACTTTAATTCGGTTTAGTACGTGTGTACAAGAAAGTGGTACTAACACAATATTGTTAGTATTCTTGGATTGAATTACAAAACGGTAAGGGGTAATTCATATAATCCTAATTAAATCAAATTAGGGTTCTTCCATTGCTAGTTTGTGGATTTGATTCTTGTTTGGCTAGAATCAAGTAAGGTATGCATATTCTTCTTATGTTAATTAATTATTTGTTAATAAATCCTATACGCTTCCGCATGTATACTTTGATGTTTTGTGATTATTTATTGATTGTCATGTTATATAATTCCAACAAAATCATGGTTAAAAAAACACCATAGATTGAGCATAAACGAGAAATAAAATATGAAGCTTATTTTATAAACCTCATGAAGTATACTTGTATTCTTTAAAGCTTGCAAACGACCTTATATTCAGGTCGCTTATTTTCTTTAAAAATAAAAGGTTTTGATATCCTGTTAATATGTGCCAAACATCTCACTATTTATTAATTTATTTGCATTTCCTTTCCATTTTCAAATGAGTATTCTTATATTGCCTACTTATCTCTACCCATATAAATATGACATATTTTACTCATTATAGCTCTTCATTTGAACCGTTAGTTTTTTTACTTATGAAGATCATGTGAGTAAAAAAATAGTTAGAAATTCAGATTTCTTTTCAAATGTACTAGTTATAAGTCCCGTGCACGCACGAGGTTTACACATAAATCAAATTTATTTTAAAATTTTAGTTTAATACACAGACATATAAGAATTTGTTCGTGTGTAGTGTTTTATAATTATGACATAAGTCCAACAAATAATTATGCTAGAATTTTTACACAAAATTTTCATTGTGTATTAATATCAATTAATATTTTGTAAAGGTTTTTGTTAGATGAAATATTTAACTTTGTTTAATTGATAAGGGTGTTGATGTTTATTTTGTTGTTTAAATTTAACTAACAATATCATGTTGTACACAATATGTGAGTCTATTAGCACATAATGATTGTTGATAAAGTGACAATATAAAGTCTTTAAAAAAAAAATTCCGGATGTCCTTATACAAACTTTAAATAGGAATTGAGATGATTGTCATAAGTACAATCGCGTGTATTTACTTTTCATATCATAGTAACCCGTGTACGCATGAGTTAAACTTATAAAAAAGAATAACATGAGTCCTTATTGAACGCAGATAGTAACAAAAAATATTTTTCAGATATCTTTACTTAAATTCATTAAGAAGAATAACATGAGTTGTTAATATACGTATTTATTTACATACACAATAACTTGTGCTTTTATTTTAGTATTTATAATCCCGTGCATATACATGTTGTATTTTTAAAACAACATATACATTGTATTTTTAAAATATAAAGTTTAGGGGGTGTAAAGTCTAAAAGGGTATTTGTTTATTTTTAAAAAAATTATTAATAACATGAGAACTTATAAGTTTACAATTAACTTCATATAATTTATTTAAAAATCAACGACTAAAGTATTACTAATTATCCCTTTATTTTTTTAAGTTTTTGCTTTCACAAACTGACATCGATATTTTTATGTTCTTTTTTTCTCCACCAAATTTATCAAAATCTGACTAATTTTTTCAATTTTAACTTTTAATTGGTCAATAAGAATGCTCGATTTTGTCACGTGTCAAAATATAGCAACTTGATTGTTCTAATTTTCTTTTTCAGTAAGATTGTTTTGACAAAATACTTTCAAAATAATATAATTTTTTTTATGAGTTTTAAGCCTCAATTAAAAAAAGTTTAAGCACAACTCATAAGGCCATAAGACTCTGGTTAGTACACCGTAAAACATTTTTGTTTTATTATATAAAAAAGATAAGGGAATGAATGAAAGTTTATAAAAAGTTGAAGGAAGGTAAGTGTAACTTACTTTAACTACATACTTCTCCCACTACACTCGTTTCCCGTTCAATATCTCACCTCTGTTCACCGGAAACATCACCTTCGCTAACGCCGTCACATCTCCGTTACTTAACCTTCCGTTTATCCCCGTCACAAATCACCGTCATATATTATATACCACAATCAAATTTTAAAACCCTAATACACCGTCACAATGGACTTCCGATACACCAGACCACCACAACAGCAACAACCACCGTCCGATCCACAACAACAGCCACCACTTCCACCACCGCAACAACCGTGGCACTCCGGTCAATTCCAGTACCACTCACCACAAAACTGGCCTCCACAACACGCCGATCACCACCTTCATCCACCGCCGCCGTACGCCGTCGCTCCTCCTCCTCCACCACAGGTTCCGTACAGTTATTCTCATCCTAGACCTCCTCCACCACAAGCTCATTATCCTAATGTTAATCAGGTAAACCCTAATTAATATAATTTCTATTTAATTTATTTATTAGGTTTTAAATGTTTCGCAATATTAGCCGTGTTTGTTTTATAAAACGTTTGGTAGTGTAGCTGTATAACTATCAAGTGGAGAATGAAATTGAAAGGACGCCTTTTAAATAGGACCGTTGCCAAGAGTTTTTAGGAGCATTTAGCGTTTAGAATATTGTGTTTGTTACGAACGCTTTTATAGAACAAACAACTATTGCTACTGCGTGCAACTACATCTAGTTTTGCTAAACGTATCAGTTTTGAGCATCGTTAAATAACGAGTGCTGATTAATAATTGTTAATGATTGTAGGAGTGGAACAATGCAAGCTGGGGACATCAAGGCTGGGATTATTCAGGTATCGTTATATGTTTTCTAGATAATTGTGTGATAGTTGAGATTGTTTAGCGTTTTGATTTAACACTTGCTATGAAGTATGAATGAATGTTTTAACAGTATTAGTGCATATATTCCAAACGGCAAAAGCATGTATTCATTCATGAGTTAAGTTAATTGTGTGAAAGTTGTTTAGTTGATATTCTATGGTTATTTGATATAACACTCGTTGTGAGAGAGATAACACGAGAATATATGAATTTGAATAAATCTCGTAACATTACTTACCATGAGGTTTTAGTAAATTGTTTGCTAGTTGTTATTTGATAAGTTGGCATTGTTTGGCATTTTGATACAACACTCACTGTGAGAATAATGACGTGGTTTTTGTGATGAAAGGTGTATCACATAATAAAACGAACGGGGTGTTTAGGTAAGCTTATTGTGTTATGGAGCTTATTAACACAATAAGCTCTTGAAAGTGTTTTGAGTATGACTTATGTAGAGGGATTATTAGCTTTTCTATGAAGAAAAAAATGAAATAGGCTTAAACTACTAATTTCGAGCTATTTGAAGATGCATAAGATATCTAAGAAGCTTACCTAAATACACTTGAAATATAAGGAAGAGAGACAGGTCATTTTTTGTTATGGTCATAATGTGCAATTGACATTGATATTCTGATACTAAAAAGTAACAACGTTGATTTTTATATGTATGAACGTAGTGATCAGAGTAGAAGAACATGTGCTGATTGTTTTGTTAATGTTTTAATACTGTAGCTCAAAATAAAAACGAAGATGATTGGGCTGCTAGGGCTAGAGCATGGGCAGCTTCGAAAACTGTCACGGATGATCTGCAACAGCAGCAACCACATTCAGTGCCCGCTAGTCGACCAGAAGAAATAAACTATCAGGGTCAATATTCACAGAATCCGGATCCTCCTTACCCAGAGTATCAGCAAAACTCACATCCTCCGGCGAACTATCAACAGTATCCATCTTTTCCACCGCCACCTAGGCCTCCTGCAAACCAGTTGCAGGAGCCCTCATATAATTCTGGATATGCCTCCGATGGACAATTTTCATATCCTGCCAGAGATGGAAATTTGCCGAACTCAGCTGCTGCATATCCTCATCAAGATAATGGACCGATAAGTTCATCAGGTTATCCGCAGGAGGTACCTTCTAGTTATTCTTCTGTTGCAGGTAACGAGTTAACTGATGTCTTTGATTTAGCATGTGAAGCTTGTTTGAAGAACTGCTTCCATAGAAATTATATTCCAATATTGCCTTCCTTTTCCCAGAATGTTAATATAAGCATGTTGGTTCATCTGTTTAAATCTTCTCTTGCATTATGCCCTTTTCAATTTTGTAAGTGCTGAATTATGTGGAACAACATAAGCTGTTACCTGAAAGCCGGAGTCTTCTTTGGGTGTACATGGTTTTCATGAATGCTGAATGGTGTTTTGTACTTGGGTCGCCCTACCTTTTACCGATTGCTAATTGCAACAATATCATCAAAAAATTTACAATAACGTAAAATAATAGCATGAAAGATTATCTGGACTTGAGATTGTTGAAATTATAGAAACCCTAGCTGACCAATGATGAGAGGTTGGTGATATCAAATCTTTTCATTTACTGATTACAGTATATCTGAGTTGCAATAAACCGGTAGCTATCCTAGCTCATTTACTGATGAATGGTTGGTGATGTCAAATATTTTCATTATCTTTTCTTACTCAGTTGCTTGGCTCGGATTACGTTATTTTCTCTTGTTGGCCTTTAAGCTTGTCGTGCTCTTGAATTCTTGATGTTCTCCTCTTCGTGGATAACTATTCATTAGTTACAGTGTATATAAGTTTTAGTGTGAAAATGTCATTTTATATCAAGCTAAGAGTTTATCAGGTGCATTTTTGCAAGTCGAATGTATGATTTGAATGCATACGATCTTAACTATGAGGTGCCTGTGTAAGCTTACATGTGGTGCTTAAAAAGTATCGTCAAACATGCTTTCTGAATAAAAACAGATCATGAGTACCTTGTTTCTTTGCTTCTACTGTTTAAATTATTAGGATGGTGTAAGGGAGGGGGATGTCCCACTAGTTGGATTGCTTATTGTTATTGTGTGCTAATATCCTATATATGACCACAATTATTGATGATTGAAAGTACCTAATAATAATATCATACACTGCTCAATATTTAAGATTGACTAGACTTTTGCGTTTTAGTAGACTGTAACTGGAAAACTGTAAATTCTTTTGGCAAGAAAGAGCTTGCTACAGCTGCAACGAAGATGGGTCTAACTAACATGACGTGGTTGTGAAATTGGGACATGAATTGTAACATGTGAAAGTGTCGGATTTTTCTATTCTATATGGGGCACTCATATATTAATTAGTAACTTATAAGGCTTCTTTTGAACAAAAGTTATCAAAGTCTACGACCACCTTTTAAGTTGTACCACTTCCGGGCGAATTGAGTTCCTTTTAAGTTTATCATGTTCCCTGTAAGTTATCAAAGTCTACGACCACCTTTTAAGTTGTACCCCTTCCGGGCTAATTGAGTTCTTTTGAACAAAAGTTATCAAAGTCTACGACCACCTTAGAGGCTTGCTTGTTATGCTTGTTTCTCTCACAAGCTCTCATTGGCTTTAATCAAACTAGCTTGAACGAATCACAGTGGTTATATCAGAATGGGTTTGGATAGATTAGCATCCTTAATATACTATATCGTGAACTTGGTCATGATTCTTTTTCTTACTTTATTTCCATAATCTACTAGTCTATTGTTCTCTGGTTTTGTACTTTTTTTTTTTTTTGTTCATCTGGTTCTTTGAGTATGGCCATGCGAAGTATTTTTTTTCTTTCCCAAAGGTATTACAGATACCTTACTCGCATGTTGACATAAAAAATTATGTTATGTAAAGACTGGTTAAGATTCTTGAATAATGGGGTTTGCAAGAATAATTGCTGGAAGAATCTAAATAACCTGAATACCTGGATAATACTACTCCTGATATATGTATTACTAAAAGATTTTTTATTTTTATTTTTTTATAATAAAATAATTTAAAGAATCAAGCATCAAATCCTAAGAATCCAATGCGGTATCTTAGTTATCCAGGATCACTTGTAAAAAAAAAAATGTACTCTATAGTTCTTTACTAAAAAAGTACAGGAAATTTGTATACCCTTTTGTCAGAAAGCTCATGCACTTGTAACTTCCGAATAATGTCATTAAGAAACTGCAATAGTGCATACCTCAGTGGGTGACTTAACGTTTGAATTGCAGGTAAAGAAGAGCCAAGAGATATGAACGGGCAGTCTTATCAACCATTGCATATGCATTTTGCTCCAGCTCCGCAACACCAAGTCCAACCATCAATATCTCCTAATGATAGATCAATGTCCATTGAACAACCTCACTATGCATATAACAACTCATCAACTGAGCCAACAACTGATCCTAGCAATCAACCTTTAGATTTTGGGCCGAGGTATGGTCATGATCATGACCCATATGGACAATCTACATATGGTCATGAGTCTGGGGGTTCAACAGGGGGACTATCTACTGCTACAGCTATACCTTCAATCAATACATGGAATTCATCTGCTACGCCTGGAATGCCTTATCCTTCTATGCCTCCTGTCCACCCCACAGGGCAAGAGGTTTTGATCCTGACCTTGATTATTCTTGCAGCTTTTTGGTGATATGTACATGAACGCTGATTCTAATTTCTTCTCACAGGCTGATCTTTCTCCAGCTTCTATGCACTCGGCACCTTTATTTGGGGGAATGGCTGGATCAGGCTTCCAACCAGGTATGCCATCTGCAAACACTGCCTTTCCTATCGGGGCATCAAATGCATTTAATGCAACAAATGCCTTCCCTGGTGATACATACGGGATTCCTGGGTTTTCTGAGCGCCCTAAAAAGGTATTGAAGCATACAAATCATTTCTGCTCGGTTGGGCTGTTGTCTATCCTATATCTTAGACTAGAAGAGTTTTCAGGCTTCAGTCCCAAATTGGCTTAAAGAAGAAATAATCAAGAAGAAACCTTTTATTGGAAGTTCAGCCCCAGGGCTTTCCAGGCAGGACACTGAATCTAATGAAGATGATGATATGGACGAGCCTCTTGGGAAGGGAGAACAGGTGGATGGAAAAAGCATGGAGCGGTCTAGGTCAACAGAAGAGGAGAGCGAAGATGAGGTTCTATTCTGCATATGCATGATAAATTTGTTTTATAGAACTTATTATTGTCTGTTCAAATTTTTAGAAAGGCTGCCAGAATCATGCCGCTATTTAGTTTTTACTCTATTTTTTCTCGAGTAAACTGACAATTCTGCTCCATTTCTATACAGGATCAAATCGAAGCGGCTAGAACTGCTGCAATTAACCAGGAAATAAAGCGTATCTTAACGGAAGTTCTTTTGAAGGTGGGGGCATATAGATGCTAATTATTTCTTTACATTTTTTATTTGTGTCAAACATGTTATGTTTCATTATCAATCAATCCGAAAACAATTGCAATAATTTCCAATTAATATTTGATTGCGCAAATATACCTTCACATTTTAATTAAAGCAAACATACAAGCAATCTTGAATCTTTAGGTCTTTCTGGTATTTCAACTTCTTGTTGGTGCTTGGGTACTAAGATAGTTACCTGCATGCTTTTGATCAGGTTACAGATGAACTTTTTGATGAAATTGCAACACAAGTTATAGAAGAAGATGATCTTAATGTGGAAGGTTGGCATTAACAACTCTTTTCATTTTTGTGATAAGCTTTCCATTTTCTAATGACCTGCAGTGTGATTTTGCTAAGTAATGATGTTTTCTTTGCCTCTTATCTTTTTCTCTTTTGTCGGTATGTAGTTGGGCCAAAGGCTGTTGCTTCAAGGGATATGAAATCAGCATCTTCATCAGCAGCTGTAACTCCCAAGTCTTCCGCAAAGGTCCTAGTTCCGGCCAAAACCAAAGGAACTGATCTGGATGATGCAAGTGGGAAGTCTAGTTCCAGCTCACCTGGAGATGTCCTAGGACTTGGTAGCTATGCATCGGATGACGATGATGATGTGGAAGCTCAAAATTCATCTATTCCATCTTCCACTAGTAGTAGGCCTACCGTCCACCCAGCAGTGAATGGAAGTTCACCGGCAGATGATGGTAAGGTGCCTGGTAAGAACCATCTAAAAGAAGAAAGTGATTCCCATGGAGTGGGTCCAAATGAAGCTATGGAGGATTACAATGATAATTCCAGTGCTGAGAAAGTCAAACCAGATAACTCTGATGTTTCAAAGTCAAAGCAGAGTGTAGGAGACACGGATTCTGGTAAGCATGAACCGCTATTTAAGGGTGGTCTTTATACAGAGGATTCATTACCAGATGATGCTCAAGGTATGAACCCAAGAAATGGGCTGGATAAGAATGATAATAAAAGGAGATCCTCTAGTAAAGACTACAATGGGGAGGTGGAGAGTGGTAAGGACAAGAAACATTTGAAGGTAGATGAGAGTAGTAAGATCCAGGATGAGAAACATATAAAGAGGGAGAAGAAGGATGATCAAAATGGCTCCAAAGAAAAAATAAAGGAGCGAGATTCAGATAAAAGGGTCAGTAAGAATGAGATTGAGGATGATAAGAAAGAGAGAGACAGGGAGGTGGAGAGTGGTAAGGACAAGAAACATTTGAAGGTAGATGAGAGTAGTAAGATCCAGGATGAGAAACATATAAAGAGGGAGAAGAAGGATGATCAAAATGGCTCCAAAGAAAAAATAAAGGAGCGAGATTCAGATAAAAGGGTCAGTAAGAATGAGATTGAGGATGATAAGAAAGAGAGAGACAGGGATAGAAGATCCCATGCTAAAGAAGATGACCGAAAGCGAGAAAGAAAAGATGAAAAGAATGAAAAGAAACACAGAAGGCATCATTCTCCGTCACCTAACAGGCACAAAAGGGATCGTTCTCCGTCACCTGGCAGGCACAAAAGGGATCGTTCTTTGTCACCTGGCAGGCACAGGAGCAGCAAGGACAACTCATCGGTTAGCCGTGCTCATGGTTCGAGTGATAGTTCTTCCAGTGACTCAAGAAGGTTCTTCAAAATAAACTTGATATTGTCAATTCTGGTTTCGTTCCATGTGAGGTTACTTATTTGAGTTTTCTAATTGCAGGAAGGTGCGTTCTAAAAGACGTGATAGATCACCATCGCCTGTCAGGTCAAGAAGGTATTTGATTTTGTTATTTTCCCTCTCTATATATTAATACACATTTATTATTAAATCTTGTTAATAACTTTAGCTTGTTTACATTTTTCCGATAAGATTAATATCATATTCTGTAGGCATGTGGATGGTATATCTAACTGTTTTTGTTTATACATTGTTGATCTTGTTCATGATTAGATTTATGTACTTGATATCTGAACAAATAAATTCTAATTTATAAAGAAGGCTAGATATTTATCCTCATCTTAAATAACCTGATTCTACTTGACATGACCTGTCTTAATTACACGGTATTATTTGGACTACAGAATCATGCAGGTAGTGCACTTAGCATAAATAATCGCTAGACATTGCCTTTGAAATACTGTTTTGCTCTAATATGCTCCTATAATCACAAACTATAGCGATAATATATACGTGAAAAAGGTAATGTTACTTATGTGAGCAGAATCCTTTAACTTATTCTGTTTAGGACCTCTAAAATGTCTATATGTATACATCAAGTTTTGTATAGGAAGAAATAAAGGCCACTTGTTTTTCATAAGATCAGAATTTCGATGGGCAACTTCCAAACTCAACATTTTTGCTTTTTTGGAGGGTGTAAGATGTGCATCTGTTACATATATAACAGAAGCTAAAAAGGCAGTTCTCATAAAATTTGATCATATTAGATAGAGAGTGTTGGGTGCCTTCCCAATATTATTTGAACTCACTGTCTTAGCATTGTGGGATTGTTTCATTTCTAGACAAGTGTCAAGGTCTCCACCTAGCAAGCGTTCTCAGCACAAGCATTCTAACTATTCTTCTCTTGAAAGCACCAGGTATGTCAACATCCCGTTCTGTTATGATTCTAAGATCCCAAATTAGTAATCATGTTCTCGATGCCTACCTTCATTATAACGAAATGTGAACATATGGTCAAACATGTTGACTTTACGGTCTATATTCTGGATTCAAAGCTGTTTTACTGTGCTGGTGCAGGGAAAGGAGGATGTCAAGATCAAGAACTCGACGATGATAATGTAGCTGATTGCGTCTTTGAAGATTACAGATCATGCGACAGATTTGTAGCTCGTGAGGGACCGAGTGTTGAGCAGTCTTGACTAATACGAGTTATGGTGCCTCCAAAGTAAGCATCTTTTTTATGGAATAGAGACCCTGTTGGGTCTAAGAATATAAAAAAGGACAAGCAAAAGGTGGTGTATTATGCAAGGTTTATGTTGAACCGATTACGGTCTCAGCTGAAGTAATGATGGTGAAGTTGGTTTTCATATCGTCTTCTATTAGATTTCGGAACAAGTTAATGCATTGTGTATTTTCAGGATTTGGGATTGCTCATAGTTGTTAAAGAGTGATGGACCAACTACTATTGCTGTGAACCTTTTTGGAGTTTGATTAAGATCTATTATGAATAATACATTTGCTAAGTTGCCTTCGCATGAGATTGTCGATTTTCTTTTTGTATAGAAAAAAACTTTTTGATCATTTTTATATTAGTGACCGATTTCAAAGCCGCACAAATAAAATAACCAATTTTATATCATTGCATGAATGGCTTTCAAGATCGCTGAAATTGTTACATGAGGTGTCATCGCTTACTCTGAATACTTGTGTTTATGAGATTACTTGTGTTTGCTTACTCTGAATACTTGTGTTTATGAGATTACTCGTTAGTTAATTAGCTGCACTGATATTTTTAATTTTTTTTGGGTACTATTTGTCTTCTAACATTCTTGTTTTCTTGTTGACCGGATGTAACGTTCACCGTATTTGCTACCATTAATTGAACATTACGTCAACTTCTCTGTCCATCACCAACTTCACCATCAAACTGGTATAATAAAACCTCCAACTTAACCACCTAAGTTATATACTCTACTTTCCCACAGAAAAAAACTATAATAAAAAAGGGAAATGATTTAGATGACTAACTTATATGCTTAATTTTGTGCCTAATGCAATCATTGATTGACACATGGATTCCATAATTTCTTTCTCTTCAAAATTACCATTGATCTTGCCAAGTGTATGGTGATGTTTGTTAGGCATAAAATTAGGCATGCCAATTAGGCATGCAAATCACTACTCAATAAAAAAATAAGTTATATTCTACTTAAACACAAATATAAATCATAATATATACTCGCACACAAATAATTTTTGGTGCTTTCACAATGGGGTAGTTTGCAATATCTATTTTTCACAAAAGAGGGATAACCCTGGTGAGGAGGTGGTGTGACAACTCATGATCCGATTGCACTTAGTCTTATGGTAATGTGATACGAGTTCAAATCAATCAATGCAGGTCAATGGTCATGAGCGAGTCACATGTAACGAGTTATTTTAGTATACTAGTTTCTGACGGGAAAGTTAGTTGGTTAAAACCCAACTGACTTGTCACTTTCATTATGATGAATATGTAATTCATATTCTCTACTTTTCTCTCTGTAATTCACATAACTGCTTAGTTTATCAATAAATGTTCTATTGTGATTCAATTTCGAGTTCAATTCTTATTTTCATATCATAATGGCGAAGAACTGGGTCCAATGGTTGAGAAACGAAGAAATTAATGAGTTTTGAATGTGGCTCACTTTTTTTATAGGGGTGTGCATAAAATCGTGAAACCAAACCGAAACCGAAAATAAGCGAGAAACCGAAATAAAAAAACCGATGGTTCGGTTTTTGTATTTTTGAAAAACCGAAGTTTGAGGTTCGGTTTGGTTTGAGCATAAAAGGCAAAACGAAAAAATACATATCATCTTAAAACACTCTTGTTTAGTTTGCTTTTTGAAGGTGTGATTCAAAATGCATAACTTTTTTAGGATTTTGGTGTTTATTATTACCTCCGTCCTAAAATTATTGTCCACTATTAACTTTTTTAGTCTTTCTTCTTCAACTTTGACCATAATTATTTTTGTTTGTGTTATATAATACTTGATGAAAAATATATGAATGTATTGAGTTTTAAATGTATTTTTCATTGGTATAATTTTCATCAAGTATTATATAACACAAATAAATATATTAATGGTCAAAGTTGAACAAGAAAGACTGGTCAAAGTCAAACAGGACAATAAAAATGGGACGGAGGGAGTAGTATTTTTTGTTAGGGCTGAGCACCGAAGGTTCAAAACCGAACCGGACCGACGAAACCGACAAAAACCGAACTGGACCGACAGCCTGTCGGTTCGGTTTCAGGTTTTACATGCTTTCGGTTTCGGGTCGGTTCGGTTCGGCCCAAAACCGACAAAAACATGCTAAAACACACATAGACTGACAAAACCGAACCGAACCGACAAAAAACAGAACCGAACCGAACCGACAACATTCGGTTCGGTTTCGGTTCGCGTTTTTTACGGTTTTCGGTCCTCGGTTTTCTCGGGTCGGTTTATGACCGACGCTCAGCCCTATTTTTTGTTATTATTATGTCAATTTGTGACACATATAACAATAATTTTCAATTATTTGTTTTATGGTCATTAGTTTCTTATTATCATTATTACGTGTTTCTTTATTATTGAAACTTGAAAGTGTTCATTTATGATGTATTGCAAATTCGACTTTAAAAAAACCATACTCCAATAAATCAATTATCGAAAAACCGAAAAGAAACCAAAACCGAAAAACCGAACCTTGATAAAACCAAAACCAAACATTTTTTAGAAAGCAAAAACCGAAAATTCCCATTTAGTTTCGGTTTTAACTTTTAACCTAAAACCGAGCCAAACCGAACAATGCTCACCTATACTTTTTGATTTTTTGTTTATGTGCATGGTTCAAATTTTCTTTCTGATAAACTCTAAGGGGTAGAATTACAAATATAACACAAGTAAAAAAAACCTATGAATATAAAAAGAGTTGAAAGACAGAGTGTTTGACCCGGTGGGTGGGTGGGTGACCCCCACTTGACGTCAAGTCTCACATGTATCTTGCACTTGCTCCTCCTCCACCTACGCCTTTTCCGGTGGTGCATTCCCCCCAAACTACTCTTCACTTTTCCGTTAAAATCTCACTTTTAACCCTTTTTTCCATGAAAAATAAGCCACATTATCATTTTTGCTAGTTCTTTGGTTATTTACAAAAAAATATTAAGTTTTATCTAGATAGTAGTACTTTTTGATCATACCCTTGTTAAATCTTTACTTGAGTAAGTTCATTGTTTTTATAAATCTTTGTTCTAACCAAAGATTATGAGTTCACTTCAGTTTTGTTACAATACTTGGTTTTGATGTTAAAAAACAACTTTTAAATCATACCCTTTTCAAATCTTTGCTTTAGTTTATTGTTTTTTCTTTAGACTCATCAAGAATCTGTGTTCAAGTTCTTTCTTGTTACAATTCTTGGTTTCTATGTTAAAAATGCTACTTCTTCTACATACCCATATCAAATCTTTTTAAGTTGTTTGATAAAATTTTAGTCTTTATTTTTGTATTTATCATTTTGGTCTTAAGAAAATGATGAATTGTCATTTTCAAGCACTGTAAACAGGATTTCGCACAGTTGCTTTTGATACATTTGGGTTCCTAGCTTCGGTAGCTGTGGAGTTTTTGACTAGGGTTCAACGGGTTGTGCAAAGTAATTTTGCGACCCCTAAGTCACAAAATTTCATTTTTAGTAGAATTGGTTTTGCCTTCAAAAGGAGGTTGCGGCACAGCTTGTTGCCCGTTTGTCTGCCATCTTATTGTAATCCGTTATAAAAGTTTAATTTTTGGTTGAAACTCACCTCAATCTTTAGATGAATTGATGTGTTTTTTTAAAACAAAGGGTTACTTTTTCTTAACTACATAAAAAGTTTGAGGTTATTATTAGATATTGTTTTTTGGCTAAAAATGGTGAATTTCCATTTACAAGCACTAAAGGTTGGTTTATGGGTAGTTTGGCTATGTGGGTTGGTCTTAATTACAATCTCATTCTATGCCACAACTCAAATAATGCCGAACTCCGCCGTTAGCGAGCAAATCAGGACTCTTACTAGCTCAGTAGGACCCACTGTAACAATCTTTGCATCTGTTACGCCTTTTAGTGGTTCAGTTGGGAGTAAACAGTCTTTAGCTATTAGATCATGGCTTGGTTTATCGCAAGATATCAGGGTTGTTCTTTTTAGCCAAGACCCTTCAGTTTTTTCGTTCGCAGCTTCGTTTGGCCCTGGCTCTCGGGTTTCTGTTGAACCCGATATTGATTTTACGTAAGCCCTTTATAATTCACTTAAAGATTTTGCTGTTTATCGATTATATCTTAAGGGCACGCGTAGATTTGCATTAGTGAGCGTAATATTGTATAAGTTGTCCATTTATGATATTGAAGATAAATCTCCACTCTAGGGGTTGTTTGGATGTGTTTAATACTTTAGTGTCAGGAGTCGTAATGATCAGTTTTGAACATATATACTATTCACCTTTTTACCAAAATTTGCAATTTATGCATTAGATTTAGAATGCACATCCAAACACTCCCTTAATCTTGTGCTACATATATAACAAGTGTTAACGTAGGATTCCTTGATATAATGGTACCAATGTAGTAGTAAAAGTTTACATTTTTTTATATGTTTAGATTTTTAGGTACTCCATTCTTTCATTCAATGGTTGCAAGAGCACAAGCATCAAATTCCGATATATCTGTCCTAATGGATTCGGAGACTATTCTTTTACCGGACTTTTTTTCAACACTAAGTTATGTTCATAAACTTGACCATGATTGGCTCCTCATTGCTTCATCAAGAAACGTCTCGGATTTCCCATTTCATTTGGATGTAGATGGAAAAAAGTGGCTGTGGGACAATGGTGAAAGGATTAAAATGAAAAAGGTAGGAAAATAATGGAATACATATTTTAAGTGAACAAATAACTTATTGTTAATATTTGGACATGCATCTGGAGATGATTATTTGATTTTTGTGGCTTCAAGCCTTTATGTTTGCAAAGACCTAAAAAGTATCACATATTCACTTTTAGTACACACATCCAAACATCCCCTTAACCTCTATTCTCTTCCATCAGTTGCAGGACTTTCTTTCTCATGAACGGAGGGACCGATGCGATGACAAAAAGATAATTATGGCATGGAATAACGGAGATCTTCCTTTGCACAACGGAGTTCTTCCCCCATTTTTGTATGGAAAAGGTTTTCACACCCTTTGGGTCGTTAACGAGGCTTTGTCCTCTGATTTTAGATTTGTATTTGATGCAAGTTGGACCATTTCAAGTTTCTTTATTAGTAGTCCTGATGATGGCGATACAATGGAAGCAAGAAACTGGGAAAATGTCGGAAATTCCCATTTGAAAGCTTTTTATGGATCATTATCTATCCGTGAAGCCAGTTACTCCAATGTAATCAAACTTTTTAAATGTAACGGACACTATCATTTTGGAAGTACTACTGAAAACATGGTTTATCCATTAGGATCCCATATAGGTTTAAGCTTTACTTCATTAAGGATATTTGGATCAAGTAAACATAAGAAACTTTTAAGCTGTTTTGACAATATAAGGTCACTAGAGGGAAATGTAAACTGCTCAAAAGACAAGCAGTTGACATCATTAGAGCCATTATCCTTTCCGTTCTCGCTAGAGGTTCTATTATCTACACGGTCGGATCAGAATAAGACAATCGTGCTGGCAGTTGCAGGATATAGCTATAAAGATATGTTAATGAGTTGGGTATGTAGGCTACACCTCCTTCATGTTTCAAACTTTGTGGTGTGCGCCCTTGATGATGAAATATATGACTTCTGTGTCTTGCAGGTGAGCAATTTTATGATTGTTGACTTAAAGTTCGGATCTTATACATCTATTATCTTTAAGGTTATATATAATGTAACATGTGCTCTTTTTGTAGGGATTGCCTGTTTTTAGGGATATATTGGCTCCAAGCAACATCAGCTACAATGACTGCCACTTCGGAACAGAATGCTTTCAAAGGGTAACAAAAGTGAAATCGAGGATAGTTTTGCAAATTCTGAAGCTGGGCTATAACTTACTAATGAGCGATGTTGATGTTTATTGGTTTAAAAATCCTTTGCCATTACTTACCACTTTCGGTACTGCTGTTTTCGTGGCTCAGTCAGATGAGTACAAAATCACAGGTTTGTTTTTCAAGCATGAACATGAAGTTATCTTCTCAAGTTCTCATTGTCTATAACATTTGACTATAGCTCGAAACTTGAGATCAAATAGTGTACATTTATATGAATTTTATATCCATGGAAATTGTTACAGATTGGTTAGCTAATGAAGTCTATTTATAATCTGTTATAAATTTGATGGTTCGTCAAGAAATTAAATTCGGAGGCACCCTTTTTTTCAAGACTTTTGCATTTTGTACGAAGGGCTTAGCAAAACCCTCTTAGTAATTTCTTTTAAAACATATGATTGCAAAAATTGTATTATTTTAATAGATAATTATGTTTTTTAAAAAAGTGATTTATGAAAAAAAAGGCTCTTTGGCGACTTTCAACATATTTGGCCCGTTTCTTTTAAGCTAATATTTTCTTATACTTAAGTTGTTAATTACTCTTGTCTTGTGTTTAGGTCCAATAAATATGCCTCGGCGTCTAAACTCTGGATTTTACTATGCTCGCTCTGATAATTCAACAATTGCTGCTTTAGAGAAGGTTGTGAAGCATGCATCTACATCTAATCTTTCAGAACAACCAAGTTTTTATGATACATTGTGTGGGTTGAACGGGTCACATCGTGTGGGTGACGACATGTGTCTAGAACCTGAAACAAATCTTACTGTCCGTTTCTTGGATAGAAACCTCTTCCCAAATGGAGCCTACCGGGACCTATGGGATTCAAGTAACGTTTCGTCAACGTGCATGGATATGGGTTGTTTTGTGCTTCATAATAATTGGATCAGTGGAAGACAAAAGAAACTTGAACGCCAAGTGTCCTCGGGCCTTTGGGAGTATGATATGAGTACAAGGACGTGTTTGGTGAGCTGGAAAAAATCGAAATCCTTAAGTTATTTTTAAAGAGTTATGGTTCGTATGTAGAGATCGGTGGTTGTTCTTCAAGGGATCTATGAAAATGATCATTGTTGACAAATTGATATCTACAAAGAGATGTTACCTGCCATCATGCCAAACAACAAGTAGGTACTAAAACTTTGGTTTTAACGAATCAGCTGGCCATAGAAAAAGCAAAAAACAAGAAAAAACCAAAATAAAGTCCGGCTTTTTAGTGGTTTATATTGATTGCATATGGTATCAGCATACTTTAGTTTCTTAAAATGTTAAACGGGTGTTTGGATTCACTCTGTGGAGTCCGTTCAGTGGATAACAAAGAATTTAGAAACCCTAAAGAGGTTAAAGATGCTTCCTTATCAGTTGGGAGTAGCTTAAATTCGAAGGAATTTTATGTTAGGATTGTTCATGCTGGCGGGAAAGAAGATCTATATCGAAATCCCATTGTGGTTTCTCAATTAATAAAGAGATACCCAGGGATGTGCTTTGCTTGGCCCGAGGTTTTCAAGAATCCATATGAAGCTGTTTTATCAGCAACGGATATACTCTTGCCCGGACAAAAGTACTTGTTACTTCCCGTCACCACGTTAAAGAAGTTGAAGAAAAGACACTCTACCAGAAAGAACAAATCAAAAGGAAAACAGGTTACAGATGAGTCTGATGATTCCGTTTGTTCAGCAAATGATTATTATGTTTCGAAAGAGAAATGGTCCAGATCCTTAGTCAAGAAACATATACAGTCAAACAGACAAGGTATACCACCATTAGTCTTGAAGTCAAAGTCCAAGTCAGGTCGGGGATCTGATTGGGAGCCTAGTCTGACATCCATCCAAGAACTCTCTCCATGAACGACCAACTTGATACTGACTTGAAACTGCGTGAAACTGGTATGTAGTCTATGAATAAAAACTGCAAAATGTTGTTGCTTTTGCATTGTACCTGTTACCCGTCATATAGTTTTATGACCTTCCACATTATTGGAATATGTTATATGTTTGTGTTAAAGGTCAAGATCTGGAGCAACCGATAAAGGCTGCTCCTTCTTTTTACTAGGACTTCACTTGAGACGCAGAAACAGACTATTTGTACAATGGGGAAAAAAAAGATTGCACATGCATTTGCTAATAAGTAAAAAACCCAATAAACGTTGCTCCTTTTTTACCAAAATCTTATATCGTTATGGTACATGCAACAATTATATATTCACTCCAATGATAGGCGGTTTTTTATCGCCTGAATGATGCCAAACTACAGAAACGATGATTTCCAATTCAGATAATCATAGATTATATATATAGAATTAAAAAAGACAAGTTATTTGTGTTCAATAAAACCTCCGAGTGGTTCAAGTTTGAATCTTTTCGATGTACACTCAAAAAATATTTGGCAAGAACTTGGTAAAGAGCCATGTGTAGACCACAGCGAAGAAGGCCCCAACTGGAATAGTCACTACCCATGAAGTAACAATTTCCCTCACGGTTTCTGCTCTCACGCTATTTAGTCCCCTAGCAAACCCGACTCCCATAACTGCACCCACTAGCGTATGAGTAGCCGATATAGGTAGTCCAAGTTTTGATGCAAAGAGAACAACAGAAGCAGCAGCAAATTCGGCTGCAAATCCTCTTGTAGGAGTTAACTCTGTAATCTTTTTACCAATTGTAGCTATCACTCTATAACCCCACATCATTAGCCCTGCAACAATCCCAAACCCACCCCAAGCAAGAACATCCAATGGAATGACAAGTTCGCCCCCGGTGGCCCCACCTTGTAATATAGAAAGAGCCGCAGCTAATGGGCCTATTGCGTTTGAAACGTCATTTCCACCATGTGCGAAGGACATGAAGCAAGCAGATAGAATCTGCATGTAGCCAAACACACCGTAAACTATTTTCAGTTGGGTGCCGGTAGGACCGGCGATATCGGATAGAAACCCGATGCTTTTAGGGGCTGACTCTTCGTGTGACTCTTGTTCAGTTGACTTTGACTTGTCCAGGAGGTGGCCGAGCTGATTACGGATGACCTTGTTGACAATGAACGCGCCTAATGTCCCACATCCTAAAGCTTGGGCTAGTGCTATTGGGAGTGTGTTACTAAGAGGAAAAGCTGCAAAAGTAATTGCTGTGACACCCACGAAAACAGCAATCGGTGCGGCTGCAGCCGCTGCTTGTCCAGGGTTGGGAGCACTGTAAACAAACTAAATATAGTATAAACGGGTTAGAAATAGGTAAGGTGTTCGTAAGATTGAGGCTGTAGTGACTACAACCAAGAAAAGTGACAGAATATACAGTCTAGTAGATTGTACGTACCCTACGGATGCATTTGTACACGAGGAAGGAAACTGCAGCACCCATAACCGGTGATATAACCCAAGAGGATGTTACCCTCGCTAATGAGCTCCAGAAAACTGCACCTGGTCCTCCATACACAAGACCGAACCCAACCATTGATCCTACAATACAGTGTGTAGTTGAGACCGGCCAACCATAATATGATGCAACCTGATCAAGACCCAAAAAGTCAACATTTTTCCTATATAAAAAGTCAAATGCAGCTCCCTAGTTTGGTTTAAGGACCTTTTTGTTTCTAGGAATATAGGGTTCCTTAGGTTAGCGCAAGATCCTAATATTTCTTACAGGGGTATGCATCTATGCACATAACAATTATTTATTTTAGCTGCAAAGAAGATTCAGAGTCCACCCATGATCCTGTATTCAAGATCATATAACATATTTGTTTGACTTTGACCATATATAATCAAAGGGACTCACAGCGACCGTATCAATGTTTGACCTTAAAAGATAGTATTATCAACTAGCAAGTAGCTAAAAATCTCGATATATACCTGTAACCAAGTACCAGCAGCTGCTAAAGACGATAACAAACCCGCAAAGAGCAAAGTATCCTTCCCTTGAAAAACATTAGCAACGAGAATCCCTTTCTGCATTGTACTAGTCACATGCCTGCCCATCAACAACGCCCCCGAAAATTCCAACACCGCGGCTGTCACGACCGCCTGCCTAAGTGACAAAGCCCCAGACCCCACAGACGTCCCCATAGCATTCGCCACATCATTAGCACCAATGTTCCAAGCCATATAAAACCCAAACAAAAGTGTTGCATACGATAACAACTTGATCTTTAAGCCCATCCCTTGAGCTAAAGACTGCATGAAAATCGGCAAACTCAAAGCTGCAACAGCTATGCAAATTGATATAGCAGAAGCTGTTTTATTAGATATGTGAAAAGCCTGAGCCATACCAGGCAATTCACTATCTTCAACATTTTCTTGATGCTCACTTGACGACTCAGATAAAGACGCATAGAGGCGTGTGGACTTATGATAGTTTTTCGTGCTCAAAAGCGAAAAAGATGACTTGGGTATGTTCAAAACCAAATCCTTTTTAGTCCCATGATCCAAAGCAACATGATTTCTTTGTTTTGGTAAATAAAGATTTGAATTAAGAAACAAGAAATTTGAATGTGTGATATGGTTTCTAGTGGAAGAAAAACAGTAAGAGGATGTAGTCATGGTATGTGTGTATATGTGCTTGTTTAAGGATGTTTTCTAAACAGAATATGCTGAATGTTTAAGAATGATACCAATTGTAATTTAGCCGATAGCGGCGAAAGGTGGTGGTATAAGGTGGAGGAGTGGTGATTGAAGGTGATTGTACATTTGGTGATATTATTTCAAGTCCACATTGTGGTTGTTGTTAAGGGAATGTAGATTTATGTTTGGATTTCTTGATTTGGATCCTTTTGGAATGAGTGGTGGTTATGTAGCTTGAAGCATGCACCACCCAAACAAAACACTTGCTTTTTTTTTTCTTCGTATTTATACCCACATGGATTTCTACTTGATGGGGTACTGCAACTATATACCAAGTGGTTTGACTCTTCAAAAAGATAAAATTCTAAATGAAGGAAAAAACATTTTACTTTAATATTGATGCATGTATTATATGAGACCATGTTTCTTGAGTGTATGTATTTTTCTTTGGCCTAATAACAAGTAGTGCATAGTGCATACTATTGAAAACTGTCAAAAGAAGGTAATTTGGATCATGCTTAAAAAAATGTTCGGCAAAGTAATGTAACAATGGGATATTTTGCAGCGAGATGCTGAAAAACGAGATCAAAATCCTTTTACCATTTTACAGTCATTAATGTCCGGTAAAATTGTTGTTCGAAAATGTCCGATAAAATTCTACATATTTTATAACAATAAATCCTTTTTTTTTTATTTACGAAAAACCAATGTTTGAAAACCGGGTTTTTGTTTGACCCGGTCGAGTCACCGGTTCACCAGGTCAATGGTTCAACCACCGGGTCAAACCGGTTTTCTAAAAAAAATAATAATAATTCTCTTTAGCATACATCTTTAAAACCCATAAAATTCAATAATAAACATATAAAGAGCCTCAAAATCCATATCAAATGGTTACCAAACAAAGAATCCAATCTTAAACACATTGAAAAATTTTAATTCAACAAAATTAAAACTTTAACTCTGATATGGTAATAAGGTTTGTCTGTTCGAGATGATTGTCACAAAAGCAAATTGGTTTGTTAATTATTATAATTTCAGTAAACTTTATCCGGTCCCCCCACTCCACTCACAACCTTTCAAACTAACCACAATAAAGTTAATATATATAGTAAAAATCCAAACCCACCCACAACCTTGCCTCAACACCATCTTCTTCACAACTTTTGTTCTTACCACTGTCTTCATCAAAGCAGTCACCATCACAAAAAACTAAAACCCGGCTGGCATTTATCAACAGGTTCGACCCGGGTCGGCAGAAACCCGGCGGTTCAATCCGGGTTTTAAATCATCAAAAAACCGGCCAACAACGGCCAGGCAAGATCACCGGTCACCGGTTCAACCGGCCGGGTCGAACCGGTTTTTAAAACACTATGAAAAACTAACTTGTTCTAAACAAAGTATTTGAAACAACGTATAGCACTGTTAGCAGCAAAGTCTCCAGTGCCATGTGGCAATCTCCCATTGGTCAAGACACGTCATTGGACGCCAGTCCACTATTGGTCAAACGGCTAACTAACTTTCCCCTCCAAATCTATCCCTTTAAATATATGTTATTTTCCCACATTTCAGTTCAGTTGTGAATTTGTCTTCTTTCTAATTCTCTCTCAAATCCATTGCATCATTTCATTCAATCATTGTAATATTTCATTGCATTAATCCAATAACAATCATTTGCTATACAATTTCGAATCAAATTCTTAAGCTTGTTGATTCCAGGTTGTTAGTATTGATTTGTTATAAGCTCTGTGATGACCAGCATGTTACAAGTGGTATCAAAGCTCGGTCTTGGCAACTGAATCATCTTCTCCGGCGAATTTTTGGACTTTTCCGGCGAATTTTTTACTTTCCGGCGGTGGAATTTGTGATTTTTTCCGGCGAAGATTGATAATTAGTGCAAATGGTGGGTACTAGATCAATTGTGAATGTTGGAGGCTCAAATAATGGTAACAATGGAGCTCCTGCTATTGATACAGCAGATTTAATGACACAAATTCAACAAATGATGCATGCCGTTAAAACTGAGTTTACAGAACAAATTAGATGCACTACGACATGATATGGACATTAAGTATGAGTTTGTAAATAGTAGAAGTGGTAATGGTGGACCCAGGCAGTTGCGGTATGGAAGAATGACCAAGCTAGACTTTTCAAAGTTTAATGGCAGTGATGTCAAAAGCTGGTTGTATAAGTGTCAACAGTTCTTTAGTGTAGATGATGTGGACAAGGTCAAACTAGCTTCCATACACATGTTTGATAGTGCATTAGTATGGCATCAACAATATGAAAAGCTTCATGGTGGAGCAGTGGAATAGCCTGAGTATAAGACTGCTTTGTTAGCAAGGTTTGATACTGAGTTTGAAGATCCACTCTCTGAGCTTAAAAACTTGAAGTATGAGTCCTCTGTGCGAAAGTATCATAAGAAGTTTGAGTTATTGCTTAATAAAGTGGAAATGCCTGAAGCTCATGCCATTAGTTTGTTCTTGGTAGGACTGCCTCAAAGCATTGCTTTGCCTGTGAGGATGTTCAAGCCTAAGTCATTATCTAATACTGCTAGTTTGTGTAAGCTGCAAAAGGCTACAATGGCTGCTCAGAAGGTTAGGCAGACTCCTATTCTACCCTTACCAAAGGCTAATGTTGTTCAAAACATGTATGGTAACATGGGATGATATGTAGCTGCAAGTAGGGGTGAGCATCGGTCCGGGACCGGACCGGACCGGACCGAGACCGACAAGACCGAGACCGAATTAGGGTAAAAACCGGGACCGAGACCGAGACCGAATGTGGTCGGTCCGGTCCGGTCCAAATAGGCAAGATTTTCGGTTTTTTGGTCGGACCGGACCGAGACCGAAATAAGGTAAAAATCGGGACCGAGACCGGACCGCCGGTCCATCGGTCCGGTCGGATTCGGTCCGGTCCGGTCGGTTTTGTCGGTCGGTCCGGTCGGAATGCTCAGCCCTAGCTGCAAGGAATCCAATCAACACTTTAGCTTTGCCTACTAAGCCAAACACTGTGACCATAAATCCTACAAGGAAGTATTTGTCACAGAAGTTTGATGACAAAAGAGCTAAAGGATTATGTTTTCACTATGATCAAAAGTTTGTGCCTGGCCATAAATGCAGTGGACAAGCCTTTGCTCTAGAATTGGTCATTGATCCTGATCCACATATGGAGCTATGTTTGTTAGAAGGAGGTAATGGGGAGTATGTCTTACCAGAGCTTACATATGGTAATGAAACACCTCAAATCTCCTTGAATGCACTGACTGGTGTGGTTGGCTACAAAACTATGAGAGTCATTGGACATTTTGGCAAACAGAAAATACATATCCTCATTGATTCTGATAGCACACATAATTTTGTGGATTTGCATAAGGCTAAGAGACTAGGGTGCAAGATCAGTGCAGTTGAACCACTGCAAGTATCTGTGGCTGATGGTAATAAATTGACTAGTACTAGCCTGTGCAGATGGTTCACTTGGTCTCTCAATGGGGAAATATTCACTTCTGATGTGATGTTATTTCCACTTGGGGGCTGTGATAGGGTATTGAGGGTATAATGGTTGGCAACTTTGGGAGATATAGTGTGGAATTTTAGCTCCCTAAGAATGCAATTTGTCTATGAAGGAAGAGCAGTGTCCCTGAGAGGCTCTACCAAGAATCCAGTGCAGTGGTTAACTGACAAAAAACTGTCTAAACATGTATCCAAACAGCCCGCTAACTTGAGTGTCATGAATGTATTTGTACCAGTAGCCTCAGTGACGTCACTCAGTACACTCAGTACTAATACTAAATCTGTTTTAGATCAAAAGGAGCAAGGAAGATTGGCAAGCCTTTTGCAAGAATTTGAAGATGTCTTTGCCATACCTACTACCTTACCTCCTCCAAGATAGCATGACCACAAGATTCCTTTAAGAGAAGATGCATTGCTAATAAACATCAAACCATACAAACATCCACCTGCATAAAAGGATGCAATTGAATCAATGGTACATGAGTTATTGGAAGCTAAAGTGATTATACCAAACAATAGTCCATTCTCATCCCCAATAGTAATGGTTAAAAAGCAGGATGGAGCATGGAGGATGTGCATTGATTATAGGCAACTGAATAAGGCAACTATAATGGAAAATTTTCCTATTCCATTAGTGGAAGAACTTATTGATGAGCTGCATGGTTCAAGAGTGTTCTCAAAGCTGGATTTAAGATCAAGATACCATCAAATCAGGTTGAATGAAAAGGATATACCAAAGACAACCTTTAGGACTCATGAGAGGCATTATGAGTTAATGGTGATGCCTTTTGGTTTAACAAATGCCCCTTCCACCTTCCAATCCTTGATGAATCAGGTCTTTAAACCCTTTTTAAGAAAGTTCACTTTGGTATTTTTTGATGATATATTAGTCTATAGTGCTAATGTGGAAGACCATTTACTGCACTTGAGAGATATCTTGACAACTATGAGAGAACACAGACTCTATGCCAAGGAAAGAAAGTGTATGTTTGGTTCTCCTTAAGTTGAATACTTGGGTTATGTAATTTCAAGCCAAGGCGTGTCCACGGATCCTGCAAAGATAGCAACTATAAGTAGTTGGCCAGTGCCAAACACCATCAAACAGTTGAGGGGGTTTATGGGTTTAACCTTATTGCTCAAACTTTAATTGAATTAATCAATAAAAATGCATTTGGATGGAATGAGCAAGCTAACAAAGCTTTTCAAGCACTGAAAGAAGCCATGACAAAGGAACCAGTCCTCAAGCTACTAGACTTCAATGCCTTATTTGTAGTAGAGACAAATGCTTCTGGGGTGGGCATAGGTGTTGTACTACAACAAGAAGGGCATCCAGTGGCCTATCTCAACAAAACCTTAGCTCCCAAACACCACTCTTTGTCTACTTATGAGAAGGAGTTGTTAGCTGTGATCATGGCTTTGGACAGATGGAGGGGATACTTATTGGATAGGAATTTTGACTGACCACTTCAGTATTAAGTACTTCCTAGATCAAAGAATCACTACTTCATTCCAGTCTAAGTGGTTGCCAAAATTGTTGGGGTTTGATTATGAGATAGTGTACAAGAAGGGGTAGGAGAATCAAGCTGCTGATGCTCTCTCAAGATCAGGACATGGAGGAGAGTTATCCACCATGATGGTCTCAACAGTTTTCACAGGTTTGGTGGAAGAAGTGCAACAAAGCTGGGATAATGATAGTTAGTTTTAGGCTTTGATCAAGAAGGAACATAATGAGACTTCTTCTTCAAAGTACACTTGGGCAACTGGACAACTAAGAAGGAAGGGGAAGCTGATGGTTGGCAATGATGAAAATTTAAGGAAGAAATTAGTGAATCATTTCCATGGTGCTGCTGATGGAGGTCATTCAGGGGTGGAGGCTACTACCAAAAGACTTGGAAGTTGGTTCTATTGGAAGGGTATGAGAAAGTCAGTAAGGAAAGTGGTCAAGCAGTGTGATACATGTCAAAGGAATAAAGCAGACTTGGCAACCTACCATGGGTTGTTGCAGCCCTTACCAATACCTTAAAAAGTGTGGATTGATGTGTCCATGGATTTCATTGATGGCCTACCCATGTCCAATGGCAAGGCTGTAATCATGGTTGTGGTTGATAGGCTCAACACATTATCCTCATTTTATATCCATGTCTCACCCTTACACTACATCACAAGTGGATCAATTGTTCCTGGACAATGTTTATAAATTACATGGGTTACCAAGAACAATCATAAGTGATAGGGATAAAGTGTTCGCCAGCCTTTTTTGGAAATCTCTGTTTGGAATGCTAAAGGTGGAATTGAAGATGTCTAGTGCCTACCATCCTCAAATTGATGGACAAACAGAGGTTGTCAACAAGTGTTTGGAGTGCTACTTGAGGTGTATGACAGGTGAAAAACCAAAGGAGTGGACAAAATGGCTATCCATAGCTGAATTTTGGTATAACACCAAATTTCACAGCTCAACTAAAACAACACCCTTTGAAATCCTTTATGGCCAAACATCACCTCAATACTTGACTTATGAGGAAGGATAGTGTAGGGTGGAAGAGGTGGATAGAACTTTCATAGCTAGAGATCAAGCAGTCAAGCTTCTCCAATTCCATATGAAGAAGGTGCAAAACAGGATGAAAACAATGGCAAATAAGCACAGGTCTGAAAGGGAGTTTAAGGAAGGTGATTGGGTGTATTTGTAGCTCCAACCATATAGGCAAATCACAGTCAGTCAAACTTTCCAACATAAGCTTTCTGCAAAATATTTTGGCCCTTTTCAAGTGATAAATAAAGTGGGAAGTGTAGCTTATAAATTGGAATTGCCTACGACAACTCAAATACATAATGTGTTTCATGTCTCCCAGTTGAAGAAATGAAAGAAAGATGAAGCTGTTATGGGAAGTTTCCTGAGTGTAGAGATGATGGTTTGTTGGTTGTTACTCCAATTGCAGTGCTGGACAGGAAACTCATAAAGAAACAAAACAGGGCAGTGGTTTATCTACTCATTCAGTGGTCTAATTGTTCAGTGGAGGATGCCACTTGGGAAACCTACACAGACATCCAAAAACGTTTCCCTGAGTTTGTCATTGATCCTTGAGGTCAAGGATATTGAGAATGGGAGGGTAATGTTAGCAGCAGAAAGTAGCAAAGTCTCTAGTGCCATGTGGCAGTCTCCCATTGGTCAAGATATGTCATTGGGCGCCAGTCAACTCTTGGTCAAACGGCTAACTGACTTTCCCCTCCAAATCTATCCCTTTAAATATCTGTTATTTTCCCACATTTCAGTTCAGTTGTGAATTTGTCTTTTTTCTAATTATCTCTCAAATCCATTGTATCATTCCATTCAATCATTGTAATATTTCACCACATTAATCCAATAACAATCATTTGCTATACGTTTTCGAATCAAATTCTTAAGCTTGTTGATTGCAGGTTGTTAGTATTGATTTGTTATAAGCTCTATGATGACCAGCGTGTTACAAGCACATCCTGGTTTTCGGCTTCATGCATAGTAACATATATATGTCTCCAAACTTTGTCTACAAATTTGAAGTCAAGGGCCCTATACGATTATGGGTAGCAATCGAGTCGTGTTCGGTTGACCTATTCAGGTTCGCAGGTTGGTATAAACTCTAACCAAACATGACATATTTAGTAATCGTGTCAAGAATTCAACCTTAATCCAGACATGCATAACACGCGTAACACATTTGTGGTCCGTTTAACCTGTTTAAATAAATAAGTCAAGCAATAAAGAATATTGATAATTTGTTGATTCAATAAGTTTAAATAAAATTAATAATATAGTAATATTAAAAATGATAAAATAACACATGAACGTTTAATAATATAGCCATTGGGCTAGACGTTGGCTTACTAAAAAATATCTAAAATTCTATCTTATAAATACCATGCCACTTCTCCATTTTTATACACACTTCCAACCCAAATCTTTTTTATATACACACTTTAACTTCTCAAATCAAACAAATGAATTCCGATCAACTTTTTTCGATGATACATGTGAAGAAGCGAAAGTTAATAGTTTAGCATTCGAGTTTTTTTAGAGACGCCGCTTTACTTATTCAAGCTACCACTTCTAGAATCCCACGAAACCCGATTGATAGAGATCGTCACGGTGTTTATGATATTCTAGTAGTGACTTACTTTGCTGAAGAACCATTGTACAACGACTATTTATACCGTAAGCGATTCCGAATGAGTCGACCACTATTCACATGCATTGTTCGGGAACTGACTGGTAACTACCCGTATCTTCAACAAACTTATGATTTTACAGGAAAAATTGGCATTTTCATGTTGTGGAAGTATACCTCTATAATTCGTCAATTAGCATACGACGCCCTTCCAGATGCTCTAGACGAATATATACAAATTGGTGATACAATTTCTCATGATTCTCTTGTTGCTTTTTGTAACGGGGTTATGGAGTTATATGGCGAGGAGTATTTGCGAAAGCCTACACAAACAGATGTCGAAAAACTTTATGCTTTTCAAGAAGAGAAACATTGGTTCCCTGGGATGGTAGGAAACATTGACTATACGAAATGGACGTGGGCTCTATGCTCAACTGGATTCATGAACAATTTTGTAGGGGTGATTCAGGGTCAGATCCATTCATTTTATTAGCAGTGGTTGCCTAACAAGAGTTATGGATTTGGCATGCGTTATTTAGTGTTGCAAGGTCGAACAATAACATCAACGTTATACGTCAATCGCCTCTTTTAAACGATCTCAAAGTCGAGAAAGCACCATAGGTTCCATTTTTGGTTAACGACGTAAATTATTAATGGGGATATTGTCTTGCTGACGTGATATATCCGGAATGAGTTGTTCTTGTTAAGCCTATTTCACAGCTAGGCTCGAATGATACAAAGCGAATAAGATATAAGCAAGCGCATGAAGCAACAAGAAAATATGTGCAACGAGCGTTTGGCATGCTAAAGAAAAAGTGAGATATAATAAAAACTCTCGCACAGTCGCATAGTCTTAAGAAAATTACGGATTTGATATACACTTGCATTCTATTACATAATATGATTATAAAAGACAAAGAGATGTCAATCTCTCCTGAATTTTATTTGGAGGAACAACATCATGAAGATGATCTCTTACGATCAGAATGAGATATTTTACAAGTTGTCAGAGAAATACAAAACCAACAAACTCATCTAAATCTTAAAGCCGATTTAGTGGAACACATTTGGCATCAAACAAATGCACATTAATGTAATTTTTTTTAATTTTATTTAAATTATTAATGTAATGTGTTTTTTAGTTATTAATGAAATTTTAATTAGAAAAAAAGTGTTCGGTCATAAGTCCGGTCCTGTTACTATAAGCATTTGGTCTGTGTTTGTTCTAGAAGAGCGAAAGCTGAGTTGACGCTGATGTAACAGTGTTGTTTGGTCTCATTACTACTAGTCTAAGGCTGATAGTAATAAGACCACAAATAACCCCGCCATATCAGCACCAATTCAACTTTCTCTTCTAGAACAAACACTCGTAGTAAAGGGACCACAATCACAACCAAAACATACCCAAAAAATTAAATAAAAACAAAAAGCACACACCCAATACAAACAATTCATTCGGTCCAACAACAAACAAAACAAATGAAATGGCCTCGGGGGATGCATTGCATTTGGTCTCCGTAGTAAAGGGGGCGTGTTTGGTTCGAATAGACCGACCAAACCATTCAATCTTATTACTTTTAGTCTAATGATGATATATTGAACTTGTTCGATATGTAGTTAATGAAGACATGTTGATTGTATGTCACGAGTATTATTATATTGATCCAGGCCTAAAAAAATAAAAATGAAAAACTAACTAAATGTCATATCTCACGTGTTAGAAAATCCCTTGAAATTTTAGGGCATGCCTATTTATCATGATTGTCTGGATCCCGATTCAAATCTTAAAATCTTATAATTTTACTATACTGTAAAGCAAAAACAATCCGGATCCTACATAAGATCTTTGCAAGCTTAAGATCTTATAAGATCCTGACCTTGATCATACGATCTTAAGATCTAATCCGATCCGATCTCACTTTTCTTGGATTACAAACTAAAAAACTACAAATTTATGGGTTGTTTTTTTGTAGAATTTAAAAACAACATGTTAATCTTTTTAAACGTTTCATAATGGACAACATTTCTATGAAACATTTATAGTATTTTGTGTTTATAATATATAATAATTTGTAGATTTGTATAAAAAAAACTATTAAGAAATAACATTAGAGTAAGATATTAAGATCTCGATCTGATCTTACGATCATGATCTTACAAAGAAAAAAATGATCCTTAAAGTAACTATTGAAAGCTGGAAGATAATTAAAGTAACTATTGAAAGCTGAAATATAATTAAAGTAATTATTGAAGGATGAAATGCAAAGATGTAAACTATTGAAGGAATCTGAAAACTGAAAATTTAAAACTTGCGACTGGAATTAAAATACAATGCCGGAAACACGATTTGCTGGATACGAAAAGTACTTGTGGAAAACTAGAATGGGGGGGTTGAATAGTTTTACCGATTAAAATTCCGTTTTAAACTATTTAGATCGAATTATGTCAATCTATTTGATATGTGTGTTGGATATTGATAGATAAGCATATAAGTAAGTAATGTAAAGATAAATAGTAAAGGAACACAAAACCACGACACGAGTATTTATAGTGGTTCGGCTACAAGGACACCTTCCTTGCCCTACTCCACTCCCCGAGTACCTCACTCAAGAGTTTGTAAGAACTACACAACACAAGCTCCTTAATGTGGCGGATAAGCCTTCACAACGTCGCCTACTCTTTATCTGGTACTAGGCTGTACACCGAGTTCTTCCACGAGGTAGAACCACACCTATCATAACGTCGCCTATACTTTATCCAGTACAAGGCTAGATACCGAGTTCTATTACAAAGGAGGAACTACTACCCAACACTAAACCACAACACAACTACTCCAAAGGAGACACACTCCTTGTTACAACACTAGAAGGATATCAACATCCTTTAACCCAAACTATCTAACTTGTACATCGATGCACCATATCGAATGTACACCCTTGGCACCTTTCACTAATGCCTTCAACATGACCCTTCGGCACCCTTCACTAATGCCTTCAACATAACACTTCTATAGAGGGAGGAAAGAACTATCAACAAGATGCACTTCCTTGGTCTTGATGATGACGAAGCTTAGCAACTCATGACTTGAGCTTGCACATCTTCAAGAGGTAGTGATCTCGCCTTTAAGAAGAACCTAGAGAATCACACAAACATAAAACTAAATAGAATGATCATTTGGATCAGTGGTTAGAGATGTTAGAATACTGGGAGATAATGTATCTAAGAGTGGTGGTGAACAAGAGAGAAATGGCTCACTATTTATAGACAAATTATGTCTACTATCCCACGGTTCCCACAGATCCCTCCCCAGAGGGATACGGCTAGTGCAAAACCAGGGATCCGGATACTGGGTCAGTTTACTCTGGATTTTGGGTTGCAAACCGGGTTATGGGTTATGGGTTATGGACCATGGGTTATGGGTAATGGATTATGGATACCCAACAAGATGCAATGTACCTAGTCTTTGGTTTATGGATCTTGGGTCATGGATCATGGACTTTGGGTCATGGATCATGGATAATACCCAACATGACTTCATGCATGATGTCATGCAATGGGTCATGGGTTATGGATCATGCTCCATGGGTATGGGTTATGGACTTTGGTTTTTACCCAACAACATTCATTGTACCTAGTTAATGGATCATGGATCATGGATCATGGGTCATGGGTTATGGACTTTGGTTTTTACCCATTACTTACCCATTACAACATATACAAAGTACATATATATTTCTATAAAATGTAAACACTAGTTGTTATACATATGCATTTCTATAAGAATAAACAATATTACTTGTTAGTGTTTTATAAGAATGTATTTGCTTTTATATAACTTATTTACTAAACATGTTTTGATATAGTTTTAATATGTTTAGTAAAAGTGTGTTAGTAAACTATTGGCTCAAACCTTTTACGTATTTTATTTGTTTCGTTAAAATGATTTTACAAAACATTAGAAGATCGTAAAATATAAATAAACGTTTTTTTGGCTTATTTGTATTAACAATCTCCCCCTTTTTGTTGATGACAAAATATAAGATTATTTTAAGAAGAAAAATAAAATTCGTAAAAATTTGAATTGGAGTTTTTACTCTTTCTCCCCCTTTTTGTCGAAACAAAAAAAACGTCGAAAAGAAACTAACACATTATTTTGAGAAAAACTTGTGAAAAATAACAAAATGAAGAATAAAGAGTAAGATGAGAGAAAGATTCTTCGTCTTAGCTCCCCCTTGACGGATGCTCCCCTTTGTTGCGGGCGTCAAGTAGTTAGGAAGGCTAAACGAGTGTGTTGTAAGTATGTTTGAAATGGTTTCGTCTTTGACGAAATGCTCCCGCTTGACGAGTGCTCCCTTTTTAGGAGGACATCAAGTAATATAGAAAACCTAAGTGAATGTATTGCAAGCGTTTTTGCAATTCTTTGCTTTGACGAGAAACTCCCCCTTGTTGAGGGTGTCAAAGTCTTCATGTGTATTTTGAAAATCTACAAAACAAAGGTTAGAAAACAAGTATATGGTTCATTGTTTCCTGCAAGTGAGATTCACATTAGTTTAAAAATGTGCTTCTGTTAGACGGTTTCGGCGAATCCTTCCTTTGAGGGATCCGTCTAGGCTAAAATATGGGAACCGTGTACTTGCATTCTAATGGCAGCAATGTAGATGTAAAATGTGACGTAAACATCCAAATGAGTTATGTATTATAGCACCAAACATATTCTCATAACTATATAGCATACAACATGTAGTTTCATTCAATAAAACAAGAGAAATGATACACATATCTCTAAAACTAAGAAAATGATACAAACATGTAGTATATTTCCTAACAATTCTAAATTGCGCCTAAGACTAGAGGAGAGCATCACTTATGCTTATATTTCTATGTTTTAGGGACGATTAGATTTGTTGACCTCATCAAAACGTTCGAGAAGGTGATAGAACATGAAACGTAATTCGTCACGTACTTCATGGACTAGTCCTTCGACATGTTGACAATGAAAGCAATCATTGACATGGCTAGGGAATGGTGGTGGTAGGAATGGAGCGATTTGAGGTGGAAGATATGATGAGGAAGGTGGATGTTCCATAAAAGAGATTTGTGGAGGCACGTTTGATGAGGTTGGAGGTGGTTCAACTAAGAGTGAAGGTGGTGGAATATGTGTTGATGTTGGCGATAAAGAAGTATCTACTTCCATATGATCCGGTTGTTGATTTTGGTGATTTCTCATAATCCAAAATGGACCATTTGAGGGTGATGGAGAAAAAGATACGGGTGCTAGTGTTGTTTCAACACCAAAGTTTTGGTGAGGAGGTTGTTGTGGCACCATTTTCTCAATTGAGGAAAATGTTGGCAATGGTGGTGGATGAGATGCCTAGGTGGCAAGTCCTCTAAGTTGTAAAGGTGTGGGGATGAGAGTGGAGTGGTGAAACAGATAACTCTAGGTACTAAAGGTGATGGTTTAGAAGTAGGGGTGTTTGGTTTAGGAGGTATAGTAGTGTTTGGAAAGGGTTGTCTTGTGGGAACAATCCTTTTGCAAGTTGGTTTGATTGGTAGAGTTGGTTGTGAGGGAGTTCTAGTGTTTGGGGCTTTGACGGGTGATGATTTGGTTGAAGAGATTTCATGAACAACCAAGCAATTTTCTTGGGAGGTTCTTTGGTTGATGAGTTAACACTAGGAGCTTTCATCATGGTGAAATGGTAGGAACGAAAGGTGTAAGAAGAAAAATTCAGCTACTGAGAATGAGTGTGTGAGTGGTGATTTAGAATTTCTAACACATGTGGTTTATAAAGAGAAAGATTTGGTAAGTGAATTAAAGCTTAAACCACTAAAAATCCTTCAAATTGCAATGATTTGCATGCATAAGAGTCAACTAAAGAGTTGTACTGATCTAAGGAGTCATTTAAGACAATGTGGAGTGTTTAGATTAACAAAAAGGGTTTGAAATGATTGTATCAAGTAGGATTGGTTTAGTCTATGCAGCCGGTTCCAACGTGTAACACCCTCAGTTTTGAATAGCAGCGGAAGCTTATCGAGGATATTACTTATTAGCACAAAGTACACATTACAGAAAACGACTCTAAATGAGACGTTTTAAAATACATTATTATTCGAATTTATTCATAATATCATAGTAGAGGTCCCATAATGTACATAATAAGTTTAAAAGTTTTTCGAATGATAATATGCATAGTCTTCAAAATGCCTATTCCGTGTGCCTTCATTCGTGTGCCAGACATATCTTACGGACCTGAGATAAAACATGCCGAAAAGTTAACACAATGGTTGAGTGAATTCATAGTTTTGAAAACAGTAGTGGACAATAGTTTATAGTATAATTGCAATGTGTACAATTATCTTCTTGATAGTTATTATTGCTCTAAGCTCATGGAACTCACGACTGACTGTTGTATATATATCACCGGACGATATATATATATATATATATATATATATATATATATATATATATATATATATATATATATATATATATATATATATATATATATATATATATATATATATAAGTAACTTGCCCCGGGTAGGTATTTTGCCATATACCTAGGTAATTCAAGTAAAGTGCGTTTGGTTACCGATCCGGCTAACACAAACGGGATTCGTCAATCCCGATAGGCCTATCCACAATATTTGCGTTCACTCCCAGTGATTAGTGGTCCATGATGTTGGGAACTTTTGGCATAAACAACTTAGGCATGCAATAATACAGTCAAGGCATTCAGTTTGCAAGTAATTATCCATAATAAAACGTTTTAGCATGTATCTCCCCCAAGTAGTTTATAAAATAGTTAAACAAAATTTGGGGCTATGAACTCACCGTGGTTATCAGTAGTAGCTTATAGCAATAACAGTGTATGTTGAGACTGCGATCTTTAGTGATTACCTACGAAAGTATAGTAATTATGTTTTAGTATAGTTTTCAATATAAGTGTACAAGTATATGTAATTTGTTGGCTTATGATGTTGTACATGGATATTAAGTTAAGGTATCCTTTAAGTGTTTGTTTGGCTTATAGCCTTTTTATAAATGACCTCGTACCACCGTTCGGGCTATCAAAATCAAGAGGTCGTGTAGTAATCGCACGAGGAGCCAGGACACTTTAAATCGTAAATCCACAACTCGTCGATACGATACCCCGAAGAGGCCTCTTTATGATAATGAAATTCCCTACTATTGTAGTACTTATCATTTATATGTAAGTATTTGACGAGACAAATGTTGTATAAAACATGTGTCGTGTTTCGTCAAAGACTATTTGTTGAACTTGTGTGATAGTGTTATGAGTTGTGTGTCGTGAAATAGTTTAGCGTAACATTTATCATGTGTAAGTGTTATTCACTCAATGAGTGTTGTGATTACGGCGTGTCATATTATGATGTTGTGGAATATAAAGGTTTCAAAAATAGTTTTTAGATTAATAAGTTCATGGTTTTAAATATTGAGTTAAAACTTGTGAAAAAGGTATTTATATAGTTTATATGTCATATAGTCATTTATCTAGTTTTGTCAAAATTTAGTAAAGTTTCATCTAATGACCAAGTTTTTGAAACAATTTTCGGGTTAACAAACCTAAACTAGCCGTGCGGCTAAGTTACGGTTAAACAACTTTGAAACAACAATCATGGTCATATCTAGTGACTATATTTAAGTTAAAATAGCTTGAGACATCAGCCTTAGCTTAACCTTGGCTTTGTTTTGGTCTCAAAGAATCAAAATACAACTAAGTTTCCATAACCATGGTTGTTTTCTAGTCAACAACAGGTCCGTTTAGTTTTTGCTGTTTTTATGATTTTTCGTTTACTTTATGCTTATGTGCTCCTGAGTTTTTGTAGAAAAAATCATTCCGAGCAACTTTCGTGTTTTACACTTGATTGTACAATAGATTGCACTACCAGGCTTCGATAATGATCAAAGGTATGAGGGGTGTATGTTCCAGCCAAGACTTGCCTTTCACCTGAGAATAAGAAATACGAAACACTACGTTAAGTGATTACGCATGGGTATGACCCTGCGAACCACCTCCGGCGTGAGAGTAAGTATGAGTTATGGTTGTATAAATGTGTGTAAGTAAAGAGGTGACTGTGAAATGAGCATACCATAATCCATTGCCCGTCCAACCTATTTATAGTGAATGAAATAGGGTTGAGAGCACTTCTGCATGAATGTCGGAGATCATGGGGGCATCCCATGATTGTGGGTAACCGCTAGGGCTTTGTGACCCACGTTCTCAGACTTGACGGGGAAGCCAAGAGAGAGAGGGAGATCGTGGGTTTGACCAAGTCAGGAGGTTCCCTTATCCACTGTTCCTTCGTCAGCCATACCCCGAAGGGCTTAGGGCTTCGAATGGCGAATTCCCCTTAGGTAACCTTCGTGCTAACGAATGGTTTGACGCCTATGGATATTTTGGGATCCTAACTTGGGCCTTCGTATGGAAGGGCTTCGACACGTCTCGGAGGAGTGTCCTTCGAGCTACTCGGAGGGTACATCATCAAGCCCCCCAGTCGAAAGTGATGTATATGAGCGAGGAGACATTGCTTTCGACTTCATGCTTCAAAAAAATACCATCCTGCTGCGAATTGCGTTAGTTAGAGGATAACAGTGCACCTAACTTAGCGCATTTAATGCTAATTACTCATTACGACTGCCCGCTACAGGAATCACATTTCCTCAACTTACCCGGAGACCCAAAGTTGTTTTTATTCAAAATTTAAAAAATTTAAACCGGATAAGAGTTATTTTTGGGACACGTGTGCGGTGTTTAAGAGATAAAAGGGAGTAGCTGAAACCCTAACTTATTTTACTCTCTCCGTCTATTTCCACACGCAGTAAAACTTCATCGCCATCACTCCGAAATCAAAGGTAATCCTTCTTTCTCACTGATAACTTGTTTTTTTTTAAATGGATTCCAAATTTATTATAAAACAGCAAAAGTGTACATTGTCTGCAAAAGATCTACATGATCACTTAGCCGATTACCCCATCCCACTAGAACACAAAGTGATGTTACCCAAACCTAATCAGGGTATCTTTGATGCTCCTCAAGGTTTCGTAGGGCTGTATACACATGCATTTAGCTATTCGAACCTTAGGATTCCGCTGCACCCATTGATATTAGAGTTTATGCAATACTACAAGGTTCACATATCTAGGTTTAACCCCTTTGGTTTAGCCAAGCTGACCACATTCATAGTGATGTGCAAAGCATACGGCTATGAACCAACATTAACGGTTTTAAGAGGATTTCTGAACTTGTATCCTGGGGGCATTTGGTTAACTTTAGCAAAAAGGCCTGAATCGGATGTTCCAAACCTGTTTGGGAGGGTAGATACAAACATAACAGGTTGGAAAGGTAGCTTTTTCTACGTGCAAGACACCATTGTTCCCCCTAATATCTAGAGCTGCTGAATAAGGAAAATATGTTTGATGCAAAACGGTATAATGACCCCTTGCCATATGAGGTGCGAAGGGATCCCTGTTATCAGCGTTTGGCCAAATATCCTGTGGATGTGCAAGTGTTCCCTAAAGCCATTTTATACATGGCTGGGATTGCCCAGAGCTGGGAGGGGTCTCCCAAGAAGCCTGTGATCATATACCAAGGTCAAAGTATGTTTATCTACTTTTATTTAAGTAGGACCAATGTAGCACTGATATTTATTTCTTCTTGTTTCTATTTTGCAGAGATGTCATTCAGAAACTTCATGTACCAAGATTTGGATGAAGATTTAAGTTTTATGCCTGCGGAGAAGGCCGAAGAGTCTTATGGTGTTGGCTCTCCTTCGACATCTGTGAACAACAATGAGGTAGACACTCCGAATCCTGTTCCTGTTGCATCGGCGCCCCCCCAAGCTGCGTTGGAGGGTCCGTCCCAACTGGTTGAGAATGTTGCTGACTCGGACGATCCTGCGGATGAGGATGTCCCAGTTATAGGGTCAACAGGGATAGCTGACAGATTAAAGAATAGAAAGGGAACAGCAGCCAAGGCTGTTAAGTCTACCAACAAAAGGAAGAATCCTCTCCCTGCCTCAGGATCAAGAGTTGTGAAGCAAAAGAGTGCTGAGGGCAGAAAGTTTGTGAAGTCAGCCTTCGAGTTACCAGATGAATCCGTTGAGGTTCATGGTAAGCAGTTTTTCCTTATGAAACATGTGAAGTGATAAGTATCAAAATTAACTTAACCTTTATACATTGCTTTGATCGCAGGCCTTCCAGAGACGAAGGAGCTCCCCAATGCTTTAGCCTGTCATCAGATTGTGAATCATGTTACCCCCCCTTCATGGAAGGGTTTGCTGGACAATATGTCCATTGAAAGGGTTTGTGATATGCATGACAATGGTGTAGCGAGGCAAGCAGTATTGGATAATCACTTGAATACCAGGACTAGGGAGTTGCTCAGGGCTATGACCAAGGCTAGGCAGGAGATGGATGTGATGTTGTAAAGGGAAAAACATAGGGATCGGGAGTATGCCGAATTGGAGGCTAAGTGTGATGAGATAGAGAAGGACCTGGAGAAGAATCCCCTCGTTCAAGACCTCCGTCAAAAAATTGAAGTGTTGACAACCGAAATTGTTAGACTCAAGGTAGAGGAGGGTAAGGTAGCCACACTCATTGGTCAAAACGTTGTGCTTGACGCAAAGTGTGCTAGTCTGGAGGGCGAAAAGGCTAGGCTCGGAGAGGTAGAAGTAAAGTTGAGGGAGGAAGTCGATGGCTTGCAGATGAGGTATAAAATGCTGCAAAAGGATCGTGCGGAGGTCGTTTCAAAGGTGGTACCTTACATAGCCATGGAGCTCTACCACAGTGATGAATTGGGAGCTCAGATGTGGAAGGTCATCAAATCAGCCATTTTTCATGGACGGTGCTTAGCGTTGGAGGAGGCTGCCAAAACAGGCAAGCCCGTGGACCTTTCCAAGATTGAATGCTACCGTCCCACTTTGAAGGCTGAGTATGATGAGGCAGGAAATGCGTTCGCAACCGCAGAGTACTCCTTCCTTGCTGAGGCTACCAAAGATCCTATGGCACCCCTCGAAGACCTCCTTTCCAAGAAACCTCAGAAACTGAAGCCTACCACTCCCACCAAGAAGACTATGTCTACCAAGCCTGTCTCAGTGCAACCATCCCCCACTCCATCTCCAAAAACGTAGGAATGAAGGCTGCCATGTCAGCAATAATTTGGTTTCAAAGGGTGGCATGTACCCTTAAGACAATTTATCTTATTTGACAATGTTTGTCTTGTTCTCCAAACAATTTAAATGCTTTTGATGTATGGCCATGGGCGAAAAACAATTTAACTGGGGTTTAGGCTCCTCGTGCAGGTACAAGGGCACTAGCCCTCATTTTGAATGGTATGATGTAGGTGAAATACCTCTACACACTTAGTTATTATTTATGTTTGTTTTGTTAACTTCGCGTATGCCATTTTTTCGACGCTTAAGTTTTACAACCTAAGGTTAAACAACCTCATTATGTGTAAATTGCAACACCAAGAATATAATGACCAAATTTGATCATTGACAGAGGGTCGCGACCCACTCTATCTCAAATCCTTTAAGTAGTATGACTTTGTATATATTTTTACAAGCGCCAAAAACTACTAGGAGAGTTAATGTGAATGTTAAAGTTGGCTTAAATGATAAGGCATGTATTACACCTTGAGCCATTTTATTCGACATTGAAACTCATTAACGACTTGGCTGAACAAATCTTTGTGTTTAAGAAACGAAACAAGAGATTTGTGGGAAATGTCTTATTTATCATTGAATTGGTAGGGAGGATTACATCATTCTTGAAATGAAAACTAAGACAACTACCAATAATGTTTGCTTTCCCTTGAGAAGCTTCTAATTACAAGAAAAAAGTAAAAGTACTTCTTAAACATAGAACTTTCGAAGGTTCGTACCATTCCATGTCCTGTTTATGGGTTCTCCGAGAAGAGTGGCCAGTTTGTAGGCTCCGTTGCCATAGGCCTCAGCTACCATGTAGGGTCCTTCCCAAGTTGGTCCCAACTTTCCCTGGTACTCTGCTTTGCTTGCACTGTTGAGGCGTAGCACATATTCTGAGCTTGAAAGTGGAAGGTCTGACCATTTTGTTATAATAGCCTTCGATCTTATGTTTGTGTATTGCTTCTCGGATGGAGGCTATTTCTCGTCTTTCTTCTAGCAGATCAAGGTTTTCCCTGATCCTTTCGTCATTTTGGGAGGCATCATACGTTGCCACATGCTCCGTGTGTACAATTAGTTCCGAAGGGATGACCGCTTCTGTTCCGTATGTTAGGCTGAAGGGGGTTTCACCATTGCTTGACTTAGGTTGCCTCCTGTGAGCCCATAATACTTGAGGGAGCTCATCCACCCATCCATGATGAGTTCGCCCCAGCCTTTTCTCGATCCCTTTGACGATGTATTTGTTTGTAACCTCCACTTGTCTGTTACCTTGCGGATGGTAGACGGATGTCCAAGACTGCTTTATGTTGAGCCCTTGACAGAAGTCGTAGAAGACTCCTTCGGCAAACTGCTTCCCGTTGTCAGATATGATTATATGGGGCACTCCGAATTTGCACACAATGTGCTCCTATACAAACTTCTCGATCTGTCTCCCTGTTACGGAGGCTAAGGGTTTAGCTTCCACCCACTTAGTAAAGTAATCGATTGCTACTAGCAAGAATTTGACTCCTCCGGGCGCTATAGGCATAGGTCCTACGATATCGATGCCCCACTGAGAGAAGGGCTATGTGGATGTCACACTTGTCATGTCTTGCTTCGGCATCTTTGGAACGTTTGAGTGTATCTGACAAGCTTCACATTTGAGAATGATTTCTGCTGCGTCCCTGTGCATCGAAGGCCAATAATAGCCCAATTTCATTATCTTCGAGACAACTGAGCGGGGTCCTGCATGGAGGCCACAGGATCCTTCGTGGACTTCAGAGATAATGCTCATTGCTTGCTTGGGTCCCACACATCTTAACCAAGGTGATAAAAATGACCTTCTATATAGGGTTTCCCCTATTTGCCGATACTGCGGGGACTTAACCCGAACCTTCCTTGCTAGCTTGGGATCTTCAGGGAGAAGAACACTTATCAAATATTCCCTTATGGGAGTCATCCACGTCTCTCTTTCTTCGTGAATCACATCGGCAACTTCTTTGCGAACAATGGATCTTTCAGGAAGGACTTCGACAAGTACTTCTTTAGTGAGATGAGCGAAGGCCATTGAAGCTAGCTTGCTTAGTGCATCTACCTTCTTGTTCTGATTCCTACGAACATGCTGGATGGTGTAGGAGTCAAAGCTCTTCAGCATCTCCTTTTGCCTTGCTTCATAGGAGCCTGTCACTTGGTTTGCTACCAATTGGGAGTCTACGAAAACAGCGAGAGCGTTGACCTCCATATCTTTAGCTAGCCGGAGGCCTGCTAGCAGTGCTTCATACTCCGCTTCATTGTTTGTGGCTTCGAACTCAAAACGAAGAGCATATGTATGCTCCTTCCCATCAGGGCTGACCAGCATTAAGCCTGCTCCCTAACCATCGGAGCTGGATGCTCCGTCCGTGTAAAGCTTCCATTCAGCCTGTACTTGAGTGAGGCTGGTTTTGGTCTCTTCTTTTTCTACGTCGGGCTCGGAAGGTGTTTCTGCCAAGAAATCTGCGAGAATTTGGCCTTTAATAGAGTTTCGTCCCTTGAACTCTATTTCGTGCTCTCCCAACTCGATAGCCCATTTAGCCACCCTCCCAGACTTTTCGGGTTTCGACAGGATCTGTTTGAGCGGCTTGTCGGTTAAGACTGTGATTGGATGGGCCTGGAAATAGCGTCGGAGCCTCCTTGCTGCATAGATTAGGGCTAGTATCAACTTCTCCAATGTTGGATAGTTGGTCTCTGCCCCCTGTAGGACCCTGCTGACAAAGTAAATGGGGATCTGCCGTTTGTCTCGTTCCGCCATAAGGACTGCGCTAATACTCTCCATTGAGGATGCTAAGTACATGAACAACACTTCGCCTTTGATTGGGGCTGTAAGTGTTGGAAGGATTTCGATGAACTCCTTCATCTTCTGGAAGGCAGCTTCAGCATCCTGACTCCATTGAAAAGTTTTCTTATCCACGCATCCCTTGAGTGTTTTGAAGAATGGTAGGGACCTGTCAGCCCCCTTCGACAAAAACCGGCTTAGAGCTTCCAGCTTTCCATATAGGCTCTGCACGTCTTTTAGACACTTAGGGGCTTGGAGATCCGAAATTGCCTTGACCTTGGAGGGATTAGCCTTTATCCCCTGCTTAGTGATCAAATTCCCTAGGAATTGTCCCTCTTCGACACCGAAGGAGCATTTCTTAGGGTTCAGCTTCATGTTAATCGCTCAAAGTTGGTCAAAGGTTTCATGTACATCGAGGAGTAGGTCCTCCTCAGTCTTGCTTTTGATAACCATGTCGTCAACGTATGCTTCGAGATTTCTGCCTATTTGTTTGTTGAAGGCTTTATCTACGAGCCGTTGGTAAGTGGCCCCTGCGTTCTTTAATCCGAAGGGCATCTTTTTGTAACAGTAGACACCTTTGCTCGTGTAGAAGGCTGTCTTTTCTTCATCCTCCTTAGCCATCTGGATCTGATGATACCCTTTGTAGGCGGCTAAGAAGCATTTTAACCGGAAGCCTACCAAGGATTCTACCTTTCAGTTAATTTCTGGTAGGGGGTAGCAATCCTTCGGGCATGCTTTGTTGATGTCAGTGAAGTCAACGCACATGCGCCACCCTCCGTCGCTCTTTTTGACCATTACTGGGTTGGCTACCCAGGTTTGGTACTTAACTTCCCTTAGGATGCCTGCTTGTGTGAGTTCGTCCACCTCTTTGCAGGCTGCAGCGTTTCTTTCGGGGGCTAGGCTCCTCCTTTTCTGTTTTATCGGCTCAATGTGTTTGTACTCATTGAGTTTATGCTCCGTTTCAAAGGATTGTCCGTCGATCAACAAATTTCTCGGTACCCCTGTCATGTCAGAATATTTCCAAGCAAAAACATCAAGGTTAGTCCGCAACAGTTCCACGAGCTTCGCCTTGAAATTCGCCGAGAGTTGCTTTCCTACTACCACCGTTTGTTCAGGGTAGCTAGGGTTAACTACAACTCGCTCCTCCGCATCTGTGCAGCTTAGAATTGCTATCGGAGGCTCCTCCGATTCTTCTTTGATCTTTTTGACACCATATACACCCTTGTCCGCCCCATAATTAGAATGAACAGTTCCTACTCCGAAGGGGGTTTGGAACTTAATAGCAGCATGTATGGTAGAAACAACAATGCCCATCTTTTGCATAGCTGTTCTCCCTATTAACAAATTATAAGGAGAGTCTGACCTGACTATAACGAAGGTGAGTGTTTCTGTGCGGGGATAAGGGGACTTCGCCTATGGTGATTTCCAACGGTACTTCTCCCAAAGGCCATGAGTGCTCGCCGGAGAACCCTACTAGTGGTGTTTTCGAGTCCACCCTTCGTGAGCGTATGGATGACTTGAGCTTTAGGAAACAATGCTCATAAATGATCTCGCAGGAGCTTCCACAATCCATATATGCTCGATTCACCTCCCTGTTTGAGATTCGTACCCTGATGACCACGGGGTCAGTTGAAGGTGTCTGCCCCAAGATGTGAGGGAAGGTTATTTCCCCTACGCTTCCCAGCTCCCCGTCTGCTTCCTTCCTTTTCAAGGTTGGATCGTGCCTGTGCACCATTAGTATCAGAGCTTCTGTGGGCGTAGACTCCTTCTTGTTTCCCTTCCATTCACCTAATTGGGTGTCGGAGAACTTGTCCTTTCCCTTTTTGATGCCTTTAACCAGATATGCTAACTGTCCGGACCGCACTGCCTCTTCGATCTGCTTCTTTAGTTCTCTACAGTTGTTCGTGTCGTGTCCATGGTCTTCATGGAAATGGCAATACTTGGACATGTCTCTGGCTTTGCTTCGTGCTGTCATCCGAGGTGGTGGATCGAAGGACTTAGCGGCTTTATCGGTAGCCAGAATCTCCCTAGGAGATTTGACTAAGTTCGCCAAGAATCCGTGGTTTGAACCTTTGTTGTATGGAGTGAAGCGATCTCTGTTCTTCTTCTTGTTCTTGGATCCTTCCCATGAGGACCCACGAGAGAATTTGTCAGAAGCTTCCTTTTGCTCTATCGAAGCCCCGTTTGCTGCTACCTCTTTGGATTCAATCCAAGTGTAAGTCTTCTCCATCAGCGCCTTATAAGTGGTGGGAAGGTCGGTGGACAGGAATTCCACCAAGCTTCGCGTCCGAAGGCCATGTACAAAACCTGAAATCCTCTGATCTTCGTGCAAACCCAGAATTTGAAAAGTTTCATCGGTGTACCTCGTAACGAAGGCCCTTGTACTTTTGTTGTCCCTTTGCTTGATGGTGTGCACGGCTAGATGGGTCTTGGTGAAATTCTTCTGTTGGCTAAAGTGTGATCGAAACTTAGCCTTGAGGTCGTCTAGACTTACAATGCTTCCCAACTTCTGCCCACTCCACCATATTCTCGCGGAGTCTCGGAGCGTATAAGTGAACATGTGGCACGCTACGGGCATGACCCACTTTTTCATCTTGATAGCGCCCTCGAATAAATGGAGGAAGTTATCAGGATCGCCTTTCCCATCGTGGGTGCCTATATGAGTAGGCATCTTTACACCGTCAGGTAGGGGGTAGTCTTCGATCCACTTCACTAAAGGTGTGCAAGCTCCAGAGGCTTCGGCATAGTAAGGGTTGTATGGAGGTGGTAAACAGGTGTAGGATTATACGGGTTAGGAAATGGCTGTGTGTATAGGGTAAACAGTAGAAGGTTGGTACGAAGGGTTTACAACTTTGAAACAACAATCATGGTCATATCTAGTGACTATATTTAAGTTAAAATAGCTTGAGACATCAGCCTTAGCTTAACCTTGGCTTTGTTTTGGTCTCAAAGAATCAAAATACAACTAAGTTTCCATAACCATGGTTGTTTTCTAGTCAACAACAGGTCCGTTTAGTTTTTGCTGTTTTTATGATTTTTCGTTTACTTTATGCTTATGTGCTCCTGAGTTTTTGTAGAAAAAATCATTCCGAGCAACTTTCGTGTTTTACACTTGATTGTACAATAGATTGCACTACCAGGCTTCGATAATGATCAAAGGTATGAGGGGTGTATGTTCCAGCCAAGACTTTCCTTTCACCTGAGAATAAGAAATACGAAACACTACGTTAAGTGATTACGCAGGGGTATGACCCTGCGAACCACCTCCGGCGTGAGAGTAAGTATGAGTTATGGTTGTATAAATATGTGTAAGTAAAGAGGTGAGTGTGAAATGAGGATACCATAATCCATTGCCCGTCCAACCTATTTATAGTGAATGAAATAGGGTTGAGAGCACTTCTGCATGAATGTCGGAGATCATGGGGGCGTCCCATGATTATGGGTAACCGCTAGGCTTAGTGACCCACGTTCTCAGACTTACGGGGAAGCCAAGAGAGAGAGGGAGATCGTGGGTTTGACCAAGTCAGGAGGTTCCCTTATCCATTGTTCCTTCGTCAGCCATACCCCGAAGGGCTTAATGGCGAATTCCCCTTAGGTAACCTTCGTGCTAACGAATGGTTTGACGCCTATGGATATTTTGGGATCCTAACTTGGGCCTTCGTATGGAAGGGCTTCGACACGTCTCGGAGGATTGTCCTTCGAGCTACTCGAAGGGTACATCATCAACACTTTTGCTGATTCGGACTAGAAAAGGGTTAAAATCGCGTTTTAAAATCGTTTCAGAAGACTTTTGACTTAATAACCAATTTTCATCTAGTCATCTTCTTTTAACCATAAATTTTTATCTATAAGTCCATTTCAAGTGATTCAAAAGCTCAAATTCTAGTTTTTACTTCCTCTAACAGCTTCTTAAACTTAATCAAGTCCAAAGTTTATGATTTTTATGTTAAAACTCATGATAATTCACTAGTTTCTTACTAGTTGTCTTAATGAGTTTCTACACTAGTTTTTACCCATCAATTTTATGTACAACATCAAGCAAGCCTTATTACATGTACTACTTATATCAAATTACATCAAATAATTATAAATATCATGACAACCATATTGAATGACAAGAAATTTAAACAAACTTCTTACAAGACTTAGGTTGAATGGTCACAAGAACAATCAAGCCTAAACCCCTTCAATCTTCAACTCTTGTCTTCAACCTCTTAACCCAAGCTTACAAACCCTTTTACCCTTGTAATAAACCCTTTTATTTCAGCCCCTTATGCCTTGTATATCTTCTAATTCACCCTTGATATCAACAAAATAACCCTAGGATCATGTAGGAACCAACTCTAGCTCCATCTTCTTAGTAATTCTTATGGTATGAATCAAAGTATGAATTGGTGTTTGTGTGTTGGAAATGGACGGCAATAGAGAAGTGAGGGAGAGAGTTGTGTGTGATTTTTGCATGTAAATGATAAGTGATTGAGGTGAAAGGTTTAAGTGGGGGACATAGTGGGTGAGTAAGAATGCATGGATATTGCATGAAGGCCACATGGCCTTGTGATGAGGCTATCAAACGCCACCTCTCTATGAGGTGGTAGTTTGTGTGTGTTTTGTTATAACTTTAGTTTTTAGGGTATAGTTTGGTCCCGGCAATTACTAATGTTAAGCTCTTAAGTCACGAAACTTAAAATCGGGTAATGTAAAAATGTAATACTTTCAAAAATGTTAAAACTTATCAACATACTCCAACTAGGTATATTAAAAGTATGATAAGTCTAATATGGTGTTTCTATGTTGTTAAAACCTAATAACGTAGGTTCGGGCACGCGTATTACTTAAAGGTAAAATGTGTACCTAAAATTGGCAAAGTGGCAATAATTCATATGAATTATGACTAGTGGTGAAACTAAAGTATTTTTGAACACATAGACTTTTCCTAGTCTTGTGTTGGTTGTGAGGATAATTCATACTATTTAATTTTTGAGATTACTTATATAAATAATTAAAAGTAATTTATATAACGTAAAATAGTAAAATATAGACCTGAAATATGCGAGGTGCTACAGCCTTCCCCCGTTTCGGAAATCATGTCCTCATGATTTAGTTTGATGTACCCGAGAAGAGATGCAGATATTTCTGTCGCATTTGGTCCTCTCTTTCCCAAGTGTATTCAGGCCCTCGGTGAGAATTCCAACGCACTTTGACGACGGGGATTTGGCTTTGTTTCAACTGTTTGACCTCACGGTACATTATTTCAATAGGTTCCTCAATAAAATGTAGCTTGTCATCGAGCTTAATCTCGTCTAGTGGAATGACAAGGCTTTCATCGGATAGACATTTCTTAAGGTTTGACACGTGGAAAGTGTTATGGATTCTACTTAATTCTTGAGGTAGCTCGAGTTTGTATGCTACCGGACCAACTCTTTCTAGGATTCTGAATGGTCCAATATATCGTGGACTTAGTTTCCCATGTTTTCCAAAACGGATTACGCCTTTCCAAGGCGAGACTTTCAACCTAACCCTATCTTCAATTTGAAATTCCAAGGGTTTTCGCCTAGTGTCAACGTAACTTTTTTGGCGATCTCTAGTAGCTTGTAGTCTGCTTCTGATCTGAATAATCTTTTCAGTTGTGTCCCGTACAATTTCTGGGCCGGTGAGTTGAACATCGCCAACCTCATTCCAGCATACGAGAGACCGACACTTTCGACCATACAATGCTTCGTAAGGTGATGATTTAAGACTGGAATGATAGCTATTGTTGTAAGAGAATTCGACTAATGGTAAATGATAGTCCCAGCTTTTACCAAAATCGATAATACAAGCTCTTAGCATATCTTCCAAGGTTTGTATAGTTATTTCGCTTTGGCCGTCAGTTTACGGATGATAGGCAGTACTCATGTCCAGTTTAGTTCCAAAAGCTTTTTGAAGTGACTGCCAAAAATTTGAAGTAAATCTGCTATCTCTATCTGAGATAATCGAAATTGGTACACCGTGTCTAGAAACTATTTCTTTGATGTAAACCTTGGTTAGCTGATCCATGTCATAAGTTTCTTTGATTGGAATAAAATGAGCAGATTTTGTTAAGCGGTCCACAATTACCCAAATGGCGTCATAACCGCTCAGTGTTCTGGGTAGTTTCGTAACAAAATCCATCATGATTCTTTCCCATTTCCACATAGGAATCTCGGGTTGTTATAGTAATCCTGATGGTTTTTGACACTCGGCCTTGACCTTAGAACATGTCAGGCACTTGCCAACATATTTGGCAATATCGGCCTTCATGTTATGCCACCAATATAGCATTTTGAGATCATGATACATTTTGTCGGACCCCGGATGAATGGAGTACTTTGACTTATGCGATTCATGCATAATCAAATCTCATATACCTCCATAGAGTGGTATCCAACTTCTGTCTTTGAAGCATAACGTTTCATCAGAACGCTTTACAAAACCGTTTTTGTTCTCTAACATACCGTAGAGATTCTCTCTGGGTCGGTTTTCTTCTTTGATAGCTTCAGTTTGTGCTGCAAGGATTTGTGAGGGTAGTGGTGATACGATCATCATTCCCAACGATCTAACCTTTAGAGGTTTGAGTCGTTCTTTTCTACTAAGAGCATCTGCCACGACGTTTGCTTTACCCGGGTGATAACGAATTTCACAGTCGTAATCACTAAGTAATTCTAACCAGCGACGTTGTCTAATGTTTAGATCTTTCTGATCCAGAATGTGTTGCAAGCTTTTGTGATCCGTGTATACTATACACTTTGTGTCGTAGAGATAATGTCTCCATATTCGAAGAGCAAAAACGACTGACCCTAACTCAAAGTCATGAGTGGTGTAGTTTTTCTCGTGCTTTTTAAGTTGCCGAGAGGCGTAAGCTATCACCTTCTGTCTTTGCATTAACACTGCTCCCAAACCTTTATACGAAGCATCACAATACACAACAAAGTCTTCGTTGCCTTCAGGTAACGCTAAGATAGGTGTACTGCATAATTTCTCCTTTAGAAATTGAAACGCTTCCTCTTCTTTTTTGGCACCAATCGAATTTCACATTCTTTTGAGTCAATTTAGTTAAAGGCTTTGCTATCTTTGAAAAACCTTCAATGAATCTACGGTAATATCCAGCAAGTCCTAAAAATTGACGTATTTTCGTTGGATTTGTAGGGGCAGCCCAAGTCTTTATGGACTCTATCTTGGCGAGATCCACATGAATTCCATGACTATCAATTACGTGGCCTAAGAATTGTACACTTCAGATCCAAAATTCACATTTTGAGAATTTAGCGTACAACTTCTCATTCTTGAGTAACTCTAGGATCAGCTTGAGATGTCTTTCATGTTCTTCTTTACTCTTAGAGTAAATTAGAATATCATCTATGAACACAATCACAAACTTATCCAAATATGGTCTACACACTTGATTCATGAGATCCATGAATACTGTTGGAGCGTTAGTTAAACCAAATGGCATAACTTGAAACTCGTAGTGACCATATCGAGTCCTGAATGCCGTTTTCAAAATATCCTCTTCTCGAACTCTAAGTTGGTGATATCCTGATCGCAAATCGATCTTGGAGTATATGCTTGAACCTTGGAGTTGATCGAAAAGATCATCGATTCTTGGAAGTGGGTATCGGTTCTTTACAGTTAGTTTTTTAACTCCCTGTAATCAATACACATTCTGAAGGATCCATCCTTCTTTTTAACGAATAGGACTGGAGCTCCCCATGGTGATGAACTTGGTCGAATAAAACCTTTATCCGTAAGTTCTTGCAATTGGTTAGATAACTCTTGCAATTCCGAAGGGGATAAGTGATAGGGTGCTCGAGCAACTGGTGCGGCACCTGGCACCAATTTGATTTGGAACTCCACTTGTCTAGGTGGTGGAAGTCCAGGTAAGTCTTCAGGAAAGACTTCAGGATAATCACGTACAATAGGTACATCTTCGAGTCGCTTCTCATCTAAATTTTTCTCCGTTACATGGGCTAAGAAGACATAACATCCTTTCTTGATGTACTTTTGAGTTTTAATGCAAGAAATGATATTCAGGCGAGTTCCACTTTGATCTCCTCAGATAACCAAGGTTTCATTATCGATAGGAATATGTACAACTTTCTCGCCACAGATGATATTTGCATTTCGTTGCGATAACCATTCCATACCAATTATAGCGTCAAAACTTCCGAGTTCTATTGGCATGAGGTCTATTTTGAATGGATGACCAAACAAGTTTAGTGTACAGTCTTGAAGTACAATGTTAGTGGTTACAAGATTCCCATTTGCTAACTCAATGGTAAAGGCGGTGTCTAACGTAGTAGGTGCAATATCAAGTAAAGATGCAAATGCAGTGGATATAAAACTTTTATCAGCACCCGAATCAAATAAGATTTTAGCATAATGGTTATTGAGTAGAAACGTACCCGTAACCACATTCGGATCCTGCTGTGCATCCTTATCACCCAATACATACGCCCTACCATGAGCTACACCTTCTTGTTGACCATTGTTTCGGGGACATTGTCTCTTGATGTGTCCACGTTCTCCACACCCAAAACAAGTCAATACTGGTTGGGTATTGGCACCAGTAGCAGGCCCCTTCCCTCTGTAGTCCTTGGTTTGATGCCCTGTCTTTTGACAATTCTTGCATCTAACGGTGCAAGGGCCTTCATGATGTAACTTGCATTTGTAACACAAAGGAGCATTTCCTTGATAACCTCCTCCTTAAGCTGGTGCAACAGCAGCAGCAACGGTACCTCTGGCATTTTCTTGCCTACGGTTTTGCTGGTTGTGGTGGTTTGTGTTTCGGTTTTGTTGGTTGGGATTGTTGTTGTTACCCCTTCGGTTATCATTCCATCTTCTCTTGTTGTTGTGGGTATTGTTATTGGGATGGTTGTTGTTGTTATTGTTGCGGTTGAGGTTAATGTCATGAATCAGAACAGTTCCTGCTCTAACCGCTTGATCTATCAGTCTACGAGCCATTCCCATTGCATCATCTATCGTTTTTGGATCAAAAGTGGTCACATTTCCCTGTATAGGTTGTGGAAGTCCCCACATGTACCTCTCCAGTAATTTCTCGTTGGTTGGAACCATTGTTGGGCATAAGATTGCCAATTCATTGAATAACCGATTGTACGTGGTGATATCAGTGCCCTTAACTACGTGGTTCCAGAATTCAATTTCCAACTTCTGTACCTCGTTATGAGGACAATATTGTTTGATCATCATTGTTTTGAGTTCGACCCAGGAAATTTTGTAGGCATTTGCAATGGCAATTGGTTGAACTACAGAATTCAACCAGGATAATGCTTCATCCATTAGAGTACTGGTGGCGTATTTGACCTTGCAGTCTTCAGTGGTGTTGCTGATCAGGAATACAGATTCAGATCTCTCAAACCATCAGGTTAACCCTACAGCTCCTTCAATGCCTTTAAAATTTGTAGGTTGGCATTTCATGAATTCACTGTATGAGCAGCCCTTTGGCATTGGTTTGACATTTATTCTTTCGGCACCAATAGCTGGTCCCGTAGCATTAGAACCTCCCGCTCCAACATTAGTTGCAGTGGCCCTAGCGGTTGCAAGTGCCTCGGCAACAACAACAGTTTTTGCGGCTTCAGCATCCTCAGCGGCCGCAACAGCATTTGTAGCTGCAGTTGCCCGCTCAGCTCTAAGTGCGGCAGCCACTTTATCGGCAACCATTTTATCAATAGCACCTTTGCCTTTCGTTTTAGGTGGCATGATTCTATCAATTAAACAAGAGATGTGGTATAAGTATTATGTTGGATATTAAGCACGATTATAACAAAAATGATAGAAGAACAACGTTGGAAATTAAATCACAACACAAGACGAGATAAATTTATACAATCAAAGTTATATTCATATATAGTTAATCCCTTATATCGGAGTTACAAAATCGAAACCCGTGACAGGTTTCTTCAAAATTTACTGACGAAACTATCAGTCAGTAATTACATTGTTCACTAACTATTATGTAATCTACTAAGTCTTTCAAGAGTCAGGAGATTGATGCAGCTCGGGCTGATCATTATTCCCGTCAGCAGCCAACACATCAATGACGTCAGTAGGGCGAAACTCCCTAGAGCCCCTCAGTTCTTGATGCATGACTTGCCTTTCTGCTCGTACGGTATAGAGATCGATTTCAAGCCTATAACGATCGGTTTGAGCAATTTCTACCTTGGTTTCCGCTGAAGCTACGCGGCGTTTCAACTCTTTTATTTGCTCACCGTCTTCATCTTGTGCTTTATCCATACGTGTCACTTTGTTCTTGACCACTAGAAAACCTGTTATAGGATCCAAGACAATGTCTTCCACACGTGTAAGGCCATCTCGGATATCACTCATATCCAGGATTGTCAGATCAGTTCATTTTTGGGCATTAACGGTTTCAACTCTTATTGAAGAGATTTTCGTTTCACGACGATGCATTGCCCTTGTCAGAAAGTGGACATGATTTTGAAGTACTGTGACATCTTGTCATAGGCATCCCATTTCATACCTTGGGAGATTTGGAAAAGTATTAGATGGTCCTCCGTCTTCGTAAGTAGAGGAAGGGCCCCCAATGATGTAAGGCCTTCCCCCAGTAGTGGGAGTAACCGAAACAGGAATTTCAAAGTTTGCTGGAGTAGATGGTGACACTGGTGATGGTGGAGGTGGAGATCTGTTGAGTATGACATCCGCTTGAAGAGGGTCTTCCTCTTCTTCGTCATCATCGGAAATCACATCCATGTCATCATCATCATCATTATCTAAGATCATATTTTCATCTTCTTCTGGATCTTTTTCCGGGTCATCCTCGGGTTCATTTTCATCAGCTAAATCTTCATATGGTTCCTCATCCTCGTCATCCCCATAGTCCACAATATCAATATAATCATCATCTTGATCCGGGGGATTTTGTACTTGGATGGGAGCCGGAAGTACTTGCTCTTGTTGAGCTGGTATAGCTTGATTTGGAATAACAAGATCGTGATCTGGAGATGGTGGTACAGACATAATGTCTGCATAAGAGTATCCATGTTCGGAGTTAGTTAAACGTTCATAGCAATTTAAACAGTGATATGTAACATAGTAGGCATGGCACACGGAATATGAAGACTATAATGTGTGAATCGGTAGATAGTAGTTATAGTCTAGGTGTATAATGCACCCTGGTTCTCTATAACTGTAGCTCTGGTACCAATCTGTAACACCCTCAGTTTTGAATAGCAGTGGAAGCTAATCGAGGATATTACTTATTAGCACAAAGTACACATTACAGAAAACGACTCTAAATGAGACGTTTTAAAATACATTATCATTCGAATTTATTCATAATATCAGAGTAGAGGTCCCATAATGTACATAATAAGTTTAAAAGTTTTTCGAATGATAAAATGCATAGTCTTCAAAATGCCGATTCCGTGTGCCTTCATTCGTGTGCCAGACATATCTTACGGACCTGAGATAAAACATGCCGAAAAGTCAACACAATGGTTGAGTGAATTCATAGTTTCGAAAACAGTAGTGGACAATAGTTTGTGTGGAAAACTAGAAGGGGGGGTTGAATAGTTTTACCAATTTAAAACTTCCTTTCATATATTTAGATCGACTTATGTCAATCTATTTGGTTGTTTATGTTGGATGTTGATAGCTAGATATATAAACGTGTAATGAAAGACAAAGAGTAAGAAGCACATCACCACGACACAAGTTATTTATAGTGGTTCGGCTACAAGGACACCTTCCTTGCCCTACTCGACTCCCCGAGTCACCTACTCGAGAGTTCGTAAGCACTACACCAACTCCTTATAGCGGAGAAGCCTTCACAACGTCGCTTAACCATTTTCCGGTACAAAGCTAAATACCGAGTTCTTTCACACCAAGGCGAACCACACCTAACACAACGTCGCCTACCCTTTATACGGTTCTAGGCTAACCACCGAGTTCTTTCACACCAAGGAGAACTAATCCTATCACAACGTCGCCTACCCTTTATTAGGTACTAGGCTAAGCACCTAGTTCCATTACTATGGAGGAACTACTACCCTTCACGTTACAACACCTAATCTCAAGGAGATCTACTCCTTGTTACAACACCATCAAGGATATCACCATCCTTGGAAATAAATAAATACTTATATGTATAACGATGCACCTCATCGATTATACGACCTAGGCATTCTTCCCAAGTGGGACTTGATTTGATTCTTCGGCATCTTTCACTAATGCCTTTTGACACAACGCTTGGCACCCTTCATTAATGCCTTCGTCTTGACACCTTTAGCATTCTTCACTTAATGCTTTGACACGGATGATGAGCACCTTGCACTAATGCTTTCATCTTGACATTTTCGGCATTCTTCACTAATGCCTTCAACCCAACATCTATGGAGAAAGGAAGAACTATCAACAAGAGAACCTTAGTTGTCTTGATGATGACGAAGCATGACAACTCATGGACTTGAGCTTGCACGTCTTCAAGAAGTGGTGATCTTGCCTTTAAGAGGAACCTAGAAGATCACAAAAAAGCGAAAGACAAACTACATAGATCACTTAGATCTGAGGTTAGAGGGTTAGAATACTTGGGGAAGTATGTGTGTATAAACATGAGTAGAAAGGAAGAAATGGCTCTCTATTTATAGAGAAAATTCTCTACTGTTCCCCGGATCCCATGGATCCCTTCCACTTGGGATGCGGCTAGCACAAAGCTAGGTATCCGTGGAACACTCCTCTTTGTCCATGGGTATTTTTGGTTATGGGTCATGGGTCATGGGTTATGGGTTGATCCATGATTTTCTTTCTAGATACAATGAACTTGGTTAAGTGGTATATATAAAACCATCGGTTATGGGTCAATACCATTTGCTAGTTTATACCCATTTAGTATATACTTGTTTTTACCCATTTAGTATATACTTGTTTTTACCCATTTTAGTATACTTAGTTTAAGCATATGCTAACCCAATATGTAAACACTAGTTGTTGTACATATGTATCTAAATCATAAAATCACTTATACTTGTTTTAGTGTTTTATGTGAAAACGTAAATGTGTTAGGAAACTATTAACTCAAACTATTTACGTATTCTATTGGTTTCGTTAAAATGATTTTACATTTGTTATCGACAAAACATTAGAAGATCGTAAAATATAAATAAACGTTTTTACGGCTTATTTGTATTAACAATCTCCCCCTTTTTTTTGATGACAAAACATAAAATTATTTTAAGGAAAAGCTAAAATTCGTAAGAGTTTGAATTTGTAGTTTTTACTTTCTTCTCCCCCTTTTTGTCGAAACAAAAAGTGTTAAAAGAAAGTAACACAATTTTTATATAAAAAAAATGTGTAAAAATGTAAAGAGAGCAAGTGACGGGAATGGTACTCGTTTTAACTCCCCCTTGACTAGTCCATCCCTTTGAAAGGGCGTCAAGGACATGACGTAAAATAAATTAATTGTGTTTGCAATTGAGTTTGCAAATGGTTCGTCTAAGTGATGAAAACGTGCTCCCCTTTGAAGATTGCAAAGATGCAATCGGGTATCATGAAGTATAATCCAAAAACGATTTAATGTTGCAAATGTTTTTGCAATATCGTTTGACACAAAGCTCCCCCTAGCTTTATGGTGTCAAAATCTTCATATGCTAATTTTAAAATCTACAAAGTAAAGGTTAGAAAACAAGAGTATAATGCATAATCTCTTGCAAGAAAAACTCAAGTTAGTAGAAATTTGTGCTTCTGATCCACGGATCCCACGGTTCCCTTCTTGAAGGGATCCGTCTAGGCATTATGGAGGGATCCGGCTGTCTGTTGACAGTTTCCTCAGCAATGAGAGTGTTTCAATCAATGCTAATGAATATGTGAGATAGATATGATATATCAAACACATAAAACACATAACAACTATAAAAAAATATTCATTCAATAAAAACAAGAGATGATCAACCAAATCTCTAAAACTAAGAGAATGAACTATTCATACAAGCGCTACTAATGCTAATGAGTTATCCAAACTTTAGATTCAACTAAAAGCTTAATGACGATAAATGATGAGATGAGTTTTCCTAAACATTCTAAATTTGAGCTTGTAGTTCATGTATCAATCTTTCTAGTTCATGTATCAATCTTTTAGCATGTTTACAATGATAGCAATCATTGTCATGGTTTTGAGTTTCTTGAAGTGGAAGTTCAAGTGAAGTGGGTTGAGGATCTTCAAATGAAGGAGGATTTGGTGGAGGCTCATTACGTGATGGCTCTACAATGTTTGAGGGTGGAGGTAAAGAAGCATCAACTTCCATGTGGTCGGGTGGTTGCCTTTGATGTCTTCTCATAATCCAAAATGGACTATTGGGAGGAATGATAGAGTTTACTTTTGGAGCAAGTGTTGATTCAACACTTTGATTTTGTTCCTCAAAATTTTCAAGTAAATTTGTTGGTAATGGTGAAAGATGAGATGGCCAAGAAGGTAAATCTTCTACATTGTGAGAGTGTGGAGATGATTGTGAGGTGGCTCTAGGCACTAATGATGTTGGTTGAGTTGTGGAGGGTATGTTTGGTATAGTAGAATTAGGTGATGAAATCCTAGTGGGAACACTCTTCTTGGGAATTAGTTTGATTGGTTTCCTTGGTGTGGGAGAAATCCTAGCATTGGTGGACTTAACCGAAGATGATTCGGTTGAGGAAACTTCATGTATGATTCTAGCAAGTTTCTTGGGTGGTTCTTGAGTGGATGAGTTAGCACTAGGAGACTTTCTCATGATGAAATGACTAAGGGAAATGGTTTGCAATTGCTGATGATTGTGTTTGTGTTTGATGACTAAAGTGTTTTTAGCACATGGCTTATAAAGGGAAGAACTTGGCAATTGCATTTAAGACTTAATCCACTAATGTTCTTGGAAATGTGATGATTAACATGCACAAGGTTGAGATTCAGAGTTTCACTGATCTAGAAATTCATTTAAGATGAGATGGAGTGTTTGAGTTAGGAAGTTAAGTTGAAATGATTGTTTTAGCAATGTTTGACACAAACTGTCACCCGGATCCCACGGTTCCCTCCTTGGAGGGATCCAGCTAGGCTATTCCTAGGGATCCGGCTCTCAGCAGTTATGACAGGTTTGAAATGAGGTTTCTAGGAGCTAAATCCTATCTTATTTTGTGTGTTTCAGTTCTCCTAAGTGTTTTAGGATGAGAGGATACTTGAATGATCAAAGATAATAAGTGTTATAGCAAATGATTGTTTCTTATGGAAAGGAGATGGGACAAGATGACTACCAATGAATGTCCAAGGATAACACTAAGAGTTTTGTGGTGTTAAGTCATAATAAATGATCCTAGTGATTAGATTTAAGCTTGAGGTAAAATTTAAAGAAAAATTAAAAATCACAAGAATTGAAAAAGCTAATTTTTGTATCACTTTGAGATAAAAATGGTTGGAAACAATTTCCTAAAATTGTTTAATTTGTCCACTTAAGTGTTTTGAAAGATGAGAAACATTTTGTGAGTTATTGAGGCGGAAATATGGTGAGCTTTGATGTGTTGATAAATCAAGAGGCATTTTGACTAAGATTTTAAGTAAGCCTTTAATGAGTCTAAGCCTTTCTCATCCTTGAAATGGTTCTAGTTGGATTCTAAAATCATATGTTTAGCTAATGAGATGTTATATAGAAAGTTATCTTGATGCAAGAAATGCTGAATTGCTGATCTGATGTCACGGATCCCACGGTTCCCTCAAGGAAGGGATCCGGCTAGGCTAATCCTTGGGATCCGGCATCTGCAGATCAGAATCTACACAGAAATGATGTGCAGATGTTGCACACTAATAAATCTATAAGTAAAGCAATAGGAACAAGCATGTCATCACAAAACACCACTTATAAAAGTATGATAAAGTAACAATATCCAAATTTCTATAAACCAAAAGAACTAACACGTAATCATCCAAACATAAAATAAACGAAAATAAGCACAATACTATTGTCTCTTTCGTCAATCCTTTCTTTTCCTTTTTGACGGCTTAGTGAGGTTGTAAGCGAGGTTTTGAATCATGCCCCTCAATTGTTTAAATTCCGCGGTCTCGTTTGGAATGGTTGGAAGTTGTTCGTGGTATTCAAGTATTTCTAATTTGATGTTGGCTACGGGGTCGACATCTTCCTCATCTTCATCTTCTTCTTCACCGGCCGAGGAGTCCGAGAGAGCTTTAGGTTTCTTTCCATTGACCTTGAAGCGTTTAGAGGGTATTTTGGTAAGAGGTACCATTACATGATCGGCAATGAAATGATCATTGTTGATAGGGGATGGTTGCAATGCACTAACATACTTACAAAGTCGTGTTAGGAGCATACCATAAGGAAGTACCATGTTGGAAGCTTTGAATACCCCAGCCATTCTCCTTACCATGTAATAGGCGAGATTAAATGACTTTTGGTGGATAAGACAATAGATCATTTGCACAAGACATGCGTTTGGATGATCTTTGTTTCCAACTAGACTTATGACGTTTTCCCTAAGGATTTCTTCCCATTTTTTAAACATGGGATGGATTTCGAAAAGTTCCATTTGAAAGGGATTACGGTGAATGAGCTTCTTGTTTTGGTCGAAACGGGATTGGTCGGCTCTTATTTTGAAATGGTGTCTCGGATGGTTTCGGGTTCATCAAGAGGAGTATGGTACATTGGTTTAGGATCGAGTGCAAGGTTTTGAGTGTTAATTGCCCAATCTTGAGAGTACATACAAATTCCTTCACAAGGAATGCGAAGAATTTGAGAAAAGGTGTTGAGAGGAAGAGTGAAGTTTTGTTTATTGATGATGAAAGCGATTGAAATGCTATCATCGACGTTTCGAATGATCCTAATGCTTCTATAAAATTCAAAGATAAAGACCGGACAAATTTGTTCATCAATGTCAAGAAGACAATCAAAATTGATTGCCAAGAAGACTTGACGAATGTCGGTATCTTCAAGGAAACATTCCTTGATTACACGACCTTCATGGATAAGTCATTTTTCGAGCTTTTTGAAGACCTTTCGGTCGATTTTTGAGAATTCCTCATTACGATAATAATGAGTAAGGTAGTGAACGGCATCATGATGATCTTGTTGAGTAGCTTTAGGCATGGTTGGTCCTAAAAACACAAATTTTCCAATTAGGTAAAATTAGTTTTGGTGGGTTTATGGTTTTGATTTGTATTAACAATGTTGTGGACACAATGTGATCTTAGTTATGTTAAAATCCCCTTTTCATGATTACTTTTGAAAAAACCTAATTAAAGTAGTCGATTAGAGATTTGTGAAACCATAAACCCTAGAATTAGGATGATGAGAATTAGAACAAGTCAATGTAATTACTTACAATGGTGTTCCTTGAAGGAATACTTGAGATAATGGAATCCAATGAGGATGAAATCAGTGGTGTATTCGTTTTTGTGTTATGTGAATAGAGGGAAAAAGATCAGTGGTGACTTTTTGAAAGCGTATAGCTGAGTTCTGTTCCACGGTTCCCCCGGATCCTTTGTTTTTGGGATCCGGTTAGTACAACTAGAGGGATCCGGCTACTGTGGACAGAAAAGAAGTTGTTTGGCATTATTTTTGTAGTAGGGTTATAATTTAGCTTGCAAAAAAAAAATAGTTCAGAGGTATTAGATGAAGATTGTTTTTGAATGACGACTTTTGATGAATCACATATCGAGGGTTCATATGTGATGACGGCGTTAGTTTGACGAATCGAAAGGAGTATTATTCCCGATGATGAAAAAGACGGAAAAGTGACGAAAGAGACTTCTAACGATGTTAGTGTATAATAAACAAAGAGAACTTATGAAAATAAATTGAACTCATGTAACCTATCTAATGAAAAGTAAAACATACCTCTATGCTTCTTGGTTTGGCATAATACCAAAGATACTTCATGAGATTTTAAAGTAATCCTTTGTACTTGGTGTACGTAAGTTGTGATTACTTTTTAGATCCTTCCTTGAATGTTGACTTCATTATTCTTTGAATGAAGATTTTGGAGAGATTCTAGCATGAAGATTTCTTAGGAACAAAAGTTGTTAGAATCATCTATCAATGTCCAACAAAATGATTTAAAAAAAAATATGACCCAAAAAAAAAACCTTCTTTGTAGTTTTCAAACATACACGGATCGTATCAAGTCTTTAAAGTACAACATAATTTAAGAAACATGGTAACGAAGCTCTGATGCCAATTGTGGATAACTAGAAGGGGGGGGGGGGTGAATAGTTTTACCAATTTAAAACTTCCTTTTAAATATTTAGATCGACTTATGTCAATCTATTTGGTTGTTTATGTTGGATGTTGATAGATAGATATATAAACGTGTAATGAAAGACAAAGAGTAAGAAGCACATCACCACGACACAAGTTATTTATAGTGGTTCGGCTACAAGGACACCTTCCTTGCCCTACTCCACTCCCCGAGTCACCTACTCGAGAGTTCGTAAGCACTACACCAACTCCTTATGGCGTAGAAGCCTTCACAACGTCGCTTAACCTTTTTCCGGTACAAAGCTAAATACTGAGTTCTTTCACACCAAGGCGAACCACACCTAATACAACGTCACCTACCCTTTATACGGTGCTAGGCTAACCACCGAGTTCTTTCACACCAAGGAGAACTAATCCTATCACAACGTCGCCTACCCTTTATTAGGTACTAGGCTAAGCACCTAGTTCCATTACTATGGAGGAACTACTACCCTTCACGACACAACACCTAATCTCAAGGAGATCTACTCCTTGTTACAACACCATCAAGGATATCACCATCCTTGGAAATAAATAAATACTTATATGTATAACGATGCACCTCATCGATTATACGACCTAGGCATTCTTCCCAAGTGCAACTTGATTTGATTCTTCGGCATCTTTCACTAATGCCTTTTGACACAACGCTTGGCACCCTTCACTAATGCCTTCGTCTTGACACCTTTAGCATTCTTCACTTAATGCTTTGACACGGATGATGAGCACCTTGCACTAATGCTTTCATCTTGACACTTTCGGCATTCTTCACTAATGCCTTCAACCCAACATCTATGGAGAAAGGAAGAACTATCAACAAGAGAACCTTAGTTGTCTTGATGATGACGAAGCATGACAACTCATGGACTTGAGCTTGCACGTCTTCAAGAAGTGGTGATCTTGCCTTTAAGAGGAACCTGGAAGATCACACAAAAGCGAAAGACAAACTACATAGATCACTTGGATCTGAGGTTAGAGGGTTAGAATACTTGGGGAAGTATGTGTGTAAAAACATGAGTAGAAAGGAAGAAATGCCTCTCTATTTATAGAGAAAATTCTCTACTGTTCCCCGGATCCCACGGATCCCTTCCACTTGGGATCCGGCTAGCACAAAGCTAGGGATCCGTGGAACGCTCCTCTTTGCCCATGGGTATTTTTGGTTATGGGTCATGGGTCATGGGTTATGGGTTGATCCATGGTTTTCTTTCTAGATACAATGAACTTGGTTAAGTGGTATATATAAAACCATGGGTTATGGGTCAATACCATTTGCTAGTTTTCACCCATTTCGTATATACTTGTTTTACCCATTTTAGTATACTTAGTTTAAGCATATGCTAACCCAATATGTAAACACTAGTTGTTGTACATATGTATCTAAATCATAAAATCACTTATACTTGTTTTAGTGTTTTATGTGAAAACGTAAATGTGTTAGGAAACTATTAACTCAAACTATTTACGTATTCTATTTGTTTCGTTAAAATGATTTTACATTTGTTATCGACAAAACATTAGAAGATCGTAAAATATAAATAAACGTTTTTACGGCTTATTTGTATTAACAGTTTGTAGTATAATTGCAATGTGTACAATTATCTTCTTGATAGTTATTATTGCTCTAAGCTCATGGAACTCACGACTGACTGTTGTATATATATCACCGGACGATATATATATATATATATATATATATATATATATATAGGGCTGAGCAAACGACCCGAACGGACCGGACCGACCGAAGGACCGACCGAAACCGGACCGGACCGACCACATTCGGTCCGGTCCTCGGTCTCGGTTTTTAGGCTAATTCGGTCTCGGTCTTGGTCGGTCCGGTCCGGTCCGGTTCGGTCCAGACCACAAACCGGCTATTTTGCCTAGTTGGACCGGACCGACCGAGACCGGACCGGACCGGACCGGACCGACCACATTCGGTCCGGTCCTCGGTCTCGGCTTTTGGGCAAGTTCGGTCTCGGTCTTGGTCGGTCCGGTCCGGTCCGAGACCGATGCTCAGCCCTATATATATATATATATTTATATATATATATATATATATATATATATATATATATATATATATATATATATATATATATATATATATATATATATATATATAAGTAACTTGCCCCGGGTAGGTATTTTGCCATATACCTAGGTAATTCAAATAAAGTGCGTTTGGTTACCGATCCGGCTAACACAAACGGGATTCGTCAATCCCGATAGGCCTATCTACAATATTTGCGCTCACTCCTAGTGATTAGTGGTCCATGATGTTGGGGACTTTTGGCATAAACAACTTATGCATGCAATAATACAGTCAAGGCATTCAGTTTGCAAGTAATTGTCCATAATAAAACGTTTTAGCATGTATCTCCCACAAGTAGTTTATTAAACAGTTAAACAAAAGTTAGGGCTCTGAACTCACCGTGGTTATCAGTAGTAGCTTATAGCAATAACAGTGTATGTTGAGACTGCGATCTTTAGTGATTACCTACGAAAGTATAGTAATTATGTTTTAGTATAGTTTTCAATATAAGTGTACAAGTATATGTAATTTGTTGGCTTATGATGTTGTACATGGATATTAAGTTAAGGTATCCTTTAAGTGTTTGTTTGGCTTATAGCCTTTTTATAAATGACCTCGTACCACTGTTCGGGCTATCAAAATCAAAAGATCGTGTAGTAATCGCACGAGGAGCCATGACACTTTAAATCGTAAATCCACAACTCGTCGATACGATACCCCGAAGAGGCCTCTTTATGATAATGAAATTCCCTACTATTGTAGTACTTATCATTTATAAGTAAGTATTTGACGAGACAAATGTTGTATAAAACATGTGTCGTGTTTCGTCAAAGACTATTTGTTGAACTTGTGTGATAGTGTTATGAGTTGTGTGTCGTGAAGTAGTTTAGCATAAAATTTATCATGTGTAAGTGTTATTCACTCAATGAGTGTTGTGATTACGGCGTGTCATATTATGATGTTGTGGAATATAAAGGTTTCAAAAATAGTTTTTAGATTAATAAGTTCATGGTTTTAAATATTGAGTTAAAACTTGTGAAAAAGGTATTTATATAGTTTATATTTCATATAGTCATTTATCTAGTTTGTCAAAATTTAGTAAAGTTTCATCTAATGACCAAGTTTTTGAAACAATTTTCGGGTTAACAAACCCAAACTAGCCGTGCGGCTAAGTTACAGTTAAACAACTTTGAAACAACAATCATGGTCATATCTAGTGGCTATATTTAAGTTAAAATAGCTTGAGACATCAGCCTTGGCTTAACCTTGGCTTTGTTTTGGTCTCAAAGAATCAAAATTCAACTAAGTTTTCATTACCATGGTTGTTTTCTAGTCAACAACAGGTCCGTTTAGTTTTTGCTGTTTTTATGATTTTTCGTTCACTTTCTGCTTATGTGCACTTGAGTTTTTGTAGAAAAAATCATTCCGAGCAACTTTCGTGTTTTACACTTTTGCTGATTCGGACCAGAAAAGGGTTAAAATCGCGTTTTAAAATCGTTTCAGAAGACTTTTGACTTAATAACCAATTTTCATCTAGTCATCTTCTTTTAACCATAACTTTTTATCTATAAGTCCATTTCAAGTGATTCAAAAGCTCAAATTCTAGTTTTTACTTCCTCTAACAACTTCTTAAACTTAATCAAGTCCAAAGTTTATGATTTTTATGTTAAAACTCATGATAATTCACTAGTTTCTTACTAGTTGTCTTAATGAGTTTCTACACTAGTTTTTACCCATCAATTTTATGTACAACATCAAGCAAGCCTTATTACATGTACTACTTATATCAAATTACATCAAATAATTATAAATATCATTACAACCATATTGAATGACAAGAAATTTAAACAAACTTCTTACAAGACTTAGGTTGAATGGTCACAAGAACAATCAAGCCTAAACCCCTTCAATCTTCAACTCTTGTCTTCAACCTCTTAACCCAAGCTTACAAATCCTTTTACCCTTGTAATAAACCCTTTTATTTCAGCCCCTTATGCCTTGTATATCTTCTAATTCACCCTTGATATCAACAAAATAACCCTAGGATCATGTAGGAACCAACTCTAGCTCCATCTTCTTAGTAATTCTTATGGTATGAATCAAAGTATGAATTGGTGTTTGTGTGTTGGAAATAGACGACAATAGAGAGGTGAGGGAGAGAGTTGTGTGTGATTTTAGCAGGTAAATGATAAGTGATTTAGGTGAAAGGTTTAAGTGGGGGACATAGTGGGTGAGTAAGAATGCATGGATATTGCATGAAGGCCACATGGCCTTGTGATGAGGCTATCAAACGCCACCTCTCTATGAGGTGGTAGTTTATGTGTGTTTTGTGATAACTTTAGTTTTTAGGGTATAGTTTGGTCCCGGTAATTACTAATGTTAAGCTCTTAAGTCACGAAACTTAAAATCGGTTAACGTAAAAATGTAATACTTCCAAAAATGTTAAAACTTATCAACATACTCCAACTAGGTATATTAAAAGTATGATAAGTCTAATATGGTGTTTCTATGTTGTTAAAATCTAATAACGTAGGTTCGGGCACGCGTATTACTTAAAGGTAAAATGTGTACCTAAAATTGGCAAAGTGGCAATAATTCATATGAATTATGACTAGTGGTGAAACTAAAGTATTTTTGAACACATAGACTTTTCCTAGTCTTGTGTTGGTTGTGAGGATAATTCATACTATTTAATTTTTGAGATTACTTATATAAATAATTAAAAGTAATTTATATAACGTAAAATAGTAAAATATAGACCTGAAATATGTGAGGTGCTACACTATGGATCCCTCACTTGAGGGATCTGGCTCTTAGAAGCCAAGAAGAAGAAAGATGAGGTTTTAGTAAGGTCTAGTACCTACATATCTTGAGTGTTTCATTCTCCTCAAATGTCTTAAATGATATGAGACTTAAATGATTAAGTGTAATGAGTGAGGGTAGCTAATGATGTCCTTTATGGAAGGAAATGGAGTTTTTATGAACACCAATGGGTGATCAAGGATGACACTAAGAATTTTGAGGGTGTCAAGTGGAGTCAAATGATCCTAGAGATCAGATGATGATCTAAGGAAAATTTAGAAAATTCCTTAAAAATTATAACAAATGAAAAACTAGTTTTTAGACCATTTTAAGTTCAAGATGACTAAAATCAATTTACTAAAATTGATAGAAATATCAAACTAAGTGTTTTGAGATGAGAGGAACGATGTGTGAACATTGGAACGAAAAGATGGTGAGTTTTAAAGTGATGATAAATTAAAAAGTACCTTGAATATGATCCTAAGTTATCTATGAGTGAATGTGAGATCAACTTAGCTTGTGGAAGACTTAAGTGACACTATTGTATCATGTCTAACTGGTCTAATAAGGTCTGGAGGGTTGGATTGATGCAAGGATGATAAAATGGCTCATCTATTTGCCGGATCCTTCACTTGAGGGATCCGGCTAGTTATATGCCAGGGATCCGATATCTGGAACAGACTACTCCATAGTGAGCGTGCAATATTTTGCTCTAGGTTTCGAATACAAAAACTAATGATTTCTACTGTAAGCATACATGTATATAAGTAAAAACACAGAAAGCATAGCATATAGAAGGAACCTATAGGTGAGCAAACATGATAAAGACCATATATCAAAATGAAAATAATTAAGTAAGTCTTGCACAAGGAAATGAGCATACATTGTTTTGATAATCATAAAACATCTAAAATAACAATAAAGAAAGTCATGGAATAAAATGTTTCTTTTGTCAATCTCTTCACTTCTTCTTCTTTCCCGAGTTCATGAGGAAATGAGTTAGACACTTGAACATCCCTTTTGTTTGCTTGAATTCTTCAGATTCATTTGGAAGAGTGGGAAGTTGTTCATAGTAAGTCATGGGGTCGATTTGGTAATTAGAAACGGGATCGACTTCAGCTTCTTCATCTTCATCCAAAGAGTCCGAGAGAGGGCAAGGCCTTTTCCCATTGATCATGAACCGTTTGGAGGGTTGTTTGGTAAGAGGTACCATAACATGGTGAGCAAGAAAATGATCATCGGTAATAGGAGTAGGTTGTATTGCACTAACATACTCATGGAGTCGTGTTAGGAACATACCGTAAAGAAGAACCATTTTGTCGGTTTTGAACCCACCTACCATTATTTTGATAATGTAGTAGGCGAGATTGAAAGGTTTTTGGTGGATGAGACAATAGATCATTTGGACAAGACACACATTGGGATGGTCTTTGTTTCCAACCAAGCAAATGACATTTTCTCTAAGGATTTCTTCCCACTTTTTGTAAATGGGAAACATGTCAAAGAGTTCCATTTGATAGGGATCACGATGGATGAGTTCTTTGTTGCGATTATAACGAGATTGGTCGACTCTTTTTTTGAAGATGGTGTCTCGAATAACTATGGGGTCGTCAAGTGGAGTGTGATAAATAGGTTTAGAGTCTAGTGCGAAGGATTGAGTAGCAATTGACCAATCTTTGGAAAACATACAAATTCCCTTACATGGTAACACTCTTGTAAAATTCAAGATGAAGACTGGACAAATTTGTTCATCAATTTCTAGGAGGCAATTAAAGTTGATTGCGGAAAAGACTTGGGGAATGTCGGTGTTTTCAAGGAAACATTCCTTAACTACACGACCTTCGTGGATGTTTTTGGAGCATTTTGAAGGTTTTGCGATCACTTTTTGATAGCCCTTCTTTGCGATAGTATCTAGGAAGGTAGTGAATGGTATCATGATGATCTTGTTGGGTAGCTTTAGGCATGTTTGATCCCTAGAGAGAAAATATTCCAATTAGGTAAAGTTTCTCAAGATGGGTTTATGAGTTTATTTTGTATTAACAATGCCGTTTTGAAAATCCTTGATTATGTAGAGCAATTTTGCAATAAACAAGTTCCCAATTGGTGATATGAACAATTGAGACCAATTGAAAATTTTAAAAACATAAAACCTAGGATGGAGATGATGATGTATACTCAATATGAGTGTAATTACTTACAATGATGTTTAGGATTGAGATGCTTGAGAGTATGGAGCGCTAGGATGATTGGAACTGAGATTAAGTCATTTTATACCTTTAGGAAGAGGGAAAATGGATTGTTTTGGGTTTTGAAAACGAGTTTTATGTTGTCTTTTTACACGGTTCCCCCGGATCCCTTGTTTGAGGGATCCGGCTAGTACAACTCGTGGGATCCGGCTCTGCAGACAAGTATTTGAGTGTTTTGGATTATTCTTTCATTTGTAACAAGTTATACAATAACTTACTTTTGAAAAGAACTTGTAGAATGAGATTTAGATTATATTCCTATTTGAATAGACGTTTGGCTAAGATGTTTTGAAAGAAAGGAAGATTGTTTATCGAATGATGGTGGATCAAGACTTTAACTATCAATAATTTATTTATGTGACAACAGCGCAGGTTTGACGAACTTTCAAGTTTTAAAGAGAATCAAAGAATACTATTCCCAATGATGTGTTAGGATGGAATGTAGTGAAGAAAGACTTTTTAGAAACTTGCGACTTTGATGTTAAATGCCTAATTCATGTACACATATTATATGCATGTTTTTTTATAGAGATGTTCATGAAAGAGAAGCATATATCATCATTTTATTCACATATGATTACTACATGTAAACAACAATTAGTTGTAGGTAAGAGAACATACCTTTGCTCTATTCTCTTCTTGTCGTTTATAGAAACCATAGACCCGAAATACTTCATGAGCTTTTAAAGTAATCCTTTGTACTTTGTGAAAGTAGGTTGTGATTATTCTTGGGTTCTTCTTTGGATGTTGACTTCATTTTTCTTTGGAAAGAACGAAGTCTTTGGAGGAATCCTATCATGAAGATTTCTTAACGAGAAGTGTTAGAATGATCTATCACTATCTAACATTTTGTTAAAAATAAAAAATATTTCTAAAACATGAATTTTTGTTTTAAGAAATTTCTTTCTTTGTATTTTTCAAACATACACGGATCGTATCAAGTTTTTAATGTACAATATACTTTAAGAAACTTGGTAACGAAGCTCTGATGCCAATTGTGGAAAACTAGAAGGGGGGTTGAATAGTTTTACCGATTAAAACTTCGTTTTAAACTATTTAGATCGACTTATGTCAATCTATTTGATATGTGTGTTGGATATTGATAGATAAGCATATAAGTAAGTAATGTAAAGATAAAGAGTGAAGGAACACAAAACCACGACACGAGTATTTATAGTGGTTCGGCTACAAGGACACCTTCCTTGCCCTACTCCACTCCCCGAGTACCCCACTCAAGAGTTTGTAAGAACTACACAACACAAGCTCCTTAATGTGGCGGAGAAGCCTTAACAGTGTCGCCTACTCTTTATCTGGTACTAGGCTAGACACAAAGTTCTTCCACGAGGTAGAACCACACCTATCACAACATCGCCTACACTTTATCCGGTACAAGGCTAGATACCGAGTTCCATTACAAAGGAGGAACTACTACGCAACACTACACCACAACACAACTACCCCAAATGAGACACACTCCTTGTTATAACACTAGAAGGATATCAACATAATTTAACCCAAACTATCTAACTTGTACATTGATGCATCATATCGAATGTACACCCTTGGCACCTTTCACTAATGCCTTCAATATGACCCTTCGTCACCCTTTACTAATGCCTTCAACACAACACTTCTATGGAGGGAGGAAAGAACTATCAACAAGATGCACTTCAGTGGTCTTGATGATGACGAAGCTTAGCAACTCATGACTTGAGCTTGCACATCTTCAAGACGTGGTGATCTCGCCTTTAAAAGGAACCTAAAGAATCACACAAACATAAAACTAAATAGAATGATCATTTGGATCAGTGGTTAGAGATGTTAGAATACTGGGAGAAAATGTATCTAAGAGTGGTGGTGAACAAGAGAGAAATGACTCATTATTTATAGACAAATTATGTCTACTGTCCCACGGTTCCCACGGATCCCTCCCCAGAGGGATCCGGCTAGTGCAAAACCAGGGATCCGGCTACTGGGTCAGTTTAGTCCGGATTTCGGGTTGCAAACCGGGTTATGGGTTATGGGTAATGGATTATGGATACCCAACAAGATGCAATGTACCTAGTTATTGGGTTATGGATCTTGGGTCATGGATCATGGACTTTGGGTCATGGATCATGGATAATACCCAACATGACTTCATGCATGATGTCATGCAATGAGTCATGGGTTATGAATCATGCTCCATGGGTATGGGTTATGAAATTTGGTTTTTACCCAACAACATTCATTGTACCTAGTCAATAGATCATGGGTCATGAGTTATGGACTTTGGTTTTTACTCATTACTTACCCATTACAACATATACAAAGTGCATATATATTTCTATAAAATGTAAACACTAGTTGTTATACATATGCATTTCTATAAGATATTAACAATATTACTTGTTAGTGTTTTATAAAAATGTCTTTGATTTTATATAACTTGTTTACTAAACATGTTTTGATATAGTTTTAATATGTTTAGTAAAAGTGTGTTAGTAAACTATTGGCTCAAACCTTTTACGTATTTTATTTGTTTCGTTAAAATGATTTTACGTTTGTTATCGACAAAACATTAGAAGATCGTAAAATATAAATAAACATCCTTATGGCTTATTTATATTAACATTTAACAGTACTGAAAGGCTGACTTATTATCGAGCGTTTCCATTGCCTATATAAACGTATTAATTCATTTCATATTTTATAAAACATAAAATTTTATTATTATTTTCGTTTATAACCTATAATCAGTATTATTTTCATTCGGTTTAAATCGTGTTTAATCCTTAAACTTTTAAACTTATATTATTTCGTTTATAAGTCATAGAGTTTTTTTTTTTTTTTTTTTTTATTTTATTTTTTTTATCACCGTAACGAATAATTAAAAACTAAAAAATAATCCTTTAAAAACACATAAAATTAAGCATAATAATGTGATAACCTTAAGAAATTAATTCTTCCCCACGCCAAACCCTAAAACCCTTCTACAAAGCCTTGAAATTTATAAAACTTTAGCTCCTAGACAAATTAAAAGCATCTTCATCAACATTAAATTATAACAAGGTACACAAATCTTCACCATCAATCAAATTATGTCTTCTTCTTTTAAGGTTGAATATTTTTTTAATGCTTATTTATTTAATTTGTGTAAGTGGGGCGGAACAATGTCATGGATTTTTGCCCATTTTTGTCGAAAATCCTGATTTTGGTCCATAAATTTTCTGCACAGGACGTCTTGTTTAATTAGTCCTTTGAATTGTGCTAAAAAAAAAAAAAAGAGAATGTGACCATGATTTTTTATTTTTATTTTTTTTACATGAGTGACATTTTAGCAGGACATGATACATTTGACAGAGTAATCTGGATGGCTGAGTGCAACATTGTAAACTGAATTCTAATTTACAAATGGGCTACGGTACTCCAGCAATACCTTTTTCAGAGATCGGTAAAAGAGCAAAATGTAAAGCTTCAGAGATCGGTAAAATTGCAAAATGTAAAGCTTCAGAGATCGGTGAAAGAGCAAAATGTAAGTAAAGCTTCTGCTATTTCAAATTCCTAATTCCACAATAAGGTGTAGATTGGCGGGAACACCCTGACCCCGGGTGTCTTTTGGCACCGGCCATTGTCCACCCCACAAGGAATAGCTCCAGCAACTCTCCTGGCCTAGTGGTACTAGGCCACCAACTGGAGTGAGCACGAGCCAAGACTCGGACCGGACCCCTGAGCTCTTATTCCACAAAGTCTCTCCGGTGTGCCCATAGGTTTTGCGGAGGTGGGTACCTATATGAAGCAAATGCCAAGGATGGGACTTGAACATGGGTCAATTGACTCAAGCACAAGTGCTCCAACCATTGGACTAATTATCATTGATACTATATGCCAGCTTAGTAATTAGTGGTTTTGTGTTACAAGTGTGGCTTCACACATGATATATACCTTATGCCATGTGCTATTAACTTGCAGCAAAAACTGAATTCTACCATGCGCTGATTTTTGCAAATTTATTCTTCCCCAAAGCAGTGTTGTCCATGATTGGGTGGCTATAGTCCAGGGAAGTGGGCCTAATTATGTATTCAAATGCAGTTATATCGGTTAATTTGAACTTTATGATGCTTATACTTTACCACATATCACTCTCATAGAAATACTTGAGCGCCGTGATATTTTGCATTCTTGTTATCTACCATGATATGATATCATAGTATTATCCATGAGGTAAGTACTTGTAAGTTTATTGCACATGTGTGCAATTAGGTTGATGTCCCAACATTCTTTTTCTCTACGGCTCTACCATCATATGATATCATAGTATTTTCCTATCCACAGAGTGGATAAAAGTTGCTTGGGGGGTGGGTGGGTGTTTGCCACTAGGAATGTTACTTGGGTTGACCCGGTTGGGTTCGGGTTAAGTCGAGTTAAGGCTAGAAAAACATACTCGAACCCGACCCTATTTAGAACTCGGGTTAGTTGGGTTCGGGTCAACCCTTGTCTAGATAAAATGATTAAAAAAATTGCTTACTTCAATATGTTTACATTTTAAAAGTCGGGTTGGTCGGGTCAATTCGGGTTGAGGCTAAGAAAAACATACCCGAACCCAAACCTATTTAGAACTCGGGTTAGTCGGGTTGACCCAAATTGACCCGAATAAAATTATTGACCCGAATAGCTTAATCGGGTTCGGGTTGTGTCAGTTTTTTTTACACCCTAGGTGCCACTAACCACTAGGGGCACCCCTAACAACACCCGAGTAATAAAGCAATAGAGTTAGTGTAACAAAATCATAAAACACTCTTTTGGGGTTAAGTATAAATCATCAAAAACTTGCGTGGTACTTTTAAGGAAATGTTTCGTTGCTGTACAATATGTGAAAAACTTGTGTGGTACTTTTAAGTAATAGATCTAGTCCAGCAGTTAAACTGTATTAGTTTGTGGTGCAATTGGTCAACATTCACTACTTTAAAGTTTAAGATGTTTTCTAGGGCCATTGAAAGAAGTCCTTGATGGCATAGAGAAAATGTACTTTTTGGATTACTAATACTCTTCATAATGCAGATCTATTGACCCAAGGTTACCGATGTGACAACGATATTTCTTTATCATTTCATGGATCAAATCCCCTGGTATGATTTATGAGCACGTATATGAAATCATTATTACTTCAAATAATAAAACTCGTGTTTTGTTTCAGCAAATTTTACTTTTTGTTACAGGAACTGATTACTGCTTTTGCAGCAGGCCGAATGAATGCCACGGTAATATTTTTAAGGCATTTGCTCACAGAATTAGATGTTTTGTTAGGATACAGTTCTGACTATTCTTTTTGCAGGCGTCACGAAGATTAACTTTTGATGAAGTAATGCCACACACAAATGCAGCAGTAAGCTTTAAAGTTCCTGATCCTAACTCTGGACAGGTTGGTAGTTTTTCTAAGTATAAATCTAATATGATTTTAGCCGTGTTACAAGTATATGGTCTTACATCGAAAATCACTGTCATAAGGTTTCTAAATGATTGATCATACAAAAATACTAACGCGAGCTGTTTTTATTTACCCTCAGCTTGATGTTCAGTATCGCCATCCCGGTGTTTACATTGATGCGAGTATAGGCCTGAAGCGATCCCCAATTTTAAATTTAAAGGCAGTAGTTGACTACAAGGATGTAGGTCTTGGTGGAGAAGTTGGATTCGATGTGGCCTCTGCTTCTTTCACCAAATACACAGCTGCCATAGGCTTGCCCAAGTTTGGTGCTGCCCTTTTACTGTATGTATAACCACCTAATTTTGATTTTTTACAATGGGTTTATGCCATAAAATAGCCATATCATGAGTAGCTGAAATAATAAGTTTCATACTTATTGTTTGGAACTCATATGCACATTTAAACCTTTTTTCACCCCAAAGATAGCTGTAGTTTACATATTTACCATCAACTACTCTGTAAGCCACACATTCCAAGACATCATTTATAACATCGTTTACAGAGTAGTGACAGTGGATGGGTAAATCAAAGTAAAACTCTTATCTGGTAAAGTTAGTTTAAATATGCATAGGAGAACAAAATTAGAAAGTTCGTAAAAATAAGATTTTTTTTTATTCTCAAGATACATGAACATAAGTTCACGGCTATTCTATCTATGGCTTAAACACTTCCAAATGAGCGAATAGGTGATTCCACCTAACCATGATCTGGCAAATGGCAGGATGGACAAAGGGAAAACATTGACGGCGACATATGTACACTCTATAAATGGCTCGGACGAAAATCAAATAACCGCTGAATTGACACATAAGTTCTCATCATCAGAAAACAGTATTACCTTGAGAAGTGCTCATGTGATTGACTGTTACAATACAGTGAAGACCGAGTTTTCGAGCAATGGAAAAGTGTCAATGTTGTGTCAACATGAATGGCGACCAAAGTCATTCGTTACTGTTTCAGCCGAGCACGACATTATGAGAACTGAAGTTTCTCCAAAGTGGGGTCTTGAAATAGCTCTCAAGTCTCTACCTATAAATTTTTGGTAGAAGGTGTAGGAAATTTTATTGGTGTGAGAATGGTTTATAATATGGATATCGATCTGAATCGTGTAATCACTTTTAGATTAAAGTATCTCGACCATATATGTCTCGAGTTCATGAAATCCTTAATAGGATAAGCCAGACTGACAATTGAAATCTAAGTAATGAGAAATCAATCAGAGGCGTTAGAGTATTGTTTATCGTGGCGGTATCATGCTAACTATAACGAGTGTGTACTTCACACCTTCTAACTCGTCTTGAGCTAAACCAGAATAAAGCCATTCGTCTCAAATAAAACATAATCACCTAAAATAGTTGATAATGTTAAAATTACCAACAGAAGACGCCTAGTCGGTAAGTCAATTAATCATTTTTGAAAATTTTGACATGAAATTAAATCTTGGGCATAACTAGACCCACCCTCCCTACTAGGGAGGGTTTGTACTTTTATTCCCTTTGTCCCCTTTTTGTTTCAGTACAAAACAGTTTTCTGTCAGTTTCTGTTCCGTATTTCTGACAGTTTTAAGCGTTTGACTTATTAAATTTTATATTTTCTGTAGGTTTATAGTTTTTTGATATAAACAAAATTATAAAATAAAAAAAATAAAAATAAATAAAAAAAATGCAAAAAAGTAGGGAGGGTGGGAATATAAGAATTAAGGGGTAGGAATATCTTGTCCCATAACTATATCGCTTACGAGTACACATAGATAGAAGTAGGTACAAATAGTATACTCAACTGCTCCTTAAAGCATGTCCTATCCTTGTACTTGTTTAGAAACATTTAATGTAATCACAACCACTCATTAGATGCTTAACACGTGTAAAGTAGAACCCTTTGAAACCACAATTCTATGCTATAAAAAGGAATATTTGTAAAGGAGTAAATGTATCTCTTACAATTAACTTGACAACACATTAAAGAGAACATTTACTCCTTGAATCAAACTTGGCCGCTGAATATTCAACGAGTAAGGAAAGTTTGCACTTAAACACAACACATTGTTCATGTTTAAGTTAGAGGGGAGACCATCACATATTGACATTCCACTAGGGTGGTTGCTATTCCGCAAGTAACCCCTATCAAATTCTTTATTTCATTCAAATAAGAATTGTAAAACATTAAGGGCCCGTTTGGTTCGCTACCTGGAATCACTTTGGATATGGTTTTGATCAAAGGGTGGTATGGTATTGAGAATATGAATCCTATTGATTATGTTTGGTAATTGCATTTTTGGTCCTTAAGTTATGGCCAAATTACAGGTTCCGTCCCTAACGTTTCGAAAATGCAACGATAGTCCCTATTTTGAAAGTTGTGATGCATTTTTGGTCCCTAATCTGCAAATTAAGGACCAAACATGCAACGGAAACTTCAAAATTTTAGGGACCAAATCTGCAATTTAAGGACCAAACATGCAACAAAACATTCAAAATGGGGACTACCACTGCACTTTTAAAATGTTAAGGACGAAACCTGTAATTTGGCCATACCTTAGGGACCAAAAATGCAATTTACTCTTTTAAAAATATGGGTATGAAATTTAAGTAGGCTTCACCAAACAATAAAATATTTCAAATTCAACACTACACGACAAATAGTGTCACACTGACACAACACAAACATTTGTTTCTTGTATATTTTTTTATTATATAAGATGGGCCACTTGAAAAAAATGTCCTGACAAATAGGAAAAGGGAGGTGATACTCACACCACCTTTTTTGATTATTTCACCACAATTTGTGCATTGCAGTTTGTACAGTACAAACTACAATGCACATATTGTGGTGCAATAATCAAAAAAGGTGGTGTGAGTATCAATTCCCATAAGAAAAATATACCGACTTTTATACTTTTTTATTATATAAGGTGGGCTACTTGGAATACTTTTTACATAGAGGAATTTACGAAAATGAACTATAACTGTTACCCGTTTACGAAATTGGTTCTCGCACAAGGTATTTACGAAAATGAACTTTCCAGCCAGGCGAGGCCCTGGGCGTGGTACAGCTGCTGGGCGTGGCTCTGGGCGTGGCCCTTCCGGGCGTCTCTCTGGGCGTGGCCCTGCTGCTGGGCGTGGCCCTGGGCGTGGGAGGTGCTGCCATGGGCGTGGGAGGTGCTGCCATGGTGGGCTTGGCTAGATGTGTGTGTCGGGCGAGTGTGTTGGCGAGATGTGTGCGTGTGTTACTGCTGGGCAAGTGTGCTGGATTATGGATGAAGATGATGAAGGTGAAAGGATTAAGAAATCATCATCCATAGTATTATTAGTTATGGATGTCTGAAGAACATATTTCAAAGATTAAGAAGTAGAAATAACACAGTGAGAAAAGTAGAAAGAAAGATATAAATAAATGAGTGAGAAAGGTTAGTGAGGTATTGGGTGGAAGAAACAAAAAGGAGAGTAAATTTTAAAGAGGCGTTCTAAATGAGTGACAGGTGAATGACCATTTTTGAAAACTGTTGACAAATGGTCCATTTTCGTAATTGGGATAGTGAAAAAGTCTCATCTTGTAATTAGCTTTTTTACATACCCACCAGTTTTATCAAGAATGGAAAAACCTATATATTCGGATATCCTCAATCCCATTAACACATACCAAACATTTGAAATCATTGTCAATCCCATTCCTTCATAGTCATACCCTCAAACCAAACGCACCCTAAAAATTACTTTGTGTCTTTATGTTTAAACTGTTTAAGTATTTTTGCTATAAATTGTTTATACACGTCCATATATTTGCATGAAATGTGATTTAAATTAGTACTTGAGTTATTATCACATTACAAGGGTCCAACACTTTACGAGGATAATTAATAATGTAATAATTCTAAGGAATTTCTATAGTTGAAAGCGAAATATTTTACTAATTTAAGAAATACGTGAGGGAAAAATAATTATAATGTAATAATTTTAAGAATTAATTCTTCATCACGTAATCACACACTAAAACCCTCTCAGAAGTCTTAGAAGTTTGTATAACTTTAGTTCGATCGAAAAAATTATCTCAACTACAACAACATCAATTATAACAAGGTATACAAATATTCTTCGCTATGAATTATGTACGTGTTCTTCTTTTACTCTTAATTTGTGACTATTGGAGCTTATTTATTACTAGTATTTGTGTAACCTTTTATTCTTGTTGCTAATTATTCAAAACACCAGTTCCTTATCTTAGTTATGTATAAACTACAAGCAAAAAGAACAAGATTACAATATTTGATATGAAACTAAGGGAAACATATATAAGTGACATTTTACGGACATCATATATATTCGACAGATCAATCTGGACGGCAGAGTTCGACACCGGAAGTTGAGAGCAGTACTAAACTGAATTCTAATTCACAATGGGCAACGGTCCAACACCTTTTTCAGAGATCGGCAAAAGAGCAAAACGTAAACCTTCTGTTATTTTATATTCCGTATAGATGATGATATATGCCAACTTGGTAATTAGTTGTATTACAAGAGTGACTTCACACATGATATTTACCTTGATAATGTGCTCCTTTTTGTAGCATTGGTTATATCCATGAAACTTATTTGTTCTGTTCCAATAGTTGGTTTTGCTTGTTCTTTGATTTTTTGTCTAATAGATTATTAGTTACATCCATTGATATGTAATTTGAAATTTTATGCCTGTCCAATTCAGTTTTGTCCATGATTGGGTGGCTGTAGAATAGGTAACTGCCTTATGTATTCATATGCAGATGATCGTGCAGGCATGCAAACATACACTTATATCAATTAACCATATATCAATCTCTTTAGAAAAACAAAACGTCGCGATAATTTGCTTTCTTGTTCCCTACCATGATACCATAGTATTGTCCATAAGGTAAGAACCTGTAAGCTTAATGCACATGTGTGTCATTAGATTGATGTCCCGATAATAAATGATTAAAGCAAACAGCAAAGTTAAGGTAAAAAAGCAATAGAGTTAGAGTTATAGCAACATAATCTATCATGGTTCAAACTCCTTGTTCTATACCAGCACGCGTCAAGATTTTTAAATTCACATGATCCTCTTTTGGGCTAAGTATAAATCATCACAAACTTGTGTGGTACCATTTAAGCAAATGTTTCGTCGTTGTACAATATGTGAAACATAGGTCCAGCATAAAAGTTTGTAAACTATATAAGTTGTGTGTGCAATGAGCACTTATAGATGGAAAAAATAGTGTTATGATGATCAGCATACAGAAGAAGATATCATAAATTCACAGTTTTAACCATAACTACATCAATCAACAAAGACATGGTATACAGCGCAACGAAGCTATGCCTAAAGTAGTGTAGCTCTCAGAATAAGCAAGTGAGGACTAGCAATCTAATTTCCAGAAGTAACTATAAGAGCAATTGGTCAATATGCACTACCTTACAGTTTAAGATGTTTGCTAGGGCATTGAGCAATGTCCTTGATGGCATAGAGAAAATGTGTTTTTCGGATTACTAATAATCTTCAAAATGCAGATCTATTGACTAAAGATTACCGGTGTCACACCGATATTTCTATATCATTTCACGGATCAACTCCCATGGTATGACTTATGAGCATGTATATGAAATCATCATTACTCCAAATATTGCAACCTGTCGGTAACTTTTACTTTTTGTTACAGGAACTGATTAGTGGTTTGATAAAGGGTCAGAATACCACGGTAATATTTTTAAGGCATTTGCTCAAAAAATTAGATGTTTTGTTAGGATAGAGTTTTGAGATTTCTTTTTCCAGGCGTCGAAAAGATTTACTTTTGATGAAGTAATGCCACATACAAAAGCAGTAGTAAGCTTTGAAGTTCCTAATCCTAGATCCGGACAGGTTAGTGGTCTTTTTTGTGTTGCAAGTGTATATGGACCCTCTCAAATCACTGTCATAAACTTGGTTTCTAAATGATGTTTTTGAGTTGATTTTATGTTGCTTTTTAGTGATTGATCATACAAAAATCCTAACGTGGCCTGCCCTCAGCTTGATGTTCAGTATCGCCATCCCCATGTTTACATTGATGCGAGTATAGGCCTAAAACGATCCCCAATTTTAAATTTAAAGGCAGCAGCCGACTACAAGGAAGTTGCTCTTGGTGGTGAAGTTGGATTTGATGCCGCCTCTGCTTCTTTCACCAAATACACAGCTGCCATAGGCTTGCCCAAGTTTGGTGCTACTCTTTTACTGTAAGTATAACCACCTAATTTCGATTTTTTTTCTCAATGGGATTATGCCATAAAATAGCCATATACCTAAATTCAATGGGTAAATCAAAGTAAAATTCTTATCGGGTGAAAATAGTTTAAATATGCATAGGAGAACAAAATTAGAAAGTTCATAAGAATATGAGACATTTTTAGCTAAGTTACTCATCTGATACATTAATAAAAGTTCACGGCTATTCGATCTATGGCATAAACCTTTTTCCAAATGAGCGAATAAGTAATTCCACCTAACCATGATCTGGCAATTCAGTGGCAGGATGGACAAAGGGAAATCAGTAAAGGCGACATATGTACACTCTATAAATGGCTCGGAAAAAAATCAAATAACCGCTGAAATGACACATCGGTTCTCATCATCAGAAAACATTATTACATTGAGAAGTGCTCATATAATTGATCGTTACAATACAGTGAAGACCAAGTTTTCGAACAATGGAAAAGTGTCAATGATGTGTCAACACGAATGGCAACCAAAGTCATTCATAACTGTTTCAGCAGAATACGACATTAGAAGAGCTGAAGTTTCGCCAAAGTGGGGTCTTGCAATAGCTCTTAAGTGTCAACCTATAAATCTTTGTTAAAAGACGCACATTTAGACCCAGTTTTGTTAAACATGCATAAAAATCATTTCACAATATGCATTATTCACTTGTGAATTGGGTACATATGTACGGTATTTGAAGGTTTATATTGGGTAAATATGGAATTATTTCTGTTACTAACTCAATTGGTTTTATCAAAAAAATAAAATAAAAATAAAAAAATAAAAAAAATTGTAACACCTGGGGCCTTCGAAATACCAAATCCCAGCTTAAGTCCAAAAGGCCTAAAAATGAAAAAAGTTTCCGGGATGCCATAGAGATGGTGTTGTCTTTCATTATATAAAAGCCTCGTTTTGAGGTCCGACCCGATGCACGTGTTAATTTTGTATTTTGCTCAAAAAATATATTAGTTCATATGGCGTCGGGAATAATTGGGAATAAGTTAATCATGTTTTAATTTGCTAACTAATTACATGATTAGTAATATGGTGCCGACGATAGGGCGTCGGCACCATATGTTTTCTACCACAAAATACTTTTACCAGAAAACAATATGGGTCCCACGTTGGCGTCGGGATGGTTAACTTTTTGTCGTTGGGAAGGTCTTTCCCTACGAGGCTCAGCCGACTAACGGTTGGCTACGCCTTGACGTCGGGAGCGTTTGACGCCGACGTCAGGGCGTCGATAAGGTGTTGAAAAAGTCGTAGGCGGAAGTGTCGATTGTACTAGTGATGTATTCGTAAGTTTGTTAGTTACGAGTAGTATCTTAGACAAGTAAATGCTCAAATTTCAGCGATTATAAAAACTGATGAAAACGTTGTTTCAAATGCATTATAAACGTCACAGCAAAAAACTATTTAAACACACATAGAGTACTATAACATAGTAATATACGTGTTTATAATGTTTGTAAATTATATGATAAAAATATATATCATGATAGATCTGAAAACAGTTATATATATATATTTTTACGAAAAGTAAATCAAAGATAGATTCCAAAACAATTTTTGGTAAATGCTTATAAAAATTTCATGTAAATTTCAATTTTATGTGCAATATTTGGTCAATTTTGATCGTATCTTAAACGTTTTATACATACTAATTCCTAAAACTAAATTCTAAGTTATGTTATAGCATATAAATTAACTAAGATAATATTAGGAAAAAAGAATATTATTGATAAATAGTTAGAAGGTAATTAAATAATAGAACTATAGAAGTTATAAAAGTATAAAACTATTAAAAAAAAGAAAAGAGAAAGAAAACAAAACTTAGAAGTTATAAAAGTATAAAACTATTAAAAAAAAGAAAAGAGAAAGAAAACAAAACTTAGAAGTATTGTTATAAGATTTTCTATTATTACTTGTAATAACGGATTACAATAAGATGGCAGGCAAACGGGCAACAAGCTGTGCCGCAACCCCTTTTGAATAGCAAAACCAATTCTACTAAAAATGAAATTTTGTGACTTAGGGGTCGCAAAATTACTTTGCACAACCCGTTGAACCCTAGTCAAAAACTCCACAGCTGCCGAAGCTAGGAACCCAAATGTATCAAAAGCAAAAGGGGTAAATACGTGTTGATTCTCTAAACAAGCTTTCTCGTGTTTAGCAACTTTGCTCGATTCCGCTTTCAACGCCGCTTGTCCCGCAACAAACCCATTGTCCCTTAGCCCAACAAGAGGGGACACTCCGGTAAGATCCACACAAGCATGTTTCCCCCCGGCCCATCCAAACACAAGTATATCAGGTGGCCGTAAAGTAGACCTCCCTTCAAGCGGATCTGTCAGAAAGTTCACGGGGGCCTCTTTTTAGAAGAAATTCCTGCTCGTTTAAGAACATCATACAGAACATCCCTAACCAAATCATGCCTGTATTTGAAACCCGGTAACTCCTTGCAATGGACCGCATGCTCGCCAAAGGAATCTAAACAAACCTTGCGGCAGACTGGGCAAGGCTCATCAGCCGGAAACAGAGGGATCATTAGCCGGTACTTAAGGATAGTCCGGTACTCCAGGGCCGACATATGTTGGCCTAGCCCTTCAATGGGGATAACCGTCAAGAAATCTTGAGCATGAGGAGCTCGGAGACATTCAAACACCGCTTTTTGCCGAGGGGATAAATCGAACTTCTCTCCCAAACTCCGGACGATTCCACTAAAAAGGGCACACGCCAAAACATTTTGGGCTTTAGGTGGGGCGGTGTCCTTGTTAGAGAAACCGCTAAGATCGAAATCAGGAAGGGACATGCGCAAGCGATCCATTGCATACCCATAATCAGAGTCAACCCCATCAATACCACATCCCCGAAGAATGTGATCCTGTAAACTCCAAGATTGCGCCCTCGAGGCCACAAAAGCATAAGTAGATACATCCTCAGCCGAACATAAACCCAACCCACCAAACCGAGTCGGAAGGGATGCGAGCCTCCATTGAAAATCCCCAAAAAAGGGCCCCCACAAACCACAATGGCCTCTATTGCCTTCCGAAGGCCATTGTCAAAAACAGAAACAGCTTCCCCTATATACATCGGTTGGCACGTTCTGAGACCGAACATCAGCTTAGCGACGCCCATACATGAGCGAAGCAAAAGGAGCTCAGATTGAGGGTCGCGCAGACTTGTGAGACAATTCATTAGTTCCACAGCACGAGATGCCCTTTTCACAGCCAAACTGCTAATAAACCCTGCATCCCGGCTAACAGCGCCTCCAAGGAGTTTCACACCCAATGTCGGCCTCCCAATCCCGTGGGGAAACAAACCATCTTGTACCTTCACCCCATTGCATGAGGGCCAAAAAACTTCTGTTTTCTTAATGTTGAGTTCAAGGCCCAGGTGGGGGCCCTCAGCCATGATAATATCTAAGGCTTTAGCTACCTCTTTAGTGTCACCGATAATCGTACCATCATCCAAATACCAAGCATGGAAAAGAAGTCTGCAACAATCCCTAATCCGGTGGGCAAGTGGGTGCAAAACTAAGGCAAAAAGAAGAGGCCCTAAAGGGTCCCCCTGCTGAACTCCAGTGGTGGACCAAATATAGTCGTCACCCACATATAACCTCGCCGACTGACCATATAAAAAATCTACCCATAGGGAAATAGACGGGCATCGAGTTCGAACCTCATTTAAAAGGGTAGTCCGATCCACCAAGTTGAAGGCATTTGAGAAGTCAACAGTAAGCATAGCCAACGACCCATCTGAATGAAACTCATGTAAGAATTTGTTCGCGCTATGGAGCACGGCCTCTGCCCCACTAGGGACTCCCACTCCAAACTGAAAATCACCAAGGTAATTGGACATCTCCTTCTTGACACCCCTCATAGCCACCTTGGATACCAGCCTCCTCCAAATCGTGCCCACGGCAATAGGCCTAATCCCATTGTCCGGTTTGAGCAACGGTGTGAGGGGCGCAGATGCAACAAACTCCGCCAAAACCTTAGGGCACCTCCCCCCCAAACATAAATTAACCACCACAGAGATAGCCTTGAGTAACCCAACAGCCATCGCCGACCCCTCTCCGCAAAAAGCATCTAAAATGTGTTGGGCCCTCAATCCGTCCCGCCCACAAGAAGTCCCTTTTGGGAAAGATTGAATACACCCAAGAACGCTATCAACATCCACAACAAGTGGAGGCTCAGAGAGCAAGGAAACAGGCATAACCGGGGGAGGAAGTATGGGATGCTTAGCCAACAATGCTGTCAAAGTATCCGTACCATAAGGTGCAACCCCCGAAGAACATAATACTTTAACAGCCGCAGTGAAATGCCCGTCCGAAACTTTCCTCAAACATTGTTTAACATTAGAACACACTGCTGAGCTACCGGACCCAGAGCCAAGCCCATACTCTCCCGGGGCCACCCTCAAGGGTTGGGCAAAAAGCGAGAGAATAAGTTCATCAAAACCATCCCCACCCCAAGCAGCCAACGACCGTTGAATACTAAGGCATTGCAAAGACTTCCTATTACCAGACTAACAATGCCAATAAATATAAATCACACTAAAATTATAACTATTATCATTGATAACTATTTTAAAATCGATCTAAATTAAATAAGACCAATATTTATAACAAATAAATAAGAATTAACTAAGGTTTGTTTGTTAGTATTTTTTATTAAGTCATGTTTAATTAAAATATTATTTAATGCAGACATTATCAGTTTATTTTTTAGGGCTAATAACCTATTAAAGTATCATACTTGTCACAAATGTTAGTTCGACGTAGCGAATAAAAAAAAAATCCCCTTTGCCCCCTTAACTTGTATTTCTTGTCTTAAATCATACATATTCTAACTTGTTTAACCGGTATCCTGTTTTGATGAGAGACTTTTATCCTAATAGGATTCCAGCGTGGAAACCTCGTGCATAGGAGATATCCTTAAACACACTCCAACTCATGGTCCCCCACAATTCCTGCATATGTGGATTCAAGTACGATGTTTACATTAAAAAGATTTGATCTTTATAACCACAAACCATTTCCCTTATCCATTCATACATCACTGTCTTTCTTGATCCCCAAAACACAGAAACCCTAAATCATTAATAATACCACTTGAGTGTCGGTTTCCTCAAATTGGCAAGACAAAAGGTATATTCCTTCTTTGTTTTTAATGTTTTATTACCCCAATTGTGTTAATTTATATTATAAATTATTCTCTGAGTTAGGGTTTTTTTAAATTAGGGTTTTGATTATTTTTTTAATATGTCGATTAATACAGGTCTTATGGAAGTACCACTAGATGTGGTCTTCAAAATACACTACAATGGTGTATTTATGTTTGACCCCTTAAGGTATGATTATGGTAGGGAGATAATAATGGAGGCATCTTCATCAGATAGAATTATGTGTAGCCCTCTTTTAGATATCTTAGTTTCCAAGATTAAGAATAATATATGGGCTTTATACATGTGCATTCCTACATTAGACATTGACAGTGGAGGTTTAAAGATAATTGAAAGGGATGCAGATGTAATGTATTTATATGATCTAGCTAAACAATATAAGACAGTGGAGTTGTTTGTTGCTCATTCCCCCCAAAACTTAGCACCATACTACCACAAGAACCTACGTTTAGATAGTTCCGACTCTGAAGTTACGTCCAGAAAAAAAAACATACCAAGTTGAAAAAGGATGCTGGTAATATGTCTTGTGAGGATTTGATAGCTTGGGCTGAGGAAGAATCACAGTCGCCTTATTTAAGGTCTCCACCTCTAAAAGATAGACCACTAAGAAAGGACTTTGAGGGTAAGGTTACTTTTACTAGAGTTTGGAATGCAGACGATGATTTCACTTATGATTACCCTATGCTTACTGAAGATGAGCTGTTTAGGGAGTACAATGTTGTAGTTGATAAAGTAGTGGACAATGTTGTGGTTGAATCTGGTAAGGGTATGGACAATCAAGATGTTGCTAACGCTATGCTCACTGATAGGTACTAGTATTTGTTAATACTGTTTATAATATTATGCTTTAAGACCATATTATATATGATATGCATACTCATAAATCTTGTTGTTACACTTGCATCAGGGTTGAGATGCATGATATGGTTGGCGAACCTGATATGATTCTCGAGAAGGATAGGCTTGTGGAGACTGATTTGAATGTCACTGATAGAGTTATGGATAGTGATAGAGAGGTCGACAATGTTGATGATTTGCATTCTAATGGTCAATCAGATGGCAATTTGTCAGACGCGGTGCTTGCTAGGCAAAGAAAATTAGATAAAGGGAAGTCTGTGATGACTCGGAAAAAGAAAATAGCAAGGAAGATAACAAGTAATGTTCGTAGAGCATCATGTGTTGTCATTAGAGACAACACCAATCCATCTGCATCCTCAGATTCTGATACTCAGAGTGATGACGACAATGACAATCCAGTCTTCTCAGATTCAGAAGGTGAACTAGCAAAAAATAAAGATAAGAATGGTCATGAATCATCAGGTTATGAGTCGTATGAGTCAGAACTACAATCGGAAAAATCCTATGATTATCTAAGCAATGGAGAAGACGAGGTAATCCAATTGAGAAAGATGCTTCTAAATGAGGATCAGTGTTTTTCTGATGACCCGGAGGAACAAGATGGAAATGATGATGATGCTGAGGATACACACGCGGATGCTCTTTCAGAAGGCCCAACTGGATTAGGTCCATTAGTTAGAGAGCATGAAAGGTGTATGCAAGCTTTGTTGAAACATATCAAGGGTAAAGGAGAGGGCATAACAGACCCCTTTGTAGCTGTTCAAAAATCCAAAAAAGAAGACATTTACCCTATCTATGATGCTGAAACTCATTGGAGATTGAAGAAACCAAGCGTAAGTTTTTCACTCACTTATATTTCACTTTGTTTATCAAATCAGTAGCTTACCAGCTTACTATAATGTAAAACTAACTTGATTGTTTTTTTTACCATTGACTAGCTTGGACAAAAGTTCCCCGACGTTGACAGTTTTAAAGAGTGCCTTACATACTATGCGTTGGCCAACGGTTTCTCATTATGGTATGAGAGGAGCACAAGCACCAAGGTTATTGCAAAATGTGGTCAAAGAAAAGAGACGCTGAAGGATCCTACTCTTGGAAAGCAGACATCATTCAACAAGTATCCTTCACAGAGTGCTGGGAACAGTGACTGCCCATGGAGATGTTACGGAAAGATGCTAAAGGGAGAATCTACTTTTCAAATAATATCTTTGAACGATGACCACACTTGTGTACGTAGTTTCCATTATGGTAGGCTTGTTAATTATAAATGGATTGGTAAGCAATTTGGAGATAAGATTAGGATGAATCTATATATTACTATTACAAACATACAAGAACTAGTCTTAAGGAAATGCAAATGCCATGTTAGCCGTACACAATGTCGAAATGCTAGGTCATATGCCCTTAATGAAAGAGATGCTACTATCCAGGATCATTATGGTTTACTAAGGTCATATGCTAAGGCAATAGTTGATTCAAATGAGGGTAGCACAGTTAAGGTAGGTGTCACGGTTAATCCTGATGAGAAAACTTACTTTGACAGATTTTACGTTTGTTTTAATGGGTTAAAAGAAGGTTGGAAAATAGGTTGTCGTAGAATATTAGCTTTGGATGGTTGTTTTTTAAAAAAACCAAACACTGGGGAGATACTAACTGCAGTAGGTAGAGACGGGAATAACCACATTTTTCCCGTCGCATGGGCTGTGGTGACGGTGGAGAACAAAGACAACTGGAGTTGGTTTTTAAAGTTATTGGGTGACGATTTGGATATTCCAAGTGGACAAGGCTTGACGCTAATGTCTGACCAACACAAAGTATCTATCAATACTCTTTATAATAATCTGCTTCAAATGTTAACATTTATAATATGCATACTCAATAATTTTGGATGTTATACTTGGATCAGGGTTTGATAGAGGCTTTGAAAGAGGTGATGCCTTTGGCAGAGCATCGTCAATGTGCTCGTGACATTTACGAAGGCTTTCGAAAACAGTTTCCCGGTGTGGAGTTTAGGCAACTATTCTGGGCTGCTTCAAAAGCATCTTATCCGCCTTTACATAACAAAGTTATGGAGAAAATCAAAAGAGCTAATCCAAGAGCACATGACTTCTTAATCAAGAAAGATCCTAAGAGTTGGTCAAGGGCTTTGTTCAAGGAAGGTGTTTGCTGTGAAGCAGTAGAAAATGGATTTAGCGAGTGTTTTAATGTTGTGTTGGTAAGTCTAAGGCACAAACCAATAATTACAATGCTGGAGTCAATGCGAGTTCTTGTCATGGAGAGGATGCATACAATGAGGCTCCTTATGGAAAAGTGGAAAGGTGATATATTCCCAAATATTCAGAACATCTTGGAACAATCAAAGGATCAGCAAAGGTAAATTACACTATTATCTTCTTTTGGTGTTAATCATGCTGATATGCATTGTTTATTAACTCACTTGGAATTAACAGGTTTTGGCATGTAGTCTCATGTGGGGGTAACAAGTTTGAAGTGAGGAAAGGATATGATGCTTTCAAGGTAGATGAGCCAAACCGAACATGCTCGTGCAGAATGTGGCAAATATCAGGTTTGCCTTGTTGCCATGCAATAGCTTGTATTTTTAAGCTGAATAGGAAGGTTGAGGAATATGTGCCGGATTGTTTTAAGAAGGATAGGTACTTATTAACATATGGCCAGTATATGAAACCTGTAGATGGCATTGATTTTTGGCCAGATATTAGTCATCTATCTAGGATTTTAGGATCAATTCCTAAGTCAATGCCTGGTAGACCTAAGCAGAAGAGGGTTAGGGCATCCCATGAAAAGAAATCGACAACTAAGATCAGTAGGGCAGGGATTGTTATGACTTGTCAAAACTGTGGTGAAACTGAGCATAATCGGAAAGGATGTACAAACCAGCCCAAACCCGCTCCGTCAAAAGAAAAAGGCAAAGCGGGAAGACCATTCAAGAAACAGAACACTGAAACTTAGTTGGTAGATGACCATGCCATTCCTAGGTTTGTTAACAATGATATCAATGAGTTTGAAATGGGAGCTACAATATGAGAGGTGTGTTAGGTGATGGTAGAGTGTTTTACTTGGGAAAACAAAAGAACAAAAGGGGTGGCAGTTCCAACAGGGGTCACTTGAAAATGAGAGGAGGTAGAACCAAAATGGTTGGCTATGGATGATGCTAGTTCAGATACTATTGAGGATCAACAACGTATGAATTCGGGTATGCCTGACAGAAATGGGAGAGCTAGTAATGATCCAAACATAGCAGGTACTTCTGATTAAACATAAATTTGTAAAGCCTTAACTTAATTTGATGTAACAGATTATATTGACATACAATTTTTTGTAATCTAATAATGATAGCTACTCAAGAATCTCAAGTGGGTGGATCAGTCAAATTGGCAAGTAAGGTTGTTACAAGATCAAGGAAAGCTGCAGAATCTGAGATTGTTGAAACCCGAAGAATGACGGGAGGAGCAAGGGGTGGAGCAAGGGGTGGAAGAAGAGCAAGAGGTGGAACACGTGCAGCCTCAATGTGTAGTGGAAAGAAGACAAAAGCAGTTGTGGGTGCAACAAAAACATTGGTTGGAAGAAAAACAATATCAGCTGATGGCCAACCATTTCAACAAACAAGAGAAAAAGGTGCAGCTCAAATGCTACCACCAAGGTTGCCTAGTCAAAGAATTATCAGTAAGAAGCTATCTGCACCAGCAAAAGGGCCTGGTTCTAGTGTGGACAATGAAATAGTCCTAGACTAGAACCTTAAAAAGCCCCAACTGATATGAATTGTATGTATAATTAGCATGCCCTATTTTGTTCATGGAAGGGCCTAGTTTACTTAGTAACTAAAACTGTTATAGTGCAGCAATTATTGCCACTATTTGGATGTGTAACATAGTTGATGTAGTGCTGCTTTTGATGCCACTACATAGCCCTATTTTGTATCTAGAAGGGCTTTTTAATAAACAATCTATGCCTGTGTTCTGGTTGTAACAGTCTATGGTGCTGAAGCACAACAATATGTTATGAAAGAACACATTTGGTGTATGTATATGGTATCATATAACTGGTATGATATGAATTGGTTTCTAGTGTAGATGTGATATGTCTTGGTTGAAAAGGAAATTGCTAATTTGATAGCTTGGATGTATATGGTACATGTTGACCTGCACAATGAAGATCTGTATATGTCTCAGTTTATATAAGGCTTTTAAACCTTTTGCTGCACATACACTTTACCTTATAAAGTGTGAGTTTTTGTGCTACAAATATCATTTTGAATGTGCTTATGATGCCAAATTCATGTAGTGTTTGAGTCGTATAGCATTTGATGATTCATCCTATATCAGTATACAAATGTCATGTAGTTTTAAAACTTCTGAACATCAATACTATACACATGAATCATATACTAGTATACAACAACACAGTTTGGTCATTTGCTTGAAAAACATTTCAGTGATCATAGAATACAATCAACATTTCTAGAATTGGTCCATCATACAAATACACTAACGTACATAATTGACTACATAACAAGAACCACTAATTTGTATCTAGTGTCTTACAGAAACAACCATCATAACCACAATGAAAAACAAAACCAGCACCATGAAGCATATGCAACCACCCAAGAACATGTCGTACATTTTCCCCTTCATCTTCAGGTCATTTAATTCTTTGTAAATGAGTTCCACAGGTAGAGCATCATTCTGATTCTTTTCAACAACATGGTCACAATTTTGTGGATGATTTAAACTTTCAAGGTTGCACTCCAAAACCTGGTTGTCCGTATGAAGCTTATACATGAGGTCTTTGTAGTACTATGATGGTAACTCATCATCAAGGAATCCATACACCTCACATTTTTTTTTTTATCTTTATTCTTTACAAACACATTAAACAATAATGATTAGCAGAAACAAAAAACAAGTAACATAAAGGTTTATGAGTCTAGTACTTACACGCGTTGGACAGGCTTTGAATCTTCGATCAGGATTCTCAGGCGTCCAAGACACCTGTTCATAGATTGGGTACTTACATATACAATGACTCAAACGTGCAATTTCTTCTTTTGTATATTTCCTTCGATTATAACGCGATGATGCAGAAGACGAGGCCATTTGAGTAAGAAAGTGATTTTTAACGTGATGCAATAGGGAATCAGTTTTCAATTTAGAGTGAATTGCAAAACATGAATATTAGGGTTTATGTGATTGGGAATGTATTTGGTAAAGTGAAAAAGGGTAAAGTTTATGGTGGAGAGAGAAAAAAAATAAATAAACGTGATATATTTTGAGGTGGAAAAATGATGTGGACAAGTTACTGCCTAGGTGTACATAACCGGGAGTTGTAGGTGGTGAATATATGATGCTTTAATAGATTCTTAGCCCTATTTTTTAACATTTGTGACAAGTATGATGCTTTAATAGGTTATTAGCCTTATTTTTTAATACTCTCTCTGTCCTATATTAAATGTCCACATTTGACTTTTCAAATATTTCTTTTACAACTTTGACCTTAAATATTTTTGCTTATGTTATATAGTATTAAATAAAAATAATACGTAATGGAAATACATTTAAAACTCAATATATTCATATATTTTGCATCAAATATTATATAACACAACCAAAAATATTTATGGTCAAAGTTAAGAAATAAATACTTAGAAAATTCAAACTGAACATTTAATATGAGACGGAGGGAGTATTTTTATATTATATCACAAACAAACAGTTAATAAATTCAGTTTTTTCATATTAATTAATTAAGTTGAATTTAAACACCACCTAACTCTGTTACATTTGTAGTGAATTGTAAAATTAACACGTTATTGTTCTCTAAATTTATATATTTTTAAGTAACACACATTTAATTATTATTTAAAAAATAAAGTTAATTAAAGGATTTACTAACAAGTGTCTACTAAGCACTTATTTAAATTTAAGAAAATAGAAAGGTTAAATGTATTAAATTGTAAATAACATCTATTTATTGCATAGATTATAAGTTTATTTAAAGTTTATTAAATACATGTTTTCTTTAAAAGAGAAGTTTAAGTGTATTAACCACATTTATAACGTATCTTTTATATAATAAAGGAATTACATCATTTCGGAGTGATTTTGTCAATTCATTTTTATTGAAAAAACAATTGGGCTAATAGGAGAGCTCGATTTCGCCACGTAAGCAAAATCGTGTGATGTGATTTGTTAATATAAGTCAAAATTTAATTGATTTTGGTCAAACTTTAATATATTTGGTGGAGAAATTTGGTTGATTAAAAAAACACATAAAAATGTAGGTGTCAAATTTATGAAAATAAAAACTTTAAAAAAATGAGGTAATTTATAAAACTTTAGTGGTTGAATTTTTAAAAATTATATCGAGTTAAATGTAATATTGTAAGCCTTCATGTTTTTTAATAACTTTAGATTATAAACAAATACCCCCTTATACTTTATACCCTTTATAGTTTATATTTTAAAAAATACAATATGTATGTTGTTTTAGATAACAACATATAAATTTGCATAAGATTATAAGTATCAATTTTTTTACTGTATACGTTCAATAATGACTCATTTATTTCATTTTTAAAAGTTTAACCTATGTGGACACGAGTTTACATTTTAAATACGGCTAAATTACTGAAAACGGGAATATAATTATCAAATTGTAAGCACGAGTTACTTAAATATAAAAATAAATATACGTGATTGTACTTATAACAATGACTCATGTAATTCTTATTTATTTATATAAAGATATCTAGAAAAACATTTTTAAAATACTTTAAGGAGTATGTTTTAACCCTATCAACGCTCATTATGTGCTATTAAACTTGCATCATGTGTACAACAGAATATCAGTAGTGAAATTTAAATAACAACATCAACATCTTTGTTAGCTAAATAAGATTAAATCTTGAGTTACCTAACATAATATTTTACAAATATTTTACCAAATTTTAATGGATATTAATGCATAATGAAAAACTCGTGCATAAGTATTAGTTGTACTTATATCACATTTTTCATAAGCAAGTTCTTATATGTGTATATATTGAACTAAAATGTTAAAATAAATTTGATTTATGTGTAAACTTCATGCGTGCACGAAACTTATAACTATATAATTATATGCAATTACATTTAAAGACACAATATTCAGTATTAATACAAAATATTTTTTTTTTCAAAACACCGTGCGTGCACGGGTATTATACCTAGTAATAATTTTAAGAAATTTTTATAGTTTTAAACGAAATATTGTAATATCTCTAAGAAATGCGTACTTGAGGGAAAAGTTATAATAATGTAATAATTTTAAGAATGAATTCTTCATCACGTAATCACACAATAAAACCCTCTTACAAGTCTTAGAAATTTGTATAACTTTAGCTCGATCGACAAAAACATCTTCAACAATAACATTAGTTATAACAAGGTATAGTATACAAATCTTCAACATCTTCAACATTAATTATAACAAGGTTCCAAAAAAAATGTGTTCTTTTACTGTTAATTTGTGACTATATTTCAGCTTATTTATTTGTGACATCGATCATATATCTGACAGATCAATCTGGAAGACTGAGTACGACATTGGAAGTTGAGAGCAGTAAACAGAATTCTCATTTACCATGGGCAACGGTCCAACACCTTTTTCAGAGATCGGCAAAAGAGCAAAAGGTAAATCTTCTGATATTTACCTTACTAATGTTCTACAGCTTTAAATTTCTATAAAAACTTGCTGCAAAAAGTGAATTATACCATGTGCTCTTTTTTGTAACATTAGTATATCCATGAAACCTTTTTGTTCTGATCCAATAGTTGATTTTGCTTGTTCTTTGATTGTTTGTCTAAAGGAACGCCTTATGTATTCATATGCAGATGTATAGTGCAGGCATGCAAACATACATTTATATCGGTTAATTTGAACTTTATGCTCTTGTACTTTAACTCTTTAGAAAAACATAGAGCATCAATATTTTGCATTCCTGCTCTCTAGTACTATGATAGTATTATGCATATGGGTGTAATTAGGTTGATGTCCCAATATTTAATGATTCAAAGTAAAAAAAAAAAAAAAAAAAAAAAAAAAAAGTTTAGTTAATAAAACAATATGTAGAGTTAGAGTAATATCATCAAACTATCATATATAGTACCATGGTTCAAAACTTCTTTTTCTATACCAGCACGTGTCCATATTTTTTATTTCGCAAAACACTTCTTTGGGGTTGAGTATAAATCAACACAAACTTGTGTGCTACCATTTAAGTAACTGTTTCAGCATTTTACAAAAAGTGAAGCACAAGTTCTGAAATTGTACGTTGTGGGTGCAATTGGTCAATATTGAATAATTTTCAGTTTGAGAGAGGTCTTTAATGGCGTAGAGAAAATGTGATTTTTGGATTACTAATACTCTTCTTAATGCAGATATATTGACTAAAGGTTATTACGGATGTGACAAGGATATTCTTTTATCAATTCAGGGATCAACTCCGATGGTATGACTTATGAGTATGTATATGAAATCATCATTACTTCAAATAATGCAACTCATGTTTAGTTTCAGTAACTTTTACTTTTTGTTACAGGAACTGATTGCTGGTTTGGCACCAGGTCGGATTTTTCTTGGGGATACCTCGGTAATAATTTTAAGGCACTTGCTCATAGGATTAGATGTTTTGTTAGGTATACAGTTTTGACTTTTCATTTTGCAGGTGTCAACAAGATTAACTTTTGATGAAGTAATGCCACACACAAAAGCAGTAGTAAGCTTTGAAGTTCCTGATCCTAGATCCGGACAGGTTAGTGGTTTTTCTAAGTATAAATATAATATGATTTTGGTCATGTTTTGCATGTATGGACTTACATCTTAAATTACTGCTAACAGGTTTCTAAATGATTGCAAAATAAGATAAATAGACTCATAGTTTAGATGTGTGGTTCACTATGCAAAACGCTTATAAAGGATTTTATATAACTCGATCTTCCCTATGCTATTTAGGGATTATATGCTTAAGACTCCCTCTCCCCCTTTAACCCGAATACAGAATACCTCATCCAGAGGGATCCATTGAGAAGAAAAACTAGAATGAGAAGAATGAGAAGGACTTATAGCCACACATTTCAAATAAGCGAGAGAATTTCAAAGGGAGGTGCATCTACTTTTGTAGGTGCATTTGAAATGTGTGTTTGTGGTTTCTTCTCACTCTTCTCATTTTAATTTTTCTTCTCATTGATCCTACCTCTAAGATTATATGCTATATTTTCAAAGTTTTTTTTAGTATAAATGATGTTTTTTAGTTAATTTTATATTGCTTTTGGTGTCTGACAATAATTACTATGGAATATTTTTCGGAAAAATCCTAGTGATTGATCATACACATATATACTAACGCGAGTTGTTTTCATTTACCCTCAGCTTGATGTTGAGTATCGCCATCCCCGTGTTTCCATTGATGCAAGTATAGGCCTGAACCGATCCCCAATTTTAAATTTAGAGGCAACATGCCCCTACAAGGATGTATTTCTAGTGGGTCAAGTTGGATTCGATTTCGCCTCTGCTTCTTTCACCAATTACGGAGCTGCCATAGGCTGGCGGCGCTGGCGCAATTTTGGTCCTGCTCTTATAGTGTATGTATAATCAACTAACTTTATTTTTTCTTAATTGGTTGATGCCATAATACTTACGTTCATGTTTCACATGAGTAGCTCAACTAAAAAGTGTCATTGTTTGGAATTTTCAAATTTTGTTCTCATCACACATATAAACCTCTTTACACCCAAAAAAAATTATTTACAGCATCGTTTACAAAGTAGTGGATATTAAATGGGTAAATTAAAGTAAAACTCTTTAAGGTAGAAAATGTTTGAATATGCATAGAGAACAAATTTCGAAAGTTCGTTACAATAAGAAGACATTTTTTAGTTGAGTTACTCATATGAGACATGAACATAAGTTCACGGCTATCCTATCTATGGCTCAACCATTTTTTCAAATGCCCGACTAGGTAATTCCACCTAACCATGATCTGGTAAATGGCAGGGATGACAAAGGGGAAACATTGACGGCGGCATATGTACACTATATAAATGGCTCGGACAACAATTATATAACTGCTGGATTGACACATCGGTTCTCATCATCAGAAAACATTATCACAATGAATAGTGCTCATGTAATTAGCCGTTACAATACAGTGAAGACTAAGATTTCAAGCAATGGAAACGTGTCAATGTTGTATCAACTAGAATGGCGACCAAACTCATTCGTAACTGTTTCAGCAGAACACGACATTGCAAGACCTGAAGTTTCTCCAAAGTGGGGTCTTGCAATGGCTCTCAACCTATAAATCTTTGTCAGAAGGCATATAGTCAGTAAGATGATCAAATCAATTCTGAAAAATTTGACATTAAATTTTATTTGGGAATACTTAAAGTTTTGTTAACATCTTGTTCAGGTAGTGAAATGCTGATGTTTTTCTATTGATCCAATTTGGTTTTTTCATTTTTTTATTTTTCTGGAAAATGCCATATATAGAGATGCATGATGTTATTTTTTAGTATATCAAAGACTAGCTTCGAGGACCGCTCAATATAATGCACGAGTTTGTTGAATATTTTAATTTGCTTAAAGACAATTAATCATTGAATATAAGGTTGCTACTTGCGAGGTCTTTTATATAATAAAAAAATTACATCATTTCGGAGTGTTTTTGAAAAACCCTTCTCATTGAAAAAAAATTGGGTCAATAAGAGAGCTCGATTTCGCTATGTAAGCAAAATTATGTGATGTGATTGGTTAATAAAAGTCAAAATTAAATTGATTTTGGTCAAACTTTAATAAATTTGGTGGAGAAATTTCGGTTAATAAAAGTCAAAATTAAATTGATTTTGGTCAAACTTTAATAAATTTGGTGGAGAAATTTCGTTGATAAAAAAAAATACATAAAAATATAGGTGTCAAATTTGTGAAAACAAAAACTTAAAAAAAGATGAGGTAATTAATAAAACTTTAGTGGTTGATTTTTTAAAAAGTGTTTTGTCCGTACAATAGCAACGTACTTTCAACTTTGTTCCATTTTAATACGTGTACTTTTTTTTGTTCCACTTAATGTAACGTACTTTTGTGTTTTGTTCCATTTTAGTACGTCAAAGTACAGGCTACCGGTCAAGAAATGAGTTTTACCGGATAAAAATCTAAGTGGAATATTTTTAGTGCATAAATGGTCCACTAAATGCAACGTACTTTCAGGTTTGTGCCACCTTGGGTAAGTCAAAGTACGGGCTACCGTATAAAAAGTCATTTTTCGTCCGTTTTTTTACGTTTTCATCTCTTTTTTACGTTTTCGTCTACTTTTTACGTTTTCGTCTGTTTTTTTTACGTTTTCCTCTGATTTTTTACGTTTTCTTCTTTTTTTTTTTATGTTTTCGTCTGTATTTATATGTTTTCGTCTGTTTTTTTACGTTTTTCTTCGTTTTTTTACGTTTTCGTCCGTTTTTTTTACGTTTTCGTCCATTTTTTTACGTTTTCGTCCGATTTTTTACATTTTCATCCGATTTTTTTCGTAAAAAATGGACGAAATCGTAAAAAAAACAGATGAAAACGTAAAAAAATTAGAAGAAAACGTAAAATATCATATGAAAACGTAAAAAAACGTAAAAAAAATTAGAAGAAAACGTAAAAAGTCAGGCGAAAACGTTAAAATACGGACGAAAACGTAAAAAAACAGACGAAAACGTAAAAAATCATATGAGAACGTAAAAAAACGTAAAAAAGGGGCGAAAACGTAAAAAATCAGAGAATACCGTATAAAACATAAGAAAACGTAAAAAACGGACGAAAACGTAAAAAATCGGTGGAAACCGCAAAAAATCAGACGAAAACGTAAAAACATACGAAAACGTAAAAAATCAGATGAAAACGTAAATAACCAGATGAAAACGTAAAAAACGGGCGAAAACGTAAAAAATCAGAGAATACCGTAAAAAACAGACGAAAACGTAAAAAAATGTAAAAAAATAGACGAAAACGTAAAAATATATGAAAACGTAAAAAAACAGACGAAAACGTAAAAAATCGGAGGAAAACGTAAAAAATACGGACGAAAACGTAAAAAGGTAAGAAAACGGGCGATAACGTATAAAAACGGACGAAAACGTATAAAAAAATTTAACAAAAATTGTTAAGGACTAAATTCGTGATACTCCACAAACCACAGGGACCATTCATGTAATTAACTCAAACCACGTAGGATGCTTTCTATTCATTATCCGGTAAAACAAACTTGCACGTACTAAAGTAGCACAAAACCTGAAAGTACGTTACAGTAAGTGGAACCAAAAAAAGTACACGTACTAAAACGGTACAAAGCTGAAAGTACGTTGCTATTGTACGACTAAAACCCTTTTAAAAATTATATAGAGTTAAGTGTAATATTATAAACCTCCATATTTTTTAATAACTTTGGATTATAAACAAATACCCCCTTATACTTTATATCCTTTAAACTTTATATCTTAAAAAATACAATGATATGTTATTTTAAAATAACAACATATAAAATTACATAAGATTATAAGTATCAATTTTTTAATATATACATTCAATAAGGACTCATTTATTTTATTTTTAAAATAATCTACGTGGACACGAGTTTACATTTTAAATACGGCTAAATTACTGAAAACGGGAATATAACTATCAAATTGTAAGCACGGTTTACTTTAATATAAAAATAAATATACGCGATTTTACTTATAACAATGATTAATGTAATTTTATTTATTTATATAAGGTTATCTAGAAAAACATTTTTATAAAACATCAACATAATATCAACGCTCATTATAAAATAAGTATACTTTAACTTTATCAACACTCATTATGTGCTATTAAACTTGCATCATGTGTACAACATAATATCAGTAGTGAAATTTAAATAACAATATCAACATCTTTGTCAGCTAAATAAAATTAAATCTTGAGTTACCTAACAGAAATTTTTACAAATATTTTACCAAATTCTAATGGATATTAATGTATAATAAAAAAACTCATGCATAAGTATTAGTTATACTTATATCACAATTTTCATGGGCAAATTCCTATATGTGTATATACTGAACTAAAATGTTAAAATAAATTTGATTTATGTGTAAATTTCGTGCGTGCACGAAACTTATAACTATATAACTATATGCAATTATCTTTAAAGGCACAATATTCAGTATTAATACAAAATAAATTTTTTTGTCAAAACCCTGTGCGTGCACAGGTAATACAACTAGTTTAAGCATACATGAAAAACCCATCAAAACTACATTGTTTTGAGCAAATCTTATTTAATATTCAAAATAAATAATTTCATTTTATTTTTTCACACAATTTTTTCGTTTAACTTTATCGCATCCATAATTTTTATCTCAAATAGTTGTATATGTTTTGTTAAATACGCCGTCAAGATTGATTAATGGCATGTGGGGAATAGGAAAGGTAATTAATAAGACTTGGTTTACTATTATGCAATGGACCATTATCCTCTACAACGTAATAAAACACTCTACAAATTGAAGGTCCTTGGTTCATTTTTTTTTCTTTCAAAATTAGCAGTTTTGTTTACAAAATATACTTTCTTGTTGTTTGTATTTATTATTACGGCAAACCTTTTATTAAACAATGATTTAGCATTTTTTTTTTTTTTTTTTTTTTTTTTTAAATAAAATTAATATTCCCAACTATTTAATATTCCCTAGAAACAAGACGCAAAACCATAACAACAAAGTATCAAAAACTAGATAAAGAATCGTTACCGTGATGTAATCAGAGATTAAACACAATTAACGAGACGTTATAAGGTTAAGAAACTAAAGCCAAAAGGATTAAACGATAAAAAAAAAAGATGAAAAAGGGTAGTCGCCATAGTCTCCATAGTCAAAGAAAGATAATACTTTGGTCGGACAAAAACAATGACAAAAGTGAACTGATGATGTTCTTCAGTTTGGAGAGAATTTATTGATCGAGAGCTTGTTATTGTTTTAAATAATGTTTTTGGGTGTTAAAATTCATAAAAATATGGGTTTGTATTTGATATTTTTGGTGTTTGAGTAAAAATAATTGCAAATTCAAAAAAATCAAATTGGGGAAGAAGACAAGAGTATATTAGTCATTTCACATGCGTTTGACCTTGACTAACGGGAAAACTAACGGTCGTTAGCTCTCAGTGGCATAAAATGAGTGCCACATCAGCTTCGGTAGCAATTTTGCAATTTTTTGATGTATTTCTTGCAATTTTCGAGTTAAAAGGACCCATAAGGATTCTGATAAACATGAATTATGTCTATTATTTTCTACATGGGTTCAACATCGATGCTTGTGTTCACCAAGTTCTTATGCTATCTACAGCTACACAAAAGTACTTTAGTGTTTGCGCACGAGTTTACAACCAAGAGCGGTTGTTCACAAGTGAAACAAGACCACTTTTGACTTCTGACGCTTCTTTAACGGTGGTTTTAGAAAGACGTGAATGGTCTAGGATTTTAAAGATGATGTCCAGAATGTCAGTGCAATTGTTTTTATTTTAAATAACATGTACTGTGAGTACAGTGTGAAACTAGTGTGAATGTGTTGTGGGTATATTCAATTTATGTAAAATGAGAAATGGTTCGTCTTTTTGTAATTATTACCATCTACTAATATATTTAAACCAACTGGGTTAGTTGGCCACCAAGATTTCTTTAAGATGCTTTGGCGAGGGGATGTTTAGCTAAGGGGTCTCAAATTCGAGTCACACCCGGGACTTTTACCCCTTCAAGTGATAAAGAAGAATCAAGCGGGTTTCAGGGTCAACATACTACCCAATTGGATGTCACTGCTAGACCTGAACCACTAACAACTAACAAGCCGTTAAAAAAATAATAATAAAAAAATAAAATAAAAAGCCTATTATATTTAAATATATACCGCCAATTTATTTTTGAAAGTGAATAATTGCATACATATCCTTTTAACAAATATGCAATGCACCGATACTATGGTTTTTATATTTGTTTTAAATATATATGCAATTTTGAATTTTTAGATGGATCGGATGACTAATTTTATACTTAATTTATTTAGCATATGACAAGTGAAGTACGGGATTTATCTCTTCTCATTATAGCCTTTAATTCTTTCAAATGTTGTGATCTAATTGTTAAGCATGAAATTGACATGCCAATCACTTCTCTTCAATAATATTAGCCTTAAAAAAGAGATCGAAACCAAATCAATCAGCATGCTTAATGGGTTCATTTGTATATTACAAAGACATAAAACAAAAAAAACAAAAAAATTTAATCAAATGTTATGATATTTACTCAAGGCAACAACAATATCTTGGTAAGATTAAAAACATAATTTATAAAAAGCATTTTAAAATTAACAATCACCTTTCAACAAAAAGAAAATCATTTCAATAATCTAAATGAAATATTGGAAAACAGACCATTCTACACTAAACTTATAAAGCCTCCTTCATTAGTGGGAGTTCTAGTAATAACATTTAGACAAGGGGTAAATTAGTCATCTAATAAAGATGGTTACTAACAACATAATTATATATATACTAAAACCCATTGTGTTGGGTGACCAAAAGCAAGTGATTTAATATGTTAATCTTAGTTGTTATTGGTGGAGCAATTGTCATTTGGTGGAAGTGAGACAAAAGGCAAGTTATGATTGGCTCATCAAATTAATCACCACCCCCAATGAACAGTATGTCGGTTCCAAGGCTTATTCCTCTGCTATTTGCCACAAAACTCCTGATCTTTCCATCTCTGTTATCCAACCAAACAAAAAAAAAATCTTTCCACACCGACCTTCTCCATTCAAAGTTCCTCTTTAACCTTCTACACCAAAACACACAAAAGAAAATAACCACATAGATCGGCCTAATCATAGGCAAGATTTATGATCAAAACTTACTTCTGACTACCCATCTTATGTCCTTCATCCGCATAAAAAGACACATACACACGAAACCAAAGCACTGACTTTTCCTAAAAGAATCCCGATTGCAAATCCGTTATCTAAATTTAAGGTAAATTACTTTTGGGGTTTTATTTTTACATAAAAACTATTGAATGAAAGATTGTGTTTTACTAATTTGTTACTTCAATTTAAAGTCACCGGATTACTTATTGCTTGATGATTTTAGGTTATCATTGGCTACCCTTTGTTATGAGCAAGAAGAGGCTTTTCATCAAGAACAGAAAATTAGTATCTGCATCCAAGATTAAAGGTGTGAGTTGTTTTAAATTAGTTTGCGATTATTGTTTTTCAATTGGTGGGTTAGGGTTTCGTTGAAGTGGTGGTGTGTGAAGCGCCAGAGATGGTGGTTAATCTTTGTGGTTGCTCAGATGAATGTGTCCCATGCGTGTTAAGTTTAACAGATTTTAGTGGGGGAACCAATCACTTTGTTTGCAATTTCAGTTTTTAGGTGTAAAGTGTAGTTCTTAATGTTTAAAATAAGCACTTATAAGATGTTTTGAAGTAACCAATTTAACACATGGTTAATATTTTCCAAACTTACAACTGTTGTGGATTAAGTTGCAAAAACAAAAATACAAACCAGCTGACATAGTGTGTTTTTTTTTCTTCTGATAGCTTAGGTGTGGTTTCTTGCTGCAACGGGGAGTTCAAGTGTAATGAATGTTTACGTATGTCGTGCACCGGAGTAAGTACTCTTAAGTTTGGTAAGAAAGACCATATAGTGATCTTATATTTTTTCTAACATTATTAGTTCTTCCTGGCATTGATGGAATCGATTATTTAACCTCTAAAAGATAAGGTAATAATATAGGCAGACTGAGTATAGTTTTAACCAGACGTTAAAATTTGATTATTCTTACTTAGGAGTCGAGATAATCAGTTGCAAAATGCTAATCTGAACACCCCTATATAATTATCAGTTTATAGAAATATTCCCTCAAATGTAGTTTTGCTAACTTATGAAAATACCATTTAAGGTGGAATGAAAACATGGGTTACTTTGTGAATATAATGAAGATTGGATAGACTTTTCATTCTGTTATAACCTGGTCCAAACACTCCTTATTGTTGCAGTAACCTAATCCAAATGTTCGACATGAGTAGCAGACAGAAAGCATTTGCTCGCACAATCTGTCGAATGCAAGAGGATACAGATATTACAACTTCCAAGTATGTAACAACAAATTACGTCACTCAATATGTATTGTTTTATGGTTGTTCTTTCCTGTAATGTATCGAATAACATTTATAAACGTTGCATAATAGGGGTACGAAAATTATTTATATGATGCATAACATTTACGACTAAAAAAACATACTAAGCAAAAGTCAACAAATAAATTGTAAATCTTGAATGGTCATTACACAACAAATAAATTTACATGTACATATCATCTATGAAAGTTAGCAGTATTAGTATTTTTACTTGACAGGGAATTTGGTTTCCGTGGAGTGGACAAAGGTAATTGAGGTTATGTTAGTGGTAGCGGGACTGTTAAAGAACGGAAGACCAAGGAAACAAAGAAGAATGCGCCAAAATGGAAGCAGAGGCATCGAATGTCGAACGGAGGCGGCTCGGCAAGGAAGGAATGGGAAATCATCAAGGAAGAATTCTTTGATGTTGAAATGAAGGTTGGTATATAGTAAATTGACCAGGATCAGGTAAACGCATATTACCAATTGGATGTCTGGCAAGGGTTCAAATGTCTATGTCGTTCGACTTCACAGATGAAGGTATTCGTTAGGTATGATTTCAATGTTTGTTCTCATAAATGGTAGTACATTTAAGTAAATAACTTTTTTACCATAATTGTATACATTCACCTTTTTCGAGCAGGAAGCTGTTAAAGGGCAAGTTCTGGCATCTATGTGCGTCACGTGGAAAGTCAGCTGGTGTAATCTAATGGTGGTTTTAGAATGATTATGTTACAGGCATAAGCTTAATGTGGCTGATATTGAAGCCACAGTTTCCTGTACGTGTTTGGTGGGCTTGAATGGCGCTGATCCTATCATCAAGAAATATATTCTCTGTTTCTTTTGGCCTTGAATAACCAGGTGACAGAAAATTCCATTATGTTTCATTGATAATCCTTATAAAAATTTTATGAAATGGGTCGAATTTTTATAGGATATAATTTATAAATGAAGGAACAATGTCATCCCATCATTAGTATTTTGTTCATCTGTATATCATCTGTTTATGTTCAACTTTTATGTTGCATAACTACTGGGAACATTTGGCATTTTCCACTCTACCGTGTTGTGTTGATGTTATAGGAGTGTGGAATCCGTAACCAAGTTTAAGGTTTTGTTGGATGAGTGAGTGGAGCTGATATTTTCGAATAGAGACAGTCGTAGTCGATATTAAATATTCCACCGCCCATTATCTGTGCCACCGCCCCAATCTCATTGAGGTACCACATCTGTGACTTATAACAATAGGTTCGAACAACTACCATATATATGAAATTATTATGTATCAAAAATTTAAATTTGCTGCCTATATTTGTATTTTTATGAAATATCATATTTGTAAAATTATGCAGCTGTCTTTACAGAGCGTTTGAGAGATACGAATAAGGTTTGAGTTAACGTTCATGTATGTCTGATAGATGCCTTTCGCAATTTGGTGCATTACAGGTCTACAACAATCACGCATATTATACAGCAATCATAACGGGACTATTTACAAGTCTTTGTACAAAAATGAAAGTACTTTCAACCTGTCTATTTATAGGTCTACAACAATCATAACGGGACTTACTGATACCGATTCCACCAGGTGGTCAGAATCGAAATAGAGGTGGCTCATGGTATGAGATTCTTTTTAGAATGATTAGAATACTTAAGTTATTTGGCATATGGTTGAACAATTTTTTTTCATGTTAACGTTCAGTTATTTTGGTCTTTATTTCACTACAGCCATGAGGCTCATTGACTTTAGTGAGCTCAGTTGAGACATGTTGCATTCAATATTTTCCATAAGTTTATAATTGTTGATTTGAAGGAAGAACATTGAAATTACTTAGATACCACTTATTTTTATGTAAAGATGCCTTTCAGGGGCCTTTGTTTAGATTGGTAAGCATCAATTATCATTATTGTTAAACATAGACACAAGCAAGGTACCTTTTTTATCTATGAAATATGATTTCTAATAAAATACATGTTTTTCCAGTTAATCTTGGAATGAATAGCTCTACAAATTCGGCTTCGTCCGCAAGAAAAAGTTGGTGAATTTGTTTTGGGAAGTTGATGAAGGAAGTGATTGAGAAGCAAAAGGAATTGCAATTAAGGTTTCTTGATACGATTGAAAGATGGGAAAAGGATCGAGTGCCAACAGAAGAGGCGTAGAGAGCACAAGACAAATGAATCACAAATATTATGGAATATTGTTTATTCATTTTCATCTTTGAAAAGTCTTAGATGTACAATTTTGCATAGTTACAAAAACAATGGTAAAATATGAGAAGTTGAAAGGTTTATGGATAATTATTAATATTAGTATGACCGGATTCGAACTCGAGATTTCGGGATTGCACACATTACGTATGAGAATCAATGTATAAATAATTAATATATAAAATGTTATATTTAATTATTTGATCACGAAATAAATACTTAATGATATTTAATATTTGACGAGTTTTGAATATCGGTCATTAAATGTCAATGGAATATGAAGAAAAGTTAACAAGTCAAGAGAAGGTTTTAGGAATCCTCTTTTGGGCTTGTATGATCCATGAAACAAGGGATTGGTAAAAGTAGTCAAAAAGCATATATAATCTTTTTGACTTTTTACTAATAATGAACCGAAGCGGTGGCCGTAACGTAATAAGCGATAGAAAAGAGGCTATGCACGAAACACAATATCCCTCCAATAGAAAGAAAATGATGATGAGATAATCCACACGAAGCATTTGATTTGTGGTTTGCTTTGGTCCCAATCACTAGCATTCCCAATCCAACGGCCAATATGATCCTGATTTAAACATAAATCAAAATTTTACTTCTTCAGTATCGACATCATTAAAGCTCACGATTTTAAAAATTAAAACAAATGGTCACAAATTGTGATACTATACCTTCACAAAGTTAATTGTTTTCATAAGTTGGATAAATTTAGTAGAGATCTGTATGATTCCATTACAGAATTCAAATTGAAGTAAAGTGTTATTGCGATTTTGCCTAGATCAGAGACAAACTAATCCCATATGCAAACATCGATCCAACGTTCTCTTGCTAAAATAAAACTTTACCAATATGAATTTTTGAACAATAGCATTTGGATTAAGGTTGCAAAAAATCAGCCTTCTTAAGAAATTCAAAAATGCATGTACTATGTTTCGATAACAAATTAAAAGTTCGTGTTCTCGCCACTTATAACATATCATGACATGAAGACGGATTGTTTGCAACATCAAAACAAGATAGAGTAAAAAGAGTACCATGTAAAGAAAAGAGATAGCAAAGACAATTGTCTCCCGGTAGAAGCTTTATGGATCTCATCATGACTACAAGCAGTGCAACCACTTAGCAAATTGGCCAACACATGGGCTATAATCAAGAGCACAATTGCAGCAAATCCAAGCCTATATGCTTCTTGGCTTGGTTCTTTGCACTCAAATAACCATAATCTCAAATGCTTCTCCTATTAACAAAAAAAAAAAAAAAAAAAAAAAAAAACATTAAATAAATATGAAGCTAGTATTAAAGTTATTCATACAAGAGAAATGTAGTTATCAAACCTGATTTTGGGCTGCCTCTGCTTTGATACCAAGAATACCAGCAGTTATATCCAATGCGATAATGAGAAAACAGACAAATGCACCAACACCTTTGTTAACCATTGTAATCACAAACAGTAAATGGTAGGAAATGTTGTGTGTTTTGAAAGTGAAGTTGGTTATGGGATCAAATGTTTAAAGGTGTTTAATATATGGGCTTCATGTGGAAAAGGGAAAAGCTTTGTTTTTTTTGGAATAGTTTCTCATGAGGGTTTTTGCATGCTTTGTAGTGCTTTTTGTTAAACTTTTTTTCACTTTAGATTCTTTGGAAGGGTAACAAAGGTAAGTAGGGTATAAAACAGCTAACGAGGAAGTGGGTGGTGTCTAAAAGAATCTAATACTTTCTTTCATTGGTGGAAAAACTATGAAAAATAAGTAATTGTTTCAATTTTCTAAAAGACTAGCAGGGTACCCGCGCGATGCATCGGCGGGTATCCTGTGACTAAATTTTTCGGCGAAAAAATGTTATTTTGTTTTGGACTGGTGGATTTCAGATTTATGTTTTGTAAGCTTAATTAGATTGCAAATTGTGATTAAATAGTTGTATATTTTGGTGAATGGCTGTTTTTAATAGTGTATTAATTATATGTGTTGAATAGTATTTTTTTGGTTTTAGTTTTGCTTTAAATACTTGTAAATTATGATTATTCACTTGTATTTGCTTAAAAATCTATTTTTAGTTTATTCATGTGTGGAAGCTTAATTATATTGTATTTTGTGGTTAAAAAGTTGTATTTTTGGATGAAAGGGTGTTTTTAATAGTGTATTAATTGTATTATATGAGTAGTGTGTTTTTAGTTTTATATGTGCTTTTAGCTACTTGTAAATAATGCTTATAAGGTAGTATTTGCTTAAAATTCTATTTATGGTTGTCTTAAATTAATAAATAGGAGGGAAGTGTCTTCCTCCATTATAAATGGTATAGATATGATGATCTCCACCAAAACAATATCGTATAAACTCACTGAAATTTAAAGCTAATCTTTTCAGCTACACGTTCTAGGTTTTTGCATTTTATGGGAGGTTTAATTTGCTAACTCAGAAAAACTAAAAACAATTTCGGTGTCGCAGAGAACCACACTAAAAAGTCTGTCTTTTGGTCCCACGGTATGTGAGTGGCCCATCAACCTAAAGGTTGTGGGTTTAAGTCTCGTTAAAGACGTGTGAAATAAAATTTGTGAGATAAGTTATGTAGGTTAAAAAATATGCCGTTAAAAAATATTAAAAAGAATATAAAAAATAAAAAATAAAGTTTGTCCATGCCGGACGAAAACTACCACAACTCAAATAAAAGATGAATTAAGGGATAAGATAAATAATAAAAAGTTACACAGATGCTACTTGACATGCTTTACTTTAATTAATAAGGTAGTGTTTGATTGCGACTTAATTGACTTAATATGAAAAAAGCTGAATTTATTAAGTCATATAAAAACTGTTTGTTTGTGACTTAATAGAGAAAGATGAATGAAAATATTAATTAATAAAACTGAGGGTGTCTGCATTAAGTTATATTTTAATTAAACGTGACTTAATATAAAATTTTAACAAACAAGCCTTAAGTTTATAATACAAACTTACAAGACTTTTTGTGGCAAATGTATGTATATAAATTATTAATTATCATAAGAAACCTGATCACAAGTTCACTTATAACATGCACAAAATTTTATTTAGATTTTCACTAATAATGCATCAACAATTTTTCTATATATATTGCTTCACTGACCTCCTTCATAGCAATATTCACTCATCCAGCATTTTACATACTTTCATCACAATCATCGCCGCAAAGTGCCTTGTAAAGCTGAAAAAAAAAAATGTTTAATAACAAATGTATGAATTGATGATCAATTTCTAGCTAGGCGAGTTGGCACCTGTTTGTGCTGTCGTATAGCTTTTTCCGCACTCCGCATTAACTCATTTCTATCCTCTGATAACTCATTGGATTGTGAAGAAGTGGGTTCGGTTGATACAACCAATGAATTGTTGGCACATATATTTAGGCATAAAATTAGGCGGTGTGTCAATCATTTCTCCATTTATTTATTTTTGTATCAAACAAAAAAATTCCTTATAGAAGTACTTTTATTTCAAATTCGTCATTTTTAAGGTACTTTATGACATTTTTGCCATTCGAAAAAAATTTGAGGGGAAAAAATGTCACAAAATACCTCAAAATGGCCTAAATTGAAAGAAAAGTACCCGTATAAGCAAAAAAAATGTTCGTTACCCAAAATAACAAATGATATTAAGTATGATACATTTTTAAAACATTTGCTTTAAAAAATAAACTAAAAAACTAATCACTATAATGAAATGAGGAAGGAAGATGAGTTAGTAGGAGATAAATAATAAGTACCATAAGATAACTGTGATGAAAAATGATGAGTCGCACAAAATAAAAACCTTTTTTTCTCTTAGCCCACGGGTGAAGGTTTTAGACTTAATGCGTGTGTAAGCCAAAATTTATGATCGAATCTTTGATTGACATTTGTCTTTTTACATGCAAGATGTGTCAAAATTTTAGAAGCTTACATGTCAAGTTTCAAAACATCGACAGTGTTAAAGGGTGTTTGGGTTAACCTATTCAAGTTTGCGGGTTAACGGTTAGTATAATATCTACCCAAACATAACCCGTTTATTAATTGTGTCAAATAATTCAATCTTAACCAACACCTGAATAACACGTGTAATCTGTTTGTTACCCGTTTAACCTGTATAAGTAAATAGATCAAAGGGTGAAAAAGCATGATAATTTATCGATGCAACAAGTAAAAATCCAAAAATGATATAAATAATATATAAATAACTATACGATAATTTCAATAATATCATTAAGTACATAACAAAATACATTCAATCAAAATCCAACATAAAATCAAAGTTACATATTTTATCTCTTAGAAGTTATATACTTAAACGGGTTCACTGGTTGATGTGTTTAATATTTACCAACTCAAACACGACCCATTTATCAAGCGGGTTAGACAGGTTGTCCTGTTTTTGACCCAAAACTGTAGCAATTCGTATTTTTCCGGTTACTATTCATCATCGTATTTTTATTATTCATCCTCGTACTTTCACTATTCACTCCGGTAATTTTTTTTTTCATTCTCATAATTTAACCTACATTCATAATGACAAGAGATTTTAGTAAAGGGCAGGTCCTCTTTACAACGTACGTCGAATTTACTAAGAATCGGTTTCTCAAAACTGTGTCTACAATTTACGTTTTGGTCTAAACGTCATTTAAACATTCCAATATGTCCATACAATATTTTAAACAAGAAAATATGTGCTTTTCATATCTTACAATATTTCCACAAGTTTTGGATTTTTACGTTTTCCGATTTACGTTTTACGCGTATTTAACTTACGATTTAGGTTTCAACAACGTTTACGCGCTCTGTTAAACTTATCACTCATTTAATATACTTTTATAAAGTATATTGATAAGTTTTAACATTTCTTAGAAGTTTTATATTTTTAAGATACCCGGTTTTGAGTTTTGCGATTTAAATAGTAATTACCAAGACCGAAACTCACTCCGTAAACACAAGATAAAGATCTAAAACATCCTAACCTCCTCTTATTAGCCCTATGTGGCTTTTTTATGATTCACAATGGCACTTGGCATTGTGAGGTTTAATCTTGAACAAAATGAAGGCAAGTGTAAAACTTGGTCCCAAAGTCTTGAACAAGATCCTTACATGTGGCTACACTTGGTGCCAAAGTCTTGCACTAGCATCCTCATTGTGCTATAAAAGGAACTTACTCATCTCTTCTTCTCTTTACAATTTGTGGAAACTAGAAGGGGGGGGGGGGTTGAATAGTTTTACCGATTAAAACTTTGTTTTAAAATATTTAGATCGACTTAAGTCAATCTATTTAGATGTGTATGTTGGACGTTGATAGATAGATATGTAAATATGTAATGGAAAGGTAAAGAGTAAGAAACACAAAACCATGACACGAGTTTTTATAGTGTTTCGGCTACAAGGACACCTTCCTTGCCCTACTCCACTCCCCTAGTCACCTACTCGAGAGTTCATTAGCACTACACGACACAACTCCTTATGGCGGAGAAGCCTTCACAACGTCGCCTACTCTTTTTCCGGTACAAGGCTAGACACCGGGTTCTTCCACAAGGTAGAACCACACCTATCACAACGTCGCCTACACTTTTTTCAGTACAAGGCTAGATACCGAGTTCCATTACAAAGGGGGAACTACTACCCAACACTACACAACACCTATCCCAAAGGAGACCCAGTCCTTATTACAACATCATCAAGGATATCAATATCCTTGGATACAACCTATCTCTATTTTTTGTACATCGATACACCATATCGATTGTACACCCTTGTCTTGTTTCACTAATGCCTTTAACTTGACCCTTTTGGCATCCTTCACTAATCCCCTTTGACATGGACGTTCGACACTTTTCACTAATGCCTTCATCTTGACTCTTATGGCATCCTTCACTAATGCCTTTGACACGGACGTTAAGCACCTTTCACTAATGCCTTCGTCTTGACCCTTTTGGCATCCTTCACTAATGCCTTTGACACAACGCTTCTAATGAGGAAGAAAGAACTATCAACAAGAGAACTTCAGTAGTCTTGATGATGACGAAGCATGGCAACTCATGGAATTGAGCTTGCTCGTCTTCAAGAGGTGGTGATCTCGCCTTTAAGAGGAACCTAGAGAATCACACAAAAACAAACACAAACTACATAGAAAGATCCTTGGGATATGAGGTTAGAGAGTTTATAATACTAGGTGAAAGTATGTGTAGGAGTGTCAACCTACAATGAAGAAATGGCTCACTATTTATAGAAGAAAACATGCTACTGTTCCACGGATCCCTTACTTGAAGGATCCGTCCAGTGTAAACTGGGGGAACCGTGGGACGCTCCTCTTTGTGTAACACCCCCAACTTCGTGATACGCAGCGGAATTCAAACTGGGTGTTACTTCATGGCACAACAGTCATAACAATAGAAAACGAACTCTAATGGAGTCGTTTTAAAAGATTTATCATTCGATTTATATAAATATCAGAGTTTACAAAAATGAGGTCCCAGATGGTTCCAAGTTTACAAAATACATTAAATTGGTTTTCAAATGATAATAAAATTTATAGCCTTCTTGATCTAGTCCTTGCTCTTCCGTGCGACTTCGACATTATGGACCTGAAATACATGCTTAAAACTGTCAACACAAAGGTTGAGTGAAATTCATAGAGTTTTGGAAATCAGTTGAACACATAATGTTTGTGTGAGTTACATTGTTATACACTCATAATGTTGAAAACAAAAAAAATATTATTGCACTTAGTGTTGCTCCGTCTATATTGGGAGACTTTCATTCGAACGAGGGGACTGCTCCGTGTATGTTGGGAGAATTATCATCCGAACGAGGGGACTGCTCCGTGTATGTTGGGAGACTTTCAAGTTAGACTGCTCCGTGTATGTTGGGAGACTTTCCAGTTAGACTTCTCCGTGTATGTTGGGAGACTTTCCAGTTAGACTGCTCCGTGTATGTTGGGAGACTTTCCAGTTTAGTATAACACAATCAAGTATAACGCAATCAAGTATATAACGCAATCAAGTATAATGCAATCAAGTATAACGCAATCAAGTATAATGCAATCAAGTATAACGCAATCAAGTATAATGCAATCAAGTATAATGCTTTGAGTATTTGTAAAAAGTATAAAGCATGTATCTCCCCCAAAGAGTTTGTAAAACAATTAAACGAGTAAAAGTGGGGCTACGAACTCACGGTAATCCTTAAAAGTTTAGAGTACTTGTGAAAGTAAATGAAAATAGTTTGAGCATGTATCTCCCCCAAAAGTAATTCAAAACGTATAAAAGTAGGGGGTATGAAACTCACGGTAATCCTTAAAAGTTTAGAGTACTTGTGAAAGTAAATGAAAATAGTTTGAGCATGTATCTCCCCCAAAAGTAATTCAAAACGTATAAAAGTAGGGGCTATGAAACTCACCTCAAAGTAAATGATAGCAAATGTATAATGAGAATGATGGATATGCCGTGGGAACTTCTACGAGCAACCTAAAATAGAATGTTACGACTTAGGTTTGGAATAATGTTTAGGAAAACATAAACCATCCTATATACGTCTCTATGTTGATCATGATGTAGTACATAGTATTTGTGTATGTCATTTATAGAAATGGTCTAGTTTTGAAAACATGTTTAGTTTATAGATATCGTACTACCGTTCGGGCCATTATAATTCAGAGGTCATGCAAGAACGTTCGAGGAGCTAGGACACTTTAAATCGTAAATCCAAGAACTTCGTCGATACGTTTTACTCAAATGAAACCCCTCACATGAAGCTCCCTAGTTTTGTAGTACTTAGTAGATAAAACATAGATTTTGAATGAAGATTGTTATATAAATAAGTTTATCATGTTTTTACAAGTATCTAGTTTTTACAAGTTCTCGTCGTTTTCATAAATATGATCACCTTAGTTAACGGTCTTAGGTAAACAAGCCTTAAGGCTTTAGCCATGGCCTTGCCGTGACTTTGGTCTTGACTACCATAGTCTTGAGACTTAGCTTTGGCCTTAGCCGTAGCCGTGGTCTTGGCTTATGGCCATTAGGCCTCTTGGTTTGCTTTTAGTTGTGACAAAAGTATAGTTATGAGACTATATTTACGGCAGTTTCTGTTTTTGAAAGATTTTGGCCTATTTATGCGTTTTCAAGGTCCGAGCTTCTCTAAAAGTGAAGTAAAACGTCGTTCCGGACAACTTTCGTGTTTTAACTTTTTGATGATTCGGACCAAAAGTACCATTTTTAAAACGGCAGAACTCAAAATAGCAAGCTATTGGCAGTTTCGGCGTTTAGGTTTCGCTAACTTCGTTTGCTTATAACTTTTGACTCGTTTGTCCGTTTTGGGTGATTCAAATTGCTATGTTTACCTTTTTATCTTGTCTACCATATTATGTAAGTTAGAAAGTCCTTATATTACTGTTTTTAATGGTCTCACATGTGTAGAAAATGAATAGTTTACTAGTTTGTTACTTTTATGACAATATGTGAATTAAAACAAGTGATTGAGTATATGTACATCATGAATCAACTTAGTAACTATATATATAGCATGAAATAGTTAAGATTATGAATAATAAAGATGAGATGATGGTGGTGATAAGTTGCTTACAACTTTTGGCTTTCAATAAGAAAGGAGTAACTTAGTAAGGATAGGACTTTGATTGATCGCGAAAGACTTTGGATTGAGCTAGCTTTCCACACCTTGGAACCCTTGCAAACTTGAAGACTTGGTGATGAAGTACTAAGTGACTTGAGTGGATTTAAACTCAAGAAGATAACTTAAACTTGCTAGAGATTTGATGTAGAAGCTTGATCTTTGGAACTTCCTTACATAAACTTGGAGTTTATAGATCAAATGATGGAAGATATGTATGATTTGTGATATGAACGACCCAAAACAGATTGTGAGGGTTCTTAGGATGCATATCACTTGCTATTTATAGGAGGGTAAGTTTGGTTAACCATATATTGGGTTAAATATTAACCATGGTTAAGTTAGGACACTTGTAATGATCTAAAGGAAGCATGGTTAGGATTTTGCCAACAAAATGATGACTCCCCCCCCTTAGGTCGGCCAAGTGAAGATAAGATGACTTAGGTGGTTAGTTTTGGTATTATCTTGGTTACGGAGTGAGTTTTGGTTCCGTTAAATGCCAACCGAAGCCATAAAACGTAAAACCGGTATCGTAAAAATACGAAACTTGTAGGAATGATGAGACTCATCATTATACTCCATCTAAAAATATAAAATGGGTGATAAGTCTCATTGGGTGCAAAAATACTGCTTAAAGCTGGAAATACGGGTAAAAAACGCGTAATACGCAGTTTTTCAGAAAAGGACGAAATTTCAGGGAAACAACCGTGAATTTATTTAGAGTAGACTAAAATTAGTATAAAAGTGATATGAGATGTTAAAATGTGGTTTTTGTCATACGCGGGATAACTTTACAGTTATTCGTGAAGTTTAAAAGTTACTCGATTTAAGCAGAAATGTAGAACGTACAAGGTTAATTCCTTTATGATCAAAGGAGGAGGGAAATATGTTTGACTTTTCCAAAAAATGTAAAAGTGACAAAAACATATTAGAAACACAGTGCAGGAATCATTAAGTTTGGATGTAAGTAGAATTGTTTAAAACGTAAGTTTAGTTTTGTTCTGCGCTGGGCTTATTTGGTAATATTAAAAACAATAAATCTTAAAAAATCTCAAATTAATCATGAGTGATCTAAAATTTATCGATGCGAGGAAAATTGTCAGAGTTGATTTTCGTTATGCGCGTGATGTTTAAACGGTGGACCGTCTGAAACGAAACTTTTAAAACGATATCTACTTAATAACTTTTGCGAAAATGATCTAACGATGGTCGAACTCTCAGGTTATTACTAAAATAATTTATCTTACGAGAATGTGGATTAAAAATTTTACGAGATGAATAGTGAATATAAATAGTAAAAGTGAATAGTAAATTCTCGAAAATGAAAAGTAACCTAAACATGCGGGTGGTTACAGTCTCACCCCCTTAATGGGAATTCCGTCCCGGAATTCAGTGTGTGTTATCCGATGTTGAAATGTCTAGGAAAATGAGGATGTATACGCCAAATTCTAATCTTTGTGTTCTCAAGTTTCTAGTCATAGAATGTATTATATATCATGTGGCTTAAGTTGATAATCTAAAGGGTTTTGTTAAAATCTTATTGAGTTCTATACACCTCAAGTTTGGCTTTTCTCGATTCTCAAAACGAATCATATCTTATTGTATTGAGACTATCAATAAAACCTTAATTTCTAACATGGAGTTTTTGGTGATAGTGTGCGGTATGGAGCCTAATTTGTATTTGTATAGTTTCCTTAGTTGTTTCGTGGGTGATCTCTGAATACCTTAGTCCAGCAAATGGTTTAACTAATACTTTCGTCTATATAGTGCCTCAAAATGGAATAGTTTTGTTGTTGTTAGGGTAACTGTTGTTAATCAAAGGTGTAAGATATTGTTGATGTGAAATGGTTTATAATAATGTGACAATTGTCGTTGTAGGAAAGTCTTGCTAGTGGCAAGTGGTTATTCAAACCATTTCCAAAGTTGATCATTGTCTTAGGTGGTTTCGGGATGAAGGTCATATCCTATAGTGTTTATGTCAACTAGTGTTTGAAGGAAACGTGATAGTGTGAAGTTTTATATATTGACTTACAATGGGGTTCAGATAATGATGTGATAGGTTGATGATTAGAAGAGTGTAGCATACGCTTACCATTATTCTTAGGTAGAGATGTCAAGTTTGTTTTAAAATCAAAAGTGAATTTTAAAGTATTATGGCGGAATGATATCCTTGAAACCTAAACAGGCTAGCACTTCTAAGAAATGACAAGAAGATTTGATGACTATCCTAAGATAGTAGTTAGGATTATTTCATAAATGAAAACTTTCAAGAATGAAATTAGGTAGTATACATAAGTGTTAAGATCTCGTTGAGTGGTAAAACACTATCGCGTGTCTAGATCTTTTTAATGAATTCTGATGGTTTATCGAGTTTAAGTAAGAAATTAACCTGAATATAACCCTTGTATAACTATTCTCAGTGTTTGAAAAATTTAAGTCGAACATAGTTAATCAGACTATGATCCATTATCCCAAGGTTAAATATAGGTGATTAGGCTATATTTAGCTGAGGTTCGATAAATTTTTCAAATACCTAAATTAGGTATACTTGTGATATGTCCATAGCTTTTGAGAAATTGTCCACTAAGCAAGGGCGATATCAAACCATTCAGTTGCAAGTCCTGGCCATAAAAGACTTGTAACCTATGTTTTCACATTCCTTTGCATAGAAGATAATATGGGTAGATACGCGTGGAAAAGAAAGGAAATCTTAAGTAATTCTAAGATTCACGGACATTTAACAATGAAGGTTTCAAAAGAGAATTTTGATGAATGTAGAGAAAGTTGCTGAACTTCAGCTTTTGTAGATGATGAGTCACTTTGTCCTTTAGAAATCCCATTTCTTGTATTTCCATTAGGGAAATTGATAGACCGTGACGGGTTTCATGTAAAACAATATCATATAATGTTTATAAGATAATTTTTAGAGACTATTGTATAACTTACAATATCTGAGGAGTAGTTGAGACCATTGTGCAACTCACAATGTTTGAGAAATAGTTGAGACCATTGTGTAACCCACAATGTCTTGAGAAATAAATGAGACCACTGTAGGATTTACAGTGTCTGAGAATGTAATAGAGACCACTGTAGGATTACAGTGTCTGAGAATATAATAGAGACCGCTGTAGGATTACAGTGTCTAAGAAAAATGAATGAGAACATTGTATCTCACAATGTCTGGGAAGGTGGAAAGACCATTGTAGTCAGTTACAATGTCTTGGATAAAGTTTCGTAATCCTAAAATGCACGAGTAGATACATGATTGGGAGATTGGAAAAATATGATTGTGCTGTAATGCCTTAGAATAGGCATACGGAGATATGTTGAGTACTTTGTTTATGATTGAAATTATGTCAAGTGTATATATCAATATACTAGTATGTTTGTATAGCTTAAAGAGCCTAAAAGTTACATAATCATCCGGAGGATGGAAGGCACGGAGAACGGAAGGCTATAAAATGTTTTTGTTTGTAAAAGTAGTTATAGTTTAAGTCTCAATTAGACCCGTTTCTCTATAAACCTGGCTCTGATACCAATCTGTAACACCCCCAACTACGTGATACGCATCGGAATTCAAACTGGGTGTTACTTCATGGCACAACAGTCATAACAATAGAAAACGAACTCTAATGGAGTCGTTTTAAAAGATTTATCATTCGATTTATATAAATATCAGAGTTTACAAAAATGAGGTCCCAGATGGTTCCAAGTTTACAAAATACATTAAATTGGTTTTCGAATGATAATAAAATTTATAGCCTTCTTCAGTATCCTTGCTCTTCCGTGCCAGCTTCCGACATTATGGACCTGAAATACATGCTTAAAACTGTCAACACAAAGGTTGAGTGAAATTCATAGAGTTTTGGAAATTAGTTGAACACATAATGTTTGTGTGAGTTACGTTGTTATACATTCATAATGTTGAAAACAAAACAAATATTATTGCACTTAGTGTTGCTCCGTCTATATTGGGAGACTTTCATTCGAACGAGGGGACTACTCCGTGTATGTTGGGAGACTTATCATCCGAACGAGGGGACTGCTCTGTGTATGTTGGGAGACTTTCAAGTTAGACTGCTCCGTGTATGTTGGGAGACTTTCCAGTTAGACTGCTCCGTGTATGTTGGGAGACTTTCCAGTTAGACTGCTCCGTGTATGTTGGGAGACTTTCCAGTTTAGTATAACACAATCAAGTATAACGCAATCAAGTATATAACGCAATCAAGTATAATGCAATCAAGTATAACGCAATCAAGTATAATGCAATCAAGTATAACGCAATCAAGTATAATGCAATCAAGTATAATGCTTTGAGTATTTGTAAAAAGTATAAAGCATGTATCTCCCCCAAAGAGTTTGTAAAACAATTAAACGAGTAAAAGTGGGGCTACGAACTCACGGTAATCCTTAAAAGTTTAGAGTACTTGTGAAAGTAAATGAAAATAGTTTGAGCATGTATCTCCCCCAAAAGTAATTCAAAACGTATAAAAGTAGGGGGTATGAAACTCACGGTAATCCTTAAAAGTTTAGAGTACTTGTGAAAGTAAATGAAAATAGTTTGAGCATGTATCTCCCCCAAAAGTAATTCAAAACGTATAAAAGTAGGGGCTATGAAACTCACCTCAAAGTAAATGATAGCAAATGTATAATGAGAATGATGGATATGCCGTGGGAACTTCTACGAGCAACCTAAAATAGAATGTTGCGACTTAGGTTTGGAATAATGTTTAGGAAAACATAAACCATCCTATATACGTCTCTATGTTGATCATGATGTAGTACATGGTATTTGTGTATGTCATTTATAGAAATGGTCTAGTTGTGAAAACATGTTTAGTTTATAGATATCGTACTACCGTTCGGGCCATTATAATTCAGAGGTCATGCAAGAACGTTCGAGGAGCTAGGACACTTTAAATCGTAAATCCAACAACTCGTCGATACGTTTTATTCAAATGAAACCCCTCACATGGCTCCCTAGTTTTGTAGTACTTAGTAGATAAAACATAGATTTTGAGTGAAGATTGTTATATAAATAAGTTTATCATGTTTTTACAAGTATCTAGTGTTTACAAGTTCTCGTCGTTTTCATAAATATGATCACCTTAGTTAACGGTCTTGGGTAAACAAGCCTTAAGGCTTTAGCCATGGCCTTGCCGTGACTTTGGTCTTGACTACCATAGTCTTGTGACTTAGCTTTTGCCTTAGCCGTAGCCGTGGTCTTGGCTTATGGCCATTAGGCCTCTTGGTTTGCTTTTAGTTGTGACAAAAGTATAGTTATGAGACTATATTTACGGCAGTTTCTGTTTTTGAAAGATTTTGGCCTATTTATGCGTTTTCAAGGTCCGAGCTTCTTCAAAAGTGAAGGAAAACGTCATTCCAGACAACTTTCGTGTTTTTAACTTTTTGATGATTCGGACCAGAAGTACCATTTTTAAAACGGCAGAACTCAAAACAGCAAGCTATTGGCAGTTTCGGCGTTTAGGTTTCGCTAACTTCTTTTGCTTATAACTTTTGACTCGTTTGTCCGTTTTGGGTGATTCAAATTGCTATGTTTACCTTTTTATCTTGTCTACCATATTATGTAAGTTATAAAGTCCTTATATTACTGTTTTTAATGGTCTCACATGTGTAGAATATGAGTAGTTTACTAGTTTGTTACTTTTATGACAATATGTGAATTAAAACAAGTGATTGAGTATATGTACATCATGAATCAGCATAGTAACTATATATATGGCATGAAATAGTTAATATTATGAAAAATAAAGATGATATGATGGTGGTGATAAGTTGCTTACAACTTTTGGCTTTCAATAAGAAAGGAGTAACTTAGTAAGGATAGGACTTTGATTGATCGCGAAAGACTTTGGATTGAGCTAGCTTTCCACACCTTGGAACCCTTGAAAACTTGAAGACTTGGTGATGAAGTACTAAGTGACTTGAGTGGATTTAAACTCAAGAAGATAACTTAAACTTGCTAGAGATTTGATGTAGAAGCTTGATCTTTGGAACTTCCTTACATAAACTTGGAGTTTATAGATCAAATGATGGAAGATATGTATGATTTGTGATATGAACGACCAAAAACAGATTGTGAGGGTTCTTAGGATGCATATCACTTGCTATTTATAGGAGGGTAAGTTTGGTTAACCATATATTGGGTTAAATATTAACCATGGTTAAGTTAGGACACTTGTAATGATCTAAAGGAAGCATGGTTAGGATTTTGCCAACAAAATGATGACTCCCCCCCCTTAGGTCGGCCAAGTGAAGATAAGATGACTTAGGTGGTTAGTTTTGGTATTATCTTGGTTACGGAGTGAGTTTTGGTTCCGTTAAATGCTAACCGAAGCCATAAAACGTAAAACCGGTATCGTAAAAATACGAAACTTGTAGGAATGATGAGACTCATCAATATAATCCATCTAAAAATATAAAATGGGTGATAAGTCTCATTGGGTGCAAAAATACTGCTTAAAGCTGGACATACGGGTCAAAAACGCGTATACTGCGATTTTAAAAGAACGAAATTTCAGGGAAACGACCGTGAATTTATTTAGAGTAGACTAAAATTAGTCTAAAAGTGATATGAGATGTTAAAATGTGGTTTTCGTCATACGCGAGATAACTTTACAGTTATTCGTGAAGTTTAAAAGTTGCGCGATTTAAGCAGAAATGTAGAACGTACAAGGTTAATTCCTTTATGGTCAAAGGAGGAGGGAAATATGTTTGACTTTTCCAAAAAATGTAAAAGTGTCAACAAAATATTAGAAACACAGCAGAGAATCGTTAAGTCTGGATGTAAGTAGAATTGTTTAAAACGTAAGTTTAGTTTTGTTCTGCGCTGGGCTTATTTGGTAATATTAAAAATAATAAATCTTAAAAATTCTTAAATTAATCATGAGTGATCTAAAAATTTATCTGATGCGAGGAAAATTGTCAGAGTTTATTTTCGTTATGCGCGTGATGTTTAAACGGTGGACCGTCTAAAACGAAACTTTTAAAACGATGTTTACTTAATAACTTTTGCGAAAATGATCTACCGATGGTCGAACTCTCAGGTTATTACTAAAATAATTTATCTTACGAGAACGTGGATTAAAAATTTTACGAGATGAATAGTGAATATGAATAGTAAAAGTGAATAGTAAATTCTCGAAAATGAAAAGTAACCTAAACATGCGGGTGGTTACACTTTGCCCATGGGTTTTGGGTCATGGGTCATGGGTTATGGGTCATGGGTCCTAGGTTTTGGACCATGGGTATCTAAGTAGATACAATGTATCTAGAAGATGCAATGCATCTAGTCCATGGGTTATGGGTTAGCTCCATGGGTCATGGATAATACCCATTATGATTTATGCATGATGTCATGCAATGGGCATGGGTTATGCTCCATGGGTATGGGTAATCCCCCACCCTGAGATATTGCTAGTCCCTAGCAATGATTTGAGAAAACATAATGGATTTTAATCTCTTTACCAAAAGCCATTACTTCTGGAGTAGCCAAATGTTTCAGTTCAAGTAAGAACCATGGTACACCGATAACCATGTGATTTTGAGCAAACCACCAGCTTTCAACGGATTTGATTTTGTCTTTACCCGAAGCCGTACCCTTCTGGACTAGCCAACTCTTAGATAAATTATCAGAATTATCTTTGGTGAGTTGAATACCAATTATGGATTTTCCACTGCCTTTACCACAAGCCATAACCTTGCGGGCTAGCCAACTCTTCACTTTTTAGGATATGGTGAGTTGAGAACCATACAATTTTGGGCAAATTGCAAGCCATATAAACGGATTTGAGAAATCTTTACCAAGAGCCGTTTGCTCCTGGATTAGCCAATCCTTTTGTCTTATAGACATGGCGGACTGATAACCAAATGAGTAAGTGTAAAACACTTACTCCAAAACAAATTTTGGCCAAAACGGGGAATTGGGTAAATAATATATGAAATTCGTGAGAATTCCCCCCCACACTTAGAAATGAATATTGCCCTCAATATTCAAAGTACCGGCGGTTATGCCGAAACAAAGAACGTAAAAGGGAAATATTACGGCCATTATTTATAAAGATTTTTTAAACATGTGGGCAACCCCCCCACACTAGGGTGGTAGAAAATAGAAAGAAGTCAGAAATATGGGTGAGAACCCATATTGTGTGTGCTACTGTTTTTGATTTCCGAGTCGCTAGCTTGACTCGACCCCGAATTAATTGGTTCATGGGGAAGCAAGTGGAAGAAACAATCTCCATCGGACTTTCATTCAAGATGTTTGGATAAACATTGAAGCACGCGAAAGTTCCACACCGACGAGATATATATAGAACCGGCTCAAAAATGATAATTGAAAATGCCGGGATCAAAAATAGTGTCCTCATTCCCGAAGGAGAAAAGGGAAAGAGCAACAACACCATTAGTGAAGAATGGAATAAATATGTGCATCACAATGCATGTCCATTCCTCATCAGAAAGAAGCAAATCACCATTTTTGACATTTTTAAGCTTAAATTTGAAGCTTGTATGGTGATTGGTAACAAAATTTCCGGGAGGGAGAGCTGGAAACGGTTCTTCAATCAATAGATTTTCAAGAAAGAGGATGTCTCCCTCCGAATCAAAGTAAGTATTGTCAATTCCTGTTGGAATCGACTCATCACTAAGAAAATCATCGACCTCCTTCCAAAAGTTGGCATCTTCCTCATTTGGAGTGAGAGAAGGAATGGAAGAGTCGGAAATGGGATAAGAAATGAGTGGATGATCATTATATAGGAGATTTCTGGTTTCTCCAAGATCGGCTTCGAAATCAAAGAGATCATCGTCACTTTCCGATGAAAGTGGAGTGATGTGAGTGAGTTCATCGGTGAACTCCTCAAGAAGAGGATCAGACTGTGGGAGTGATGCCTCAACATACTCGATGTCTCCATAAGATTTACAATCATCGCTAAAATCGGAGAAAGTCTCAAGATGATCATTTGAACACTCAAGAGGGAAAGGGATATCACACAGATGCTCGAGAATTCCCTGTGACTCTCTTGGGATTGGGACAAGGCTCTCAACACTAGACGATTCCATTTCTGGAATAGTGCTAAGAAGCTCATCCCCCATGTTTAGAGAGTGAGTGGGAGTATCGGGTGTGATAACAACAGACTGAGGGAGTTTAGAAGGACTAGCATACATATGTTTTATACTTAACATTTGTTCTTCCGCTAGTAATTCCATCATAGTCTTTTCTCCCTGATTTTCCACGGAAGGAATTTCAACTGATGAACTTGATGAATCTGTACATAATTCACTAATATCAAGGGTAACATCATCATCATCATCATCAGGAATGAAACGGAATCGAGAGCTGGATTTGAATGCTTTTTGTATTCTAATTGATTCCCTAATAGTGTTTTCAATGGAAATTTGGGAATCTAATTTAGCGACCCGCTCTTCGCTAACAAAGCTTCCATGGATTTTGGATTATTTTGGGACGACATAGCCGACTCCTCCTTAATTTCTTTTAATAACTCCGAGTCTTCGTAGAAGGTCTGTCGTAGTTTCATGAGGAGTCGCTTGAATCATTTGGTACTGTGGAGGTTGGTCTTGAAATGAAGAGTCGTAATTGTTACAAGGAAATGGGTTCCCTGTTTGACAATCCGAGCTAGGGTGAGGACCTCCACAATACTCACAACAGTAAAACCGATGTGGCTGTGAGTGGTATGTGTTGTAGTCATAATTGTTATCAGGAACCCGCTCATAGACAAGCGTGTTTCCTGATTGACAATCGAACGGAATGTGAACCACCACAGTACTCACAACAAGAAACTGCTGAGTCTCACAGTGTGGTAGCTGATGGAATAATTCAGTCGTGTTATGGTAGGAATAGGGATCTTGGTTATAGACAGACCCGTTTCCTGATTCCACCACGCTACAACTGGGGCAATTGCCACCATTATAAGGACCACCACACCATTGACAACCAAGAGGGTGAGGATAAGACATTGAAAGAATCAAATGGTTCTAGAGGGTAAGAAATGAAGAATCAAAAAGGTAAGAGGGTAAAGAGGAATATTTTTGGTATTTTTGAAAAACATGATGATAAAAACAAAGGATGAAAATATTTTTGGCGTTTTTAACACTTTAGGAAAAGTGTTAATGAACTTTTTGGATTTTCTGAAAACTTTACAAAAACTTTTTACAAATGATGGGTATGTGCAACAATGGATCTGACAATGGCTAAACACACGCTAAAGCCTCCCCGGCAGCGGCGCCAAAATTTTGATCTGGTCCGAACCGTCAAGTCTAACAGACTTAAAACAGCTCAGACACAAATGCAAATGAAGATCAGAGAATATAGTGAATTCCCGGGTCGTTATGTCCCACGGAGACTCAATGGTGTGTGCAACACTGATTCAGACGATAGAATGATCACTAATGATAGTGATCAGAAAGGATTTGGATAGGATAATTACACTACTGAAAAAGATTATAAAATAAATAACAGCGACTTAAATGCAAATTAAGAAAATTAAAAAGTTAAAAGATATTAAATAAACGCTATCACTATATTTAAAGTGATGAACGTTTAAAACCTAAAACGTACGTTTAAAATAAAATTACGTTAACGTACAAAATAAAACGTGAAACTTATACAATATAAATCCTAAAAATATGAAAAATACATTTTTACAAGCCTAAATATAAAAGAAAATTTATAGAAAAAGAAAATTAATTTTATAACTATTTATTTAATTATTATTAAATAAAAACTATTTTAACTATTTAATAATATTTTAAAATAAAAGAAAATATGAAATAAGACTAGAAAAATAAAATTAAGATTTAGAAAAATCTAAAATATGATAAAACTAATTTTAAAACAGAAAATATATTTTTTAGACTTTTTATATATTTATTACTAATTTAAAACTATTTAAAACTAATTAAAATGCTAGGAAATACTTTTTAATGCTAAGAAAATTATGGAAAAATACTTTTTAGGCTTCTTATATTTATCTAAACTTAATAAAATTGAAAAATTATTTTTTTGAACTTTTTCTTAATTATTTGTATTAAATACTAATTAAAAAGGCTTAAAAACTAATTTAAATTAAGAAAAATAGCAAACAAGCTTAGAAAAATCTGAAAATTTCAGGAAAAGTCTAAAATAATATTAGGAATATAAGAAAAATGGAAAAATAGGGTGCTATGTGGAGAAAATAGGATCTGATGTGCAAAGTGCTTTAGAAATAAGCACTTGATAAGCCAAAAGCTCACCAAAAGCTACCAAACTGATATGGAAGCTACAAAGAGCTAAAAATGATCAAATGCAACAAGAATCAACAGGTTCTAACCACAGGATTGCAAGCTTGATCAGATTTGATGAAATGAATATAAGCTAAAAACAGTGACTGGGGGGGCAACTTGCAGCCTATAAATAAGCTACCAAATAAGCTAGATACTAAAAACAAATTATGGGGATCCAAAGATAACCTGGCTAAGAACATGTAAACCAAATATTAGACCTAGATGAGCCATCAAAAGCTCTGTGCAAGGGCTTTCATAAGCTGAGAAAACTTCGACTTATGCCTTTGAGTTTCGAGAGCAGGCAACTCGAGCCAAAAGATGAGCTTGTTTGAGCTTATAGAAAAAATAACAAAAATATACTAAAATAGCCATAAGAAATTAGACCAGGAGGGCTTTTTAAAAAACACAAGTTTCATAGAAAATGACTCAGAAATGAGCTTGATAAAAATCCTTCTATCTTGGCCAAACGAGATTTTGCCAATTTGACTTTTGAAGTAAAACTGAAAGTTTGACTTTCTCCAACTTTGATCTTGATTTGTGGACTAGAAATGTTATATTAAAGTTAAATGAGACTAATGCAAGATGTATTTATGAAATTGAAACACAAATTAAGACTTGGATTTGCAAAAGCTCCAACAGTGAACTGTGGAGATGGATTAAGGTGAAAAGTTGACTTTGTGCTATTGCAGACCTAAACTAAGACCAATATGAGTTTGTTTAGAGATAACAAACATGCACCAATGGGTATGAACCCCTGAACTAGCTTCTAGTGCAGTTTAAGACTCAAATCCAAACACCCTCTTAAAACTGAAATGCAATCTTAAACTAAAAAGAGAACTGAACCAAAAAAACCATTGATCCAACTGAGCTTATATGATCTAATTACAACTAATCAAACAAGTAAAAACAGATTATTACTCACATATACCAATATCAACAAAATATGTAAAATTACTTGAAATTGAAAATGAGTAACCTTACTCAAATGTGTCCAGCTAGTTGCAAGATAGAACCAAACACATAACTACCCTATGCTACTCTAATCCAACCCATTTATCATCACTGCAACACCCCAATTCATCTTTCATTTCAATTTGAGCTCCTGTTGACTTTTGTTGACTAAAATGGAAATTTGGTTGAAACTGTAATGAGAGCTTATGAAAAGCTTTAACAAGCTTAAATAAACTTAAATGAACTGAATATAAGCTATAAGAAGCTTTAACACAAGATTTGAGAACTCAACTTTTCAACAGTAGACTTAAAAGTTTTGAACTTAAACCAAACTTGAATTTGACTCTCAAAAGTACAATACAAAGTTATTTTAACTTAAATGAAATACAATTAAACTGAATCTACAACATTTGATTAATACATAAAAAAAAACGACATTGAAGAAAATTACAAAAACTAGCTACTTCCTTTGCTTCCTCTTTTCTTCTTTCTTTTATACCCAAACAGCTTCCACTTGCACTCTGAATAGTTCCCACTTTCATTTATAGCCATTGGATGAGTCAAGACACTTCTTGGCCGTTTGATTGTTTTTGGCGGGAAAGGTTTATCAACAGGTGGAGGGGTAGAGTAAAGGGTTGAAGGGATCATTAAATGGTTTTTGTAGTTGTGTGGAGGTGGGGGGACAAGGGAGAGTGATATGAGGAGGGGGGATGGATGTTGAGTGGAGTTGCAGGCAGTGGTTGAGAGTGGAGACTTTTAGGCGCCAAGTTGGGTGGGATTGTGTTTGTTTGACCACGTGGGGTTGACTGGGCAGGATATCAAAGGGGGGTTCAAGGTCAAGGTGGTCCAAGGGTCAAAGGATTATGATAGGGGTCCAAGGTTCAAGGTCCAAAATGATATAAGGCTTAGTTTAATACATAGGGACCTTTTGTGTAATTCTCCAAACTTGAGGACCAAAACTGCCACATTTTCATAAAGTTGCTTCAAAGGACTAAAAGTGACAAAGTTCAATAATATAAGGACCAAACTTGCCATTTTCAAAATTCCAAGGACCATTTTTGACATTTTTCAAACTTGGAGGACCATTTTTGCAATTTTCTCAAACTTTTAATATTTTTCACCAAAGGACTAAATTTGACAACTTATGATTTTAAAAGGACCTTTGGTGACTTTACTTTTGAAATTATGTGCTCAGGGACTGTTTTTGACAACTTTTGAAACTTGGGGGACTAAAACTGCAATTTTTGCAAATTTGATATGTTTTTCATCTGATTTTGATATTTTTGCATTTAAAACACATAAAACACTGATTTGTGATATTTTCATCATTTTGATGCATTTTTTAGTGTTTTCAGATGATTTTGTAGTTTATATTGTACAAAAATGATGAGTATTTACACACTCATCAGTCATGAACTTTGGGTTTTACCCAACTACATTCAATGTATTAAGTCAATGAGTTAAATACTTAAACTTCTACCCATTCTATTTCCCATTATAATACATACTAGGTACGTATATATTTACCCAATATGTAAACACTAGTTGTTATACATATGCATTATTATAACATGAAAGCACTATTACTTGTTTAGTGTTTGATATGAAAATGTGAGTGTGTTAGTAAACTATTGGCTCAAACCATTTACGTATTTTATTTGTTTCGTTAAAATGATTTTACATTTGTTATCGACAAAATATTAGATGATCGTAAAATATAAATAAATGTTTTTACGGCTTATTTGTATTAACAATCTCCCCCTTTTTGTTGATGACAAAACATAAGATTATTTTAAGGAAAAACTAAAATTCGTAAAAGTTTGAATTGGAGTTTTTACTTTCTTCTCCCCCTTTTTGTCGAAACAAAAAGAGCGTCGAAATGAAACTAACACATTGTTTTAAGAAAAACATGTGAAAGAGAAAAAAATGAAAAATAGAGAGTAAGTGGGGAGAAGTATTCTCGACTTAATTCCTCCTTGACGAGTTCATTCCTTTGTGAGGGCGTCAAGAAAGAAGAAATACTAAACTAGTGCATTGCAACTATGTTTACAAATGGTTTCGTCTTTGTGACGAATATGCTCCCCCTTGATGATTGCAACTTTGTAAGGAGGACGTCATGTAATGTAATCCTATGATATTGCAAATGATTTTGCAATGTATTTCTTTGACAAGAAACTCCCCCTCGCTAAGGGTGTCAAAGTCTTCATGTGTATATTGAAAATCTACAAAACAAATGTTAGAAAACAAGTATATAGAGCATAATTTCCTGCAAATAAGACTCAAGTTAGTAGTAAACAAGTCTTCTGTTGCACGGATCCCACGTTTCCCTCTTTGGAGGGATTCGTCTAAACAAAACTTAGGGACCCGTCTATCTGTAAGCATAAGACAGCAATGGTGATGTAACAAGTGATGTTATCATCAAAATGGGACATGTATTAAGGCACCAAACATATTCTTAAGAAAATATGGCATATAACATGTAATTTCATTTAATAAAACTAGAGAAATGATGTACATAACTCCAAAAACTAAGAAAATGAAAAATACATGACTTGGGATTCCTAAAATATCTAAGTTAAGCTTAAGACTAGGACACCACTTGAATCCTTAAGCTCACGGTTGTTTAGGTTTGTTGACCTCATCGAAACGTTCGAGGAGGTGGTAAAACATGAAATGTTGCTCTTCACGTAGCTCATGTATCAAGCCTTCAATGTGTTGACAATGATAACAATCTTTGTCATGGCTCGGAAAAGGTGGTGGTAGAAATGGAGTGGCTTGATGTGGAGGATCAAGTGAAGAGGGTTGAGGATCGTCAAAAGAAGGAGGGATTGGCGGAGGCACATTCGATGATGGCTCAACAAAGGATGGTGGTGGAGGTAGAGAGGTGTCAACTTCCATGTGGTCGGGTGGTTGACTTTGATGATTCCTCATAATCCAAAATGGACCATTTGAGGGAAATGGAGAAAAGGATACTGGTGCAAGTGTTGATTCAACACCTTGGTTATGTTGCACAATCTTCTCTATTGAAGAGAGTGTCGGCAATGGTGGAGGATGGGATGGCCTAGGAGGCAAGTCCTCCAAGTTGTAGAGCTGTGGAGATGAATGTGGAGTGGTAAATGATATGGCTCTAGACACCAAGGGTGATGGTTCGGTGGAAATGGGTGTATTTGATTTAGGAGGAATTATGGTGTTTGGAGACGATATTTTTGTAGGAACAATCCTTTTAGGGATTGGTTTAATTGGTTGAGTTGGTGGAGGAAAAATCCTAGCAATTATGGATTTAACGGGAGATGATTCGGTTGAAGAACTTTCGTGTACAACACGAGCAAGTTTCTTGGGTGGTCCTTTGGTGGATGAGTTAGCACTAGGAGCTTTCCTCATAATGAAATGACAAGAGTTTAGTGAGATAGAGGATTCTAGTTGCCGAGATTTAAGTTGTAAATGGTGACTAAGAAGTCCTAATAAGATGGTTTATAAAGAGAACGATTTGGCAAGTGCATTCAAGACTTAAGCCACTAGGATTCTTTGAAATGTGATGATTTGCATGTACAAGAGTCAACTTTTAGAGTTGCATTGATCAAGGAGGTTAATTAAGACAAGATGGAGTGTTCAAGTTAGCAAGGAGATCTTGAAATGATTGTTTTAGCTAGAGTTTAGCTGAATCTGTCACCAGGATCCCACGGTTCCCTCCAATTAGGGATCCGTCTAGGCTAATCCTAGGGATCCGGCTCTCAGCAGCCAAGAAGAGAGAAGAATGATGTTTGTAGGGTCTAATACCTATACATCTTGAGTGTTTCAGTCTTCTTAAGTGTCTTAAATGAAATGTAACTTAAATGATCAAGGGTAATGAGTGATGGTAGCTAATGATTGCCATTCATGGAAGAAAATGGGATTTTATGAGCACCAATGGGTGATCAAGGATGACACTAGAAGATTTGAGAGTGTCAAGTGGTGTTAAATCACCCTAGAGATCAGATGGTAACTTGGGATAAAATTTACAAAATCTTTAAAAATTATAAGAATTGGAAAACTAGTTTTTGACCCATTTTGGTTTAGGGATGACTAAAATCAATTTGCTAAAATTGAGAGGATTATAAAACTAGATGTGTCGGCATGTGAGAAATGATGTGTAAGTATAGGAGCGGAAGGATGATGAGTTTTGGTGAAGTGATAAATCGAAAAGCCCCTTGAGTGTGATCTTAAATGAGCTATGAGTGAGTGTGAAGCTTACTGAGCTTGAGGAAGACTTAAGTGGTCCTAAGGCATTATGTTTAGCTATTGTGAAGTGATCTAGTGGGATGGTTTAATGTGTGGGGGTCTGCATTGTATTTCTGTCACCCCGGATCCCACGGATCCCTAAAAGGAGGGATCCGTCTAGTACAACTCGAGGGATCTGGCAACTGCAGATCAGAAGCATCACAGAAAATGTTCAGTTTTTGCACTATACTATGCATACTAATTGCTACTAGTCTCTACTATAAATGAACATCAAAATAAGCAAATATCTCATAAACCATAACATAAATAAGAGTAGTAGTGATAATATCCAAAAAACCAAGATAAACCATTCACAAACATAAGCATCCATTGCAAAATAAGTCTAAAAACAACCATAATCCTAATGTCTCTTTTGTCAATCTTTTCTCTTCCTCTTTCCCGACGTCACGACGTAGTTAGTTAGGCATTGGATCATAACCTTCAATTGTTTGAATTCTTCGGTCTCGTTTGGAAAAGTTGGAAGTTGTTCAAAGTAGGCTATGGGGTCCAAGTTGACGTTGGCAATGGGGTTGACATTTACTTCTTCTTCATCCGAGGAGTCCGAGAGAGCACGAGGTCTTTTTCCATTGATCATGAACCGTTTAGAGGGTCGTTTGGTGAGTGGTACCATGACGTGATCGGCAAGGAAATGATCATCGTTGATAGGAGAAGGTTGCATTGCACTAACATACTCACGGAGTCGTGTTAGGAGCATACCATAGGGAAGTACCATGTTGGTGACTTTGAATACACCGGCCATTCTCTTCACCATGTAATAGGCAATGTTAAATGGTCTTTGATGAATGAGGCAATAGATCATTTGGACAAGACATGCATTTGGATGGTCTTTGTTTTCGACCAAACTAATGACATTTTCCCTAAGAATTTCTTCCCACTTTCTATAGATGGGATGCATTTCGAAGAGTTCCATTTGAAAGGGATCACGGTGAATAAGCTCTTTGTTACGGTTGAAGCGAGATTGGTCGGCTCTAATTTGGAAAATGGTGTCTCGAACAATTGCGGGGTCATCAAGAGGAGTGCGGTAGATTGGTTTGGGATCTAGTGCAAATGATTGAGTGGATATTGCCCTATCTTGGGAGTACATACAAATTCCTTCATAAGGGATGCGGAGGATTTGTGCAAATGTGTTGAGGGGTAGAGTAATGCTTTGTTTATTGATGATAAAAGCGATTGAGATGCTTTCATCAATATTCCTAATAATCCTAACACTTTTGTAAAACTCAAAGATGAAAACCGGACAAATTTGTTCATCAATATCAAGGAGACAATCAAAGTTGATTGCCGAGAAGACTTGTCGAATGTCGGTATTTTCAAGGAAACATTCCTTAACTACACGACCTTCGTGAATAAGTCGTTTTTCAAGCTTTTTGAAGATTTTACGATCGGTTTTTGAAAACTCCTCTTTTCGATAGTATCTAGAGAGGTAGTGGACGGTATCATGGTGGTCTTGTTTGGTAGCTTTGGGCATGGTTGGCCCTAGAAAAATAAATATTCCAATTAGGAAAAATTTGTTAAGATGGGTTTATGGTTTTGATTTGTATTAACAATGTTGTAACAACAATAAAATCTTAGTTATGTGAAAACCCTTTTTAGTGATTAATTTTGCAAAACCTAATTTCATCAATTTTATGTTTTTAAAAAATTAAAAATCATAAACCCTAGGATGAAGATGATGACGAGTAGAACATATGAGTGTAATTACTTGCAATGATGTTCAAGAAGGAGATGCTTGAGGATATGGAGCCCTATGAAGATGGAAGCAAAAATTGGGTCGTTTTTGTGTTTTGTGATGAGAGGGAAAAGGAGCAGGACTGATTTTGAAAGATGTATAAGTGTTTTATGTCACACGGTTCCCCCGGATCCCTTGTAATTGGGATCCGGCTAGTACAACTCGTAGGATCCGGCTACTGTGGACAGAAAAAGGGTGTTTGGTGTTATTTTTGTAGTAAGTTATACAATAGCTTATAAAACAAAAATAACTTTGAGGTTCCTAATTGAATAGACGTTTCGGTCAACGTGTTTTGATAGGTTAACTATCAAGGATCTATTTGTGACGATGGCGTTGGTTTGACGAATTTTAGAAAATTAAAGGGGAATACTATTCTTGATGATGGGTAAGTCGGGAAAGTGGTGAAGAGAGACTTTTTAGAGACTTGCAACTATTAACGTCCTAATTTTTGTGGAAACAGGAAATATTAACAACATATCTATGTAAACGCAAGGTAGCTAATTTGTGGATGAGTGAACATACCTCTAAACTCTTGATATGGTTTATAGAGACCATATATCTGAAATAATTCATGAGCTTTTAAAGTATTCCGTTGTACTTAGTATAAGTAGATTGCGATTACTTTTAGGTTCTTCCTTGAGAGTAGACTTCATTTTTCTTTGAATAGAAATGAAGACTTTGGAGAAGTCCTAGCAAGAAGATTTCTTAAAAATAAATTGTTAGAATAATCTATCCCTATCCAACATAAAAGAAATAATTTGGTTTAAAAAGATTTCCTTCTTTGTAGTTTTCAATCATACACGGATCGTATCAAGTTTTTAAAGTACAACATACTCTAAGAAACTTGGTAACGAAGCTCTAATGCCAATTGTGGAAAACTAGTAGGGGGGTTGAATAGTTTTACCGATTAAAACTTTGTTTTAAAATAATTAGATCGACTTATGTCAATCTGTTTAGATGTGTATGTTGGACGTTGATAGATAGATATGTAAATATGTAATGGAAAGGTAAAGAGTAAGAAACACAAAACCACAACACGAGTGTTTATAGTGGTTTGGCTACAAGGACACCTTCCTTTCCCTACTCCACTCCCCGAGTCACCTACTCGAGAGTTCATTAGCACTACACGACGCAACTCCTTATGGTGGAGAAGCCTTCACAACGTCGCCTACTCTTTTTCTGGTACAAGGCTAGACACTGGGTTCTTCCACAAGGTAGAACCACACCTATCACAACGTCGTCTACACTTTTTCCGATACAAGGCTAGATACCGAGTTCCATTACAAAGGAGGAACTACTACCCAACACTACACAACACCTATCCCAAAGGAGACCCACTCCTTATTACAACATCATCAAGGATATCAATATCCTTGGATACAACCTATCTCTATTTGTACATCGATACACCATATCGATAGTACACCCTTGGCATGTTTCACTAATGCCTTTGACTTGACCCTTTTGGCATGCTTCACTAATGCCTTTGACACGGACGTTTGGAACCTTTCACTAATCCCTTCATCTTGACTCTTATGGCATCCTTCACTAATGCCTTTGACACGGACATTAAGCACCTTTCACTAATGCCTTCGTCTTGACCCTTTTGGCATCCTTCACTAATGACTTTGACACAACGCTTCTAATGAGGAAGAAAGAACTATCAACAAGAGAACCTTAGTAGTCTTGATGATGACGAAGCATGGCAACTCATGGACTTGAGCTTGCTCGTCTTCAAGAGGTGGTGATCTCGCCTTTAAGAGGAACCTAGAGAATCACACAAAAACAAACACAAACTACATAGAAAGATCCTTTGGATATGAGGTTAGAGAGTTTATAATACTAGGTGAAAGTATGTGTAGGAGTGTCAACCTACAATGAAGAAATGGCTCACTATTTATAGAAGAAAACATGCTACTGTTCCACGGATCCCTTACTTGAGGGATCCGTCCAGTGTAAACTGGGGGAACCGTCGGACGCTCCTCTTTGCTCATGGGTTTTGGGTCATGGGTCATGGGTCCTAGGTTTTGGACCATGGTTATCTAAGTAGATACAATGTATCTAGAAGATGCAATGCATGTAGTCCATGGGTTATGGGTTAGCTCCATGGGTCATGGATAATACCCATTATGATTTATGCATGATGTCATGCAATGGGTCATGGGTTATGCTCCATGGGTATGGGTCATGGACTTTGGGTTTTACCCAACTACATTCAATGTGTTAAATACTTAAACTTCTACCCATTCTATTTCCCATTATAATACATACTAGGTATGTATATATTTACCCAATATGTAAACACTAGTTGTTATACATATGCATTATTATAACATGAAAGCACTATTACTTGTTTAGTGTTTTATATGAAAATGTGAGTGTGTTAGTAAACTATTGGCTCAAACCATTTATGTATTTTATTTGTTTCGTTAAAATGATTTTACGTTTGTTATCGACATAACATTAGAAGATCGTAAAATATAAATAAACGTTTTTACGGCTTATTTGTATTAACAAAATTCAAACGCCAACATACATACTTCCATAGCTTCTTCATCCTTTGATCTCCAAGTTATTAGTTCTTCATCATTGTTAAATCTCTTGTCAAGTTTTACATGATCCTTGTTCTAGTTCTTCCATTCTTTTGGTGAATTTCCAAGCTACTCAAGTAATCAAGGTCTTACACAAGTTCTAACACACGATTCATAAGTGCACAAGAGGTGTTGAAGGATTCCAAGATGTGGAATTGCTCTTTTTCTTTTCTTTGTTTTTAAGTTCTTGGTTCCCTTTTTCTCTCAAAAGGCCAAAAGTTGTAAGACAAGCTTGTGCTCAATCTTATCGTACCTTGATTTTATGTTTTTATTATGATTGTTATGCTTGTATATTGATCATGTTGTATAAAATCTTAAAACATAAGTAAAACATGTTTATGATTTCATATAAAAATTTATTTTCTTATGCTAGTTATTTTCTCAAAACCATGAACAAGACCCTAAGTATATCCATTTAGTCGTAGAAGAACTTAAAAAAAAACTATAGCTTTTCGAATCGACTAAAACGGACTTATGAATCAAAAGTTACAACAAGTTAAAGATCAAATCCGAAAAACCTGAAAGTTGTAAATAACCTTATTGTCCCGATATTTATGCACGTTTTTTAGGCCCTTCTGCTCCGAATTAGCAAAAGAATAAAGAACAAAATTTGTCCAGAATGATGTTTTCCATAAGACTCGCAAGAATTTAAGTCCAAAAGTGTAAGACGAATGCTGGACAATACGGGTTGTTTAGACCAAAAAGTCGTTTCTTTCCAAAATCTTTTTTCATTTGACCTGGTTCCCGAACTTGATATTTTACCAAACTTATCATAGTTCATTTTTTACTTATAAATATCACCTTCATCAATTAAAAACATACACTTGACCCTCGAAAAAGTGATTTTCACAAATGACTTGTATTTAGATGGTTTTGACCATATTCATAACTTATAACCCTTGTAACTTTTGTAATCCTACAAAACTTATACAAAACCATTAATCGAAACATGAATAAACTAATTTTACAAACCATGTGACTATTTTAAAACACTTATGTCAAATAATCAAATAAGCAAAATATATATTTTACGTATTAAGAACTACGTTACTAGGGAGCTTCATTTGAGGGGCCTTTTGTGGTGAACTGATAACATCAAATAATCCTGAATATTAAGTGTCAATTTCCCCCAATAATGCTTGTAATTTATATCATTTATATGGATTTACGCTTGTTTTCCATTGTTTTCCACTTTCAGGTAAATTACAAGCATTGGAGCTAAAGAGACGCAGAACTGGAGAAATATCAAATGATCTATCATAGTATGTTGACTTTGAAGAAGTTACGGCATAACTCTTCTCTCACATTATGCCGTAACTAAAGCGTGACTCAGAAAACCAACTTATCAGAAGGTTACGGCGTAACTATTTCCTAAGGCTATGACGTAACTACATTAGGTCAAATGAGGATCCACGCCGCTGATAACTACGTCGTAACTATTTCATCAACTATGGCGTAACCAAGTTTATTGAAGACTACGGCGTAACCACTAATAAGGTTACGCCGTAACTAGCAGATCTAGTGCAAAATACGAAGGAATTGATGGTTACGGCGTAACTCTTATATTAGTTACGCCGTAGCCCAGATCTGGCCTATAAATACCCCACGAATTCCATCATTTCTAATCATCCCATTCCACACACAACAACCAGAGAACGTGGGAAAAAGCTAAAGGTAGGTCTAGAGGAGCATACGGAGCTGTATCCAAGAGAGAAATCACTCCCCTACGATAAGCATTAGCATTTGATCTTTTCTTTACTTTCGATTCATGTATTTAATACATTTGAATATTGAATTGATTTGTATGGTTAATATGAGCGGCTAAGCACCTCTTGGTGCTGGCCTAGTTATGATTCCTTAATTGTTTCGTTTACGTTTATATTACTTCCGTACAATTATTTCTAAGTGTATGCATGCATAGTTTATTGGTAGCTACCCTTGTTTCGGTAGTTTTGAATGGCGGTAGAGGCCAATTGCCTAGGAGATATGACCAACTGACCCTTGGTGAGCGGACTGAGATGGGAAGGGTAAGATATGACCAACTGACGACCCTTTCTACTTGTGCGATTTGACCAACTGATCACCTACCGTTTGGATGAACTTAAGAATTAGGGGGTGAGTGTTTAAGTTGCTAACACCCGGGCACTCACTATTATAAATCTAGCATGTAGCGGTACTTAATGACTTGGCTTTGGGGACCAGGAACAACAGGACTTATGAGGGGACACCTGACTTCTCCTGTGGTGGCATCTTTGCTGATAGGTTAGGGCGAATTGACCAAATGCTGTCCTCTCGAATTTGACCCCACCTGAAGTAATTGGAAGTAAGTAGACGTAGACATTACTAGCTAGGAGGAATAACTAGGTTAGCACCACTCTCCTCTATGGATTTATCCTTTGCCCTTATTTGCTTTTATCTGCTTTAGTAGTTTATTAATTAATTCCTGTTCGAAACCGTTATTAAATATTGACACCTAGACTTAGTAATAATCCAACACACATAGCTCTTGGGACGACCTCGGCTTTACCGAATACTACACTACACGCGACCGAGTACACTGCCCGTTAGTGCATTAGGGTAGACCATAGGTATAATGAGACTTTATAATTATTAAAACTGGTCAGTAAAACCTGCATCAAGTTTTTGGCGCTGCTGCCGGGGAGTTAGATTAGGATTAATATTAAGTCTTTCATTTTCGTTTTGTTTTAAACTTTTCTATAATTCTCACGGTCATTATTCGAGTTTTCAGGTACCATGGAAGTTGTTAACATCGATGACCTCAGTCTTGAGGAATATTTGGCGTTGACAAGAGCATAATAAGGGCCGAGTCTCGTAAGACCGACAATTGGAGCGGATGTCCGTTTCGAAATCAAAGACCAATTTATGAGGGAGCTTCGTGCTAACCCTTTTTCACGAAACAGGGACAACGATGCATATGAGCACGTTGAAAATGTCTTATACATCGCTACCCTTTTCAACATTCATGGCGTGTCTCATGATGCTATTATGTTAAGAGTATTCCCCATGACTCTTACTGGAGCTTCCAGAAGATGGATCGAAAGATTGCCCGCCGGGGCAATTAATACTTGGGCTCTACTCAAGAAGCACCTTATTCAGAGATATTGTCCGCCGTCGAAGATTTCTAAGCAGCTCTTGGAAATCCATAATTTTAAGCAAGAAGACGACGAAACATTATATCAAGCCTGGGATAGATACAACGATTTGCTTTACAAATGTCCTACTCACGATCTTAACAACCAGCAAAAGGTCAACATTTTCTACAAAGTAATTAACGTAACTACAAGACAAATGCTGGACTATCAAGGACCTATCCCGAACATGACTCCTACTCTAGCAATTGAAGCCATTCAAAAAATGGATGATTATTCTTAAAAATGGCACGACGGAGGAAGCAGAAGAAACCAAGGAGGAAGTTTTGATGGAATTGCAGCAATCCTAGTAAAATTGAAAATCTGAGTCGTGATATGCTGAAGGTCAGAGAAACCTTGCATGCCATCCAAGTATTGTGAAAGCTGTGGGGGACGACATCTGATAAAGAATTTTCCTAAAATTGACAAAGAAGATACGATCGAAGAAGCGAAATATGGAGAGAATAGGCCTTTCTACGGGGATAATCGTAATGGGTATCGTGGAGGGCCCCCACCGTATTATGAGCGTAATGAAAGAAGAGCTAACTTGGAGGAAATTATTAACATGTACCTTGTGGATTCTACCAAGAGGCAAAAGGAGCAAGAGAAATGGCTGAAAAATTTCCAAGATAATACAAACAAGAGCCTTTCTTCCCATGATATATCACTAAAAAACTTGGAAACTTTGATTGGAAAGCTTGGCAACGAGGTACAAAGAAGAAATGAGGAACAAAAGAGCAAATCTACAATATGTAAGGCTGTATTTTCTGAAAATGACAAGTCCTCCGATGAGTCTAATACTGAAGGCGAAAGTAAGTTACGCCGTAATCACATCTCAGAGTTACGGCGTAACCAGAATTCAAGCAACGACATGGGTACCAAGGTCGACAACTCTAAAAGGAGGAGTCACTGGTGTAAAGCTATTGCAATTGACGATGGAGAATGCTACAGCTTATGGGCCTCTTGTGACCCTCGGAAAACCTGCGATGGAGGAGTTGATAAAGAGAGAGTAAATGATGACAGATACATGTGGACTACCCTTAACGACGAAGAAAGGTTAGCCAAATTCTCGATTAACGAAGTGGAAGGACCACCTATCAAGCATTACTGCAAACCCTTACTCATCACGGAAGATGAGATTACTCACGCTTGGCCAACGTGCAATCCTTTTCGTAAGTATTGCAACGGAGGAGGTGATGTGAAGAACGAAGTTTGGATATGCCCACATGAATCGGGGAGGCATGACGTTGATTTTGGAGATCTGTCATTCAGAGATTGGTACTCAGTAAGGTTCGGGGACGCAATAATTAATTCAGTCTTGTTTCGAAATCTGGAACTCAAATATGAAAAACATATTCTGCAAAGTAAGACCATTAAGCCCCTCGACGATATTCCTTCTGAAAATGACAATGACGAAGGAACTCAAAATCATTGGTGTGAACAAATTAAAACCGCTGACGGAAATATTTGGGCTTCCTGCAACCCTTTTAAGTATGAATGTGACGGGGGAAGCAGCATTGAGAGAGCTGGGGAAGACGAGTTCTTATGGACTTCGAATAATGATTCAGAAAGAACAGAATTGCCTTGGCCAGATGATCTCAGATTCGACAATTGGGTTAGAATCAAATACGGAAAAATTGACGCGTTAACTAAGGAGAAAATCTGGAATGGATGTATGAGTAAAGATCAACCTAACGACGAAATTCCAGATGGAAAATCAGAAGATGACACCGAGGACTCACCAAAGAAAGAAAAAGTAGAATGCAAGCAAATACTCATAGAAAATTCACCTAACGATGACCATCTTTAAGATACCGATTCCGACGACAATGATTTTGATTACCTCGAGTTACAAGGTGAAGACTATTTCATTGACCCCGATGATGAAGTTCACGAGAAAAGAAGATGCAAACTTCTTGGCATCCCGTTTAAGAGACCGCCGCCTATTATAGCCAAAAAATATGAGTTCACTCAATACCATTTAGGGCCAGAGGAAAAATTTTGCAAGATTCGGAAGATTGAAACCAAAGAATACCTCCGCACTGCCACAAATGTCGGTTGGGTCAGGCGAAACTTGATGGAAGATAAGGAGGAAGTCGGCCAAGTCCTTAGGCCCCCATAGAGCCCCTAGGCTCTAAGTCTAACTTAAAGACTCGTAAATAAAGAAAAGTTCTCTTTCGGGAGACAACCCGAATTATCCCTTTCTTTTGTTTTATTCCCATTTCTGTAGGGTTTTGTGTTTTAACCATTTTTGCAGGAAACGAGGAAGAGATTGCTGCTGCTGTTGCTGATCTGATCCTAGTTACGGCGTAACTCATCCTTGTGGTTACGCCGTAACCAACCTTTTGTAGCATAATTATTAGACGCATTACCAATTACGGCGCAATACCATCTAAGTGGTTACGCCGTAACCATTCGCTTTGCAGCTTATATCAGGTTTTGCCAGTTACGGCGTAACTCCCTCAAAAGAGTTATGACGTAACCTTCCCCAGCTTTAATTCTTTCATTTTAAAATACAATAACCTTGTATTAGTATTTTAAATGAACTTTGTGGGTGTGTTCCCTGTAAACCGTCACGAGACTTCACTCGTCCACTTGGGACACTAAGTGGTTTAAAAGGCTTGTTGCATATGCTAAATGCAACCGTGATTCCTATGAAAGTGAGTTAGGTTTGTTTTTCATTTTTCATTTTTTTTCTTTTTAGAATTATGCTTGTCGGTAGTGTGATTTCAGGGATTGAAGTTTGTTCATGACGCTTATACGAAGGCACGTCTCTTTTTCGTGGGCCTTCTTTCTTTATGGAGCAAATTTCAGGGAAGTTCTGGCTCTAATTCTACTTTTCTCTTCACCTATATTTAATGCTTAGTACAAAAGGGACTTTGTACAATTCAAGTGGGGGGGCGGGAGTAGAATTATCTCTCGAACATTATTTTGCCCTCATTTTTTAGTTTATTTTGAAAAATTATGCCATTTTTAAAATTTTGACATGTTTTTCTTAACCTAACTAGATTAGACCTTAGCTAAGCACATACAACCCTTGATACTATATGGTGAGATTAGCCTTATCCGTTTCCAATATTTTACCCCAAATCCACCAAATTATGAGTGTGCCGGTAGCTTGTAAACTTTAGAACTTGGCCTTTTCATCATTTCGAGACCATAGACGAGGTATGTTGAGTTAGCTCGATGTATTTGGACTTTTCAGTTTTAGAAGGCAATCTTATAGGATTATCACCCAAATATCCTACCATTGTGTGTCTATCGATTAGTCACCTCGACTTCTCGACCCCCATGTGAAACCCTTTTGTTGCACTCACCGTTAGTGCAAGATACCCCTAGATACACCCATCTGAGCCCTTCCTTTCATTTTGTTAACCCATTATATTGTTTCGATACACCTATACACCTTAGCCTACCCTTTAGTCTTTGTTTGTGATTGGGAAGTCATCATTTGCCTAAGTTCAAGGTTCAAGTGGAAAGGTTCGAAAATCACGCTTTCGTCGACAACATATCCCTGAAGATCATTGAAGACCCCCCAAATTCCCATGGTTCATCTCAAGTAGGGGGATATTATGTTTAGTTATGGATGTTATGTTGAAAAAAAAATGTGATTCGAAAAAAAAAAGAAAAAAAAGTTGTTATGTTATTGTAAAGTGCGATGTTATAAGCATTATGAGCTATATAGATTTAGTATCGAGGAGGCCACCTCGGTCACATTTGAAGATTGGAGTTGGTAATTATGCCAACAGTTGAAGAAAAGGTAGTGTGCCCATCACGACGTCCTCTAATGACACATCTACCTTGTAGTTCATGATCCGGTTTCTTGACTTCAAAGCTTGAACTTTGGGCGGACGGTAAGTGGTGATGACTTGGTTATAGATTTAGACTACCTGCTTGTTTTTTATTTTACACCATTTATATATCCCATGTTTTATTCTACCCTTTAGTCATGAAGCGTGTCTAGGTGATGCAACGAGCAATCTTTGGTGTCTTGGCCATGAATTTGGTCATGTGTCATTGATTTTGTCCACTTCGCCGTGACATGTTAGTAATGACGAGTCACCCCTTAACCTTTGTCGTCTCTACCCATATTGCCTTCGAGAATTGTTTAGCCCTTAACTCTAGTGGTGGAGATTTGTGTAACCGCCAAGCTTATGATAGAATACATGCTATGACATTGCGATTGAGTGATCACCCCGAAATTGACACTTAGAATAGTTGAGAGATTTGAGTGTTTCGTTCTCATTTCGTGAGGTGTTCGGCTTTGTTTTATTCTAGCATAAGGGATTTATAAACTTATATTTTCCAGGTTTTGGGAGATATCTTTTTAGGAATCTTTCTAATAAGGTCTACTTGAGGGCAAGTAGAGTTCAAGTGGGGGGATATTTGATAACATCAAATAGTCCTGAATATTAAATGTCAATTTCCCCCAATAATGCTTGTAATTTATATCATTTATATGGATTTACGCTTGTTTTCCATTATTTTCTACTTTCAGGTAAATTACGAGCATTGGAGATAAAGAGACGCGGAACTGGAGAAATATCAAATGATCTATCATAGTATGCTGACTTTGAAGAAGTTACGACGTAACTCTTCTCTCACATTACGCCGTAACTAAAGCGTGACTCAGAAACCAACTTATCAGAAGGTTACGGCGTAACTCTTTCCTAAGGCTACGACGTAACTACATTAGGTCAAATGAGGATCCACGCCGCTGCTAACTACGCCGTAACTATTTCATCAACTACGGCGTAACCAAGTTTATTGAAGACTACGACGTAACCACTAATAAGGTTACGCCGTAACTAGCAGATCTAGTGCAAAATACGAAGGAATTGATGGTTACGGCGTAACTCTTATATTAGTTACGCCGTAACCCAGATCTGGCCTATAAATACCCCACGAATTCTAGCATTTCTAATCATCCCATTCCACACACAACAACCAGAGAACGTGGGAAAAGCTAAAGGCAGGTCTAGAGGAGCATACGGAGCTGTCTCCAAGGGAGAAATCACTCCCCTACGATAAGCATTAGCATTTTATCTTTTCTTTACTTTCGATTCATGTATTTCGTACCTTTGAATATTGAATTGATTTGTATGGTTAATATGAGCGGCTAAGCACCTCTTGGTGCTGGCCTAGTTATGATTCCTTAATTGTTTCGTTTACGTTTATATTACTTCTGTACAATTATTTCTAAGTGTATGCATGCATAGTTTATTGGTAGCTACCCTTGTTTCGGTAGTTTTGAATGGCGGTAGAGGCCAATTGCCTAGGAGATATGACCAACTGACCCTAGGTGAGCGGACTGAGACGGGAAGGGTAAGATATGACCAACTGGCGACCCTTTCTACTTGTGCGATTTGACCAACTGATCACCTACCGTTTGGATGAACTTAAGAATTAGGGGTGAGTGTTTAAGTTGCTAACGCCGGGCACTCACTATTATAAATCTAGCATGTAGCGGTACTTAATGACTTGGCTTAGGGACCAGGAACAACAGGACTTATGAGGGGACACCTGACCTCTCCTGTGGTGGCATCTTTGCTGATAGGTTAGGGCGAATTGACCAAATGCTGTCTTCTCGAATTTGACCCCACCTGAAGTAATTGGAAGTAAGTAGACGTAGACATTACTAGCTAGGAGGAATAACTATGTTAGCACCACTCTCCTCTATTGATTTATCCTTTGCCCTTATTTGCTTTTATCTGCTTTAGTAGTTTATTAATTAATTCCTATTCGAAACCATTATTAAATATTGTGACACCTAGACTTAGTAATAATCCAACACACATAGCTCTTGGGACGACCTCGGCTTTACCGAATACTACACTACACGCGACCGGGTACACTGCCCGTTTGTGCTTTAGGGTAGACCATAGGTATTACGAAACTTTATAATTATTAAAACTTGGTCAGTAAAACCTGCATCATGAACGTATTGACGAATTGCTGGATTTACGATTTAAAGTATCCTAGCTCCTCATACGTTTACTACATGACCTCTGAATTGTGATGACCCGAACAGTAGTATGATATTTAACTAGAAATGCTTTATAATCTAGTATAGCCATTTTCATAAATGACATACACTATTACTATAAGTTACAAAGTACATATCATGATAAATATAATTACTTACATAAGCTACTTTATATTTTCACATCATTATTTTCAAAACCTAAGATGCCACATCTTATTCTAGGTTGCACGTAGAAGTTTTCACGACTTATCCATCGGTTTCATTATTTACTTAACATCAATAAACTCACGGTGAGTTCGTAGCCCCATTTTTATTGTTTTTAATTGTTTTATAAACTCTTGGGGGGGAGATACATGTTAGTACTTTTATTATGATCATAATTGCTTGAAAACCGTATTTTGTACTATATCAATTGTTATTGATACCTTATGTGCTATATCAATTGTTATTGATACATTATGTGGTTTATCAATTGTTATTGATACCTTATATGCTTGAAACTATGTGCTATATCAATATTTATTGATACTTGGAATTATGTGCTTGAAACTATGTGCTATATCAATATTTATCGATACTTGAAATTATGTAATTGGAATTATGTGCTTGAAACTATTTTCTATATCAATCTTTATTGATACTTCGAATTATGTACTTGGAATTATGTGTTATATCAATTATTATTATTACTTTGAGTTATGTACTATTATCATTGTTTTGATTTTCTTGAATAACATTTTCAGTGTCATGAGCTTAAGAGCAAAAATAACCATTTTACCGATAATTGTATCCATTGCAATTATTACTATAACTTTGAAATCTTGTTATCCGTACTTTAAAATATAAACTCTATGAATTCACCAACTTTATGTTGACCTTTTTAAGCATGTTTTATCTTAGGTCTATAATGTACGAAGTTGGCACGGAAGGGCACGGATACATCAAGAAGGCTATAATATATTTTAGGGTTAATGGTCTAGAAAACATACAAACTTTCCACTTTTTACTATTGTGACAATAAACTTTTTTTTCCTATTAAAACAAAACAACTTCTTAATGACTACTATTGTAACCAAATAGTAGTCATTAAGTGGTAATTAACTGTGCCACGTGGCATATTTGGTTACAATAGTAGTCATTAAGAAGTTGTTTTGTTTTAATAGGAAAAAAAAAGTTTATTGTCACAATAGTAAAAAGTGGAAAGTTTGTATGTTTTCTAGACCATTAACCCTATATTTTATCATTCGAAAAACAACAAAGAATTTATTGTTGGGATTTTAGAACTACGTTAACCAAGTAACGCATACGAGTACGCAGCGGATATGGATCTAGTTAAAGCAATTAGGTTAACATGTATTTAATAAACATTAACGTATAAAAGGTAAATAAAGAAACTAACCTTTGGCGGCAATGAACACAAGTGAACGAACAAAGAAACCAAAAGAAACCAAATATCTAAAATAGATACCTCTACGAGTATCACACACAAACACCTAAAACAAGTACGTTCGATAAAAGCTAGTCGAGAACGTTTAAAACCAATCAACATCTTGAATACTTGAATAACACGAACAAGAAAAACCCCAAGAACCTTTCTTTAATTCTATCCAAGAAACAAAAGTTCTGTCCGAGAACTTTACTTAACCGCCCGATATCGGACAGAGTTGTCCGATATCTTTCCTTCTTTTTCCGATATACACCAAGACAGAAAACCCCACAATTCATTAATGCTACTATTCGAATACTAGGAACAAGCAAACTTCCTTTGAAAACACAAACCTTCTTGGATCAAAAGATGCAAGATATTTACGAATTCAATGAACCAAAACAAATCCTAATTGGATTGGTGTTGAAACTGATCGAACAAAGACACAAGGTGTGGAATAAGTTTTTCAATGTTTTAGGAATAGTGAATCGTGAGTTAGGAATACAATGGCATGGATATGTGTTTGTATTTATAGGGTATAGACCCTAGTTTCACTTGGACTTGACTTAAGTCCCAAGTAAACGATCCAAACACGTCCCCTCAACCCAATCGGATACAAGGCCCAAGGCAACACCCACACCTACCCAAATTGAGAGCCAAAACATCCCATGGGTCGTGTGTTATGATCGGGTTTCCATGCATGCATAAACGGGTAATTTATTCAAGTTTAAACCGTTCGTCACGTACTCTCATGTTTAACATGTGTGCCCCCATAGGCTCACGTACTTCTAGCCGTTTACGTGTGGTTTTAACTCCCACAAACCAACAGCTCCCACTTGGGAGTTGGAGTGTCGAATGACACACAAAACTAACGACAGAAACGTCTAGGAATGCTCTCACTCGCTTTTTAACTAAAAGTTTATGAGATATAGTTTCATAAAATCTTCTCAGTAGCATGGTTATTAATGTCTTGCTTTTAATCATCTCTGTTATAGATACCGTTAAACCATGGATATGGATCCTAACTCATTCCATATAGTTTAACCATTTAGATTCTCGTTATAGAATTTAATTAGATATACCAAATGTAATCAAGTATCATCTTGCATTACCCTTTGGGTTTGGCCAAACAATTATCTGATTAATTTTGGAGAGGGCCCATGGTATCTTTCTGCACATATCAAGTGGAGTAACAAATCCTTTATTGACTACAAGTGTTGTGGATGCTGCTTCACATCACTCCGAAATATAGCCTTTATAACTACCTTATTCAGATAGCGTTTTGCGTGTACTTACAAAAAGTGATATCCACACATAACAGAACTTGCTTGCATCTCAAGTCTAAGGATGATTTTAACAAACTATTTTCAGTATTTTACTTATGACAAGGATCCAAAAGTTAATATTTGAAAGTTGGGGTATCCAATATGCATCCCTTGTGAATACACATGAGTTTGGCGGGAACAATCCACATTCTTGTTAGAATATAACCAACACTCACATTTGACTTACATAACAATATTCCCATATTGTTAACCGACAATAGACATATTAGAACAATAAAATCATTCTAGGATTAAACATGCAAATATAGGATAACAATTATTATATGAATGAATAACAAATACCAAGTATCTTTATTCGTCATAAAGTAAAAATTGTCTTTCAATCCCAATTATCCAAATACTAAAACAGATATGCATGAAACTAATTTAGTAAGTTGAAGCCTAATATTTCCAACATTCTCAACCTTTCTTTAAAAGAAAAACTAAATAGTTATCTGAGTAAACTTTCCGAATACTTATTTCAAATTTCACATATAGTGAGTGATTTGAAATATAAGACGAGTGTCTTATCTCATATGCTCATACTATTGCAAGAGTTATAGTATAGAGATGTCGCCCTACCTTGCATGAGGTATTAAAAATCAAGGACATACTGACAGTCATCTTTACAGTTTCTAAAAGTGTAAAGTATTCTCATTCCTTAATGTGTAATGCAACAATGCTCTATGATGAGCATAACTAATTAGCAGATTTATCATAAAAGATGAAATCCTACTACAACTAGTATTAATAATCCTCTAGCATCATTTGTACTTATACAACACTATGCTTTATAATTTGTAACCATCTATATTAACAATAATCTAAAACACTCTCAATTAGATATTGTTGTTGTCATCTCATCTTGTTCTTGTACAAAAGCAACAACTAGTCTTATACACAATATAATATATACATGATAAATCCTTAGTTAAAACAACATAAGGTTTCCATCCATGTAATAAATTACTCCAAGTAAAATATACCATTGAAGACTTGATTGAATAATATATTGTATTTGTGTTAGACTTAATTTTCCGCATTTGTTTATTCCATATAAACACCTATTTCAAGGTTGTTTGTTTTATTCCCTAAATTCCATGTGAAGTTTTATTCCAAGCTTAAGGATCAATATCTAGCTTAATTGGAATGATATCTTCAACATATAAATTTTAAGGAAAAATACATTGCTCCCACTCAATGTCATATATACTCAAGAGTTATCTTAATTCAATCAGAATCATATTGTAATTAAATTCAAGATCTCAGCTCTTAGATGCATGATCCAATCCAAAAATGGATCGTTTAATTTTGTATACTATATAAAGATTATATAGATTCATAAACCTTTTGATTACAGACCGTCCTCGCAAAAGATAATCATAAATAAAGAGTTAAAAAATCTAATTGTCATATTCCTCATACAAGGAAACATGTATCACAATTAATTATCTTTATATCATTAATGCGTGTATATATAAGAAAATATAATCACAGTCAATTACTTAAGTATGATTACAAACTTTTTATTAAATGCCATGCATTAATATGAAATTTTGTCCTTGTGAGTCTTTCTTCAAAAGAAACTCATTCCAACCTCACAGGTTAACTGTTAAGCAAAATAACAATCGAGCTCAAAACTTGATTTTCCTTTTAAGGACTGCATCTTATCATTCATAGTTCTAAAACATTTATCAGATTCAAGATGTGATAATGTATTTCAATAGTTAGCTGATTTACAACAATCTTCTAACTTATATCCCTCAGCATTGATATAAAATATCACTCAAGTGATGAGGTATCCTTTCGGATTTATGAATGAGAGTAACCATTATACTTCGGTTGACATTTTCATGTTCAACCTTAGTATGACATTAATAAGTGGATTTTAGAAGGTTAAGTATTTTGTTCTCAAAAACTTTGAGATATGTATATACTACCACTTACTTCTAAATACTAATTATTTAAGCAACAATAAATTGTTCTTTATGGGGAACCACAAAATACTTTTTAGGTTCTCATCTCTATGTTTGTTAATAAAATGCTTCATAAGATTTTAAAAAATTCAGAACTTAAATCAAGACATAATGGAATTCCTTCCAACAACTCAAATTAGGGTTTATAGAAAAACTCTAATTTAGTATCACTCTTTAACCAAAATTTCTAGCAACAGTTTTGTGTTTCGTCAAGCTAGGAAGAACACTAAAATTATAATCTTCAAGCTAGGAAGTGTAGAAAAATAAAAAAAACAAAAGGGTTTATGATTCGATTGGTTTGAGTGGAAAAACCTCAAATCCCTAATGAATTAGGGTTTTCAGTTATTGATTGTCTTGAATACCTTCTAGGTTTGAACTATATTGAGTGTATCCATGACACACGCAAATTTCTAACCTTGATTTGTTTTGGAGGTATAACAATTAAAGCTATCATGAACCAAACAATATGAATAAGGTTTGATATAACACATTAGACATACCATAATGAAGTGGTATTCTATGCGTATTAGAATTGTGAAACTATATCAGAATTCCATAGATAACTTAATTATCTTTGGACCAAATACTTGTCAATTGGGTCGAGCCAAATTGCTTATAAATTATTTACGAACCAAGTGCATGAAATAATGTATATTCATTGAACAATACAAGAACCTTATGTTCGCGTGTTCACAAGAAGACATAACTGTTCAAGAATTATATGTCCATGTGTTAAAAAGAAAACATAACATGTCAATAATATATTATAAGTCTTTGAATAATTCAAAGGCCTTATGTTTATGTGTTAACTAGAAGGCATAACAATTTTACTACATATACTTTATGTTATAAGTCATTGATTAATTCAAGAACTTTATAATTATGTCTTAACAAGTAAGCATAATTATACTAACAAAAGTAATCATGAACGCAAACTCTTGAGTTCTATAGTAATTTCAAGTTAATTTTATACTTCAGAATTATGATCATTATCATATAACCATAATTATTTTGACTAAGACATGTAGTCAAATGTTGAAGTAACTTTACACTATATCATGACATTTGAATGTAGTAGGGCAACAAAAATCTTACGTGTTCAAGTCCTAGTAGAATCATTATTAGAATGTAATAGTGCAATAAACATCTCACGTGTTTAAGTCTTAGTAGAATTCTTGTTTACATGTAGTAGGGCAACAAACATCTAGCGTGTTTAAGTCCTAGTAAATTTATTAATTTTCTTACCTTGCGGTCAAGATATACCAATAATATTGTCGTTCCTTGCACACACTTTGAGATTTCTCCCACTTGTGTAAGGTACAACATCATATTATGAATACAAACAACACGTGATTGATTGTGTAAACAATATGATACTGTCATAGATATTATAAGTAGTTTTAGAGCCATAACCTGTAATAGTGCAATAAACAACACGTGATTGATTGTGTAAACAATATGATACTGTCATAGACAGCAGAAAGACAACGTGTTATCTTATAAAATAAAATGCAATTTTCCTTTAAGCAATGGTTGTTCATATTCGGAAAGTGATAAATTATTTCAAAGCAAGTTTGAAATGAGATGGGTGACTAACAAGGAAATAAATCCCGTAGCTCCCACTGAAATTGACAACATTACAAGAATGTTATTTCGGTAATAAAATGCAATTGCTCCCACTGGATTTGTCAACATTGTAAATGTTACATTTCCACTAGAAAGCATATAGCAGTTTTATATACTTTCCAATTCTCTTCAAATGCCTACGAGTAATAAGAGTCCAAGAAAATTACCTAGCGAATATTAAACATAGTATATGAAGTCCTACTTATTGTAGATGAGGGGATGGCCACTCATGCTATCATTTTACTTGAATCTTTAGCATACAATTCCTCCTTTATAGTCTACACAGCCCGAAGGGTAATTAGCACTTTAGGAATAATAAGAGTCCAAGAAAATTACCTAGCGAATATTCTAGTAATTTCTTTACTCTTTGCGGTGTAAACTCATACATCGTGACAAGTGCAGGATGTCATTTATTTTGGTAGCTATAAACAAAATCGTTTTCTAGTTACACAAAATATTCTATCTTTCAATTATTTCTAGACCACAAAAAGGTAATGAAAGATCATAAATGAGTTTATCAATTCGTAATCCTATCTTAGTTTGTCAACTAAGGAGAAAAGATAGGAATAAGTCTCACTCTTCTTACTAGGAAAAGTGACTAAGTTTGTCTTTCAAAGAAAAACCAACTTTGTTTACGAATTATGTTGTAATAACACACTTAATCAGAACATAGAAAGTTCAATAATAGTATTTTCGATAATTACATTCTTAAAAGAATTAACTACCCAATCAATTACTAATTAAGACTAAGATCCATCTTGCACTCCCACTTAATTACCAAAGGTCTGACCAAGGCGTAAAAAAATAGGACAAGAGGTAATCGACGAGCGTTAATTGCATAATGCAACTCTTAGATTTATGAGACTTGATCAAGACATTAGTAGACAGGTAGTAATATCATGAGCATGTTTAGTTCTCATCTTATGCCTCGGGTTCAAGGTCTGACCAAGCCAACTGGAAATAAGTCGACCAAGTATGAACGTGTAAAAATAACCAGAGGTCTGACCAAAGCGAAATAATTACCATGGGTTGGAAAGGCCCTGAGGTCTGACCAGAGAAGTCAATCCAAATGCACGTATTCATAGTTGGATGGCATAGACTTAAAATTAACAATAGGTATGCACATAAATAAATGTGGTAAAGGTCGTGTACAAAGAAGCATGCAAAACAACTTTGTAACACTAATTTTAAAAACTTTTGGTAATGACACTGTAGTGATCATCATGGTTCACGGTAGCTCCAATCGAACTCACAGGGAGACAGAGGACCAGGTAAGCGATGAAGCAATAACCTAGACATCCTTTCGGTGTGACTGCGCGCACCTCTTTAAACCCCCTTTATAGTTTGTTCTAGTGTGTGATCCGTACATCCCAATTGTCCATAATGTCTAGTTTTTAAATTCATGAAAAACTTGTTTCAATAGTTTAGGTCACTTTATTTAACAAAAATGATTTTCCAGGAAACAAATAGCAGGTCACAATGAGCATGATATTTAGGCGTGTAAATAAAGACCTATATTGATGTTATGGTTACGATATGTATTATTCCATATTGCATACAATTAGGTGTAAAAAACAAGTAACAATTTATGCACATAAGGAATCACAAACATATAAACATACACATCAATATATAAACACATATTGTTCCGAGTTCTCTCGCGAGTCTTCCCCAAAAGGAGAACCACAAGACCGTCACTAGGTACAAAACCTAGATCACCCCATACATCACAAAAAGCAATTGAGTGGGTCTTGTGGCCGGAAAAACACATAAAAAGCAAGAGGAGAAGGTCTCGTATCATCATATTAGGTTTAATCATTCGATTTGCATATCGATTTCACTATGATTTCTATTTTTCTTTTTTTTAAATTTAATTAGTGTGTTTCTACGTACATTATGGGCTAACACCCTTAAGTGTTAGCCATGTTATGAATATTACACTTATGTTATTCCGTTTATTATGATTTGATGTTTAGTTTTAGATAGTTTATGTGTTTTTCATTCAATACGTACTCGTTTATACGTTTGAGTATTTTAAGTGTAGGCATCGCCAGGACCAACGGGATAATTAGATGTATAATACAAGAACACTTAAGTTAGTATAGTGCTCTTCAACAGACTTAACGGGTGAGAAGACTAGATATCGTCTGGACCAAAGGGGTATCACATATAAGTTACATAGATGAGTTGACATGACTTAATGCATGCTTGTAATTGAGTAGACCAATAAGTTGCTTCAGAGATATAGATTACAATGTGTAGTAACTAGATGCATGGACCAAGTGGTATAGTTTATGTGTTGGGTTCAGTAAATACCATAACCCCTTAAGTCTATGATTTGAATAGAAAATACCCCAAGTGTTTAATTCTTTTAAACATTAACAAGTCACTGAGCGCATAGTCTCTCAGTGAGCTATCTTCAGGATACTCAGTAAGAAACAAAGAAGAAGTCTCTCCACTCAGTAAGGCGGAACTTAAGGGGTGAAGACTGAGTCAAGAAGAAGATAGTGGATTCAGTGAGTGATGACAATAACTCACTGAATCTCGAAACTCCTCATCAACTACTAACACTGAAGATAAACTAAAGGCTGAGAAGACTGAAGAATGGGCGGGACAAAACGGTTAAGCTTGAAGCGAATAAGACATAGTACTTATCCTCAAGAAGTCAACTTTCCCTGAAAGGCTCAGCATCAATGCTGACAAGCAGAAAGCGGCTTTGTCCCTTACCAAATATAGCCTTTGTAAACAGAGACAAAATACATCAGTATTTTGTCTTCTGTAAACTATCATTTTGTCCTCTAGGATAGAGTTAAAAAATCATACTTGTATAAATAGCATAAGAGTTGGAGTGAAAGATTCAAGCTAGTGAACTAATTGTAAAACACACACACAAGCCATCTTTCACTCTTCCAAATACAACTCTGTCCCTGAGATAGCTCAGTGGTTCCTTTGTAGTTGTGCTCAGACTTAGCCTGAGCTTAGTGAGGAGATACAATACTTTGTCATTTCAATCCCAAGTACTTTTCCACAAGTACTTGGGTAATGTATTCTTTTTGATTTGTTTCTAATAAATAATATTAAGTTGAAAATTAATCAGTGTGTTTTTACTTACTTGATTTTAGTCAATATTCACAATCTGCTTGTTTTTTGTTTTTAACTATTTTAATACGATTGTGAAACGGGAACAACAAGTGGTATCAGAGCAAGGCTTTATAAAACCTTTTTTAAGCCGCTTAAAACATTTTTAAATCAGGATCCTAATGGTTGAAGTTGATGTGCCCCAACTTGTCGAAAAAAGGGTGGAGCTTATTCCGCTGTTGCCCCTCGACTCGAAGTTGGTAAATTTAAAAAATAGAAAAAGCGAATGCTTTGCTATTTGACTGAGATGGAACCTTACTACATTAAGTGTATTAATGAAGGTCCATTTATCCCAAAGACTGTTGAAGGTTTACGTAAACCTGAAGCTCAGTGGACTCAAGATGAGAGGAGAGTGGTCAACCAGGACCAAAGGCTCAAAAGCATCATCATATCATGTCTTCATGATGATGTTATGGAGTCAGTTATAGGCTGCAGTACAGCTAAACAAACCTGGGATGACCTGGTCCACAGTCATGAAGGTCCATCAGATACCAAGGAAAACAGGATCATGGACCTGAAACTTGAGTATAACACGTTCAGGGTTAAGGACTCAGAAACTATGTCTCAAACTTACACCCGGTACAAAACTTTGTTAAATGAACTATAAAATGATGGTGTTAAGTTGTCCAAACATGAAATCAATGTTGGTTTTGTCAATAGTCTCCCTGAGAAGTGGTTGAATTTCTCTCAGGGACTTAGGAATGCTAATCATATCCAGAACCTTGAACTTCTTGAAATATATGAGAAATTTGTCTATGAGGAAAACCTCATCAACAGACGATACCCTGACTTAAAGAAGTCCCGGAAAGTCAAGAAGTCCCTGACCACTACTTCAACACTAATTTCTACTGCTTTCTATTCTAACAGTGTTGTTCAGGATTTTCAGGAAAATTCAGATGATGAGCCTGATGAGATATCAAGCGAGGAGTACCTAAATGACCTGAACATCGAATTTCAGGAAAGGGCACTCTTTGCTAACTCTAGAAGGTTTATAAAAAGAAACAAAGGTTTTTCTAATGCTAAAGCAAATAAAGACACTGAGTGCTTTAAGTGTCACAAAAGAGGTCATTTTGCCAAAGACTTTTTTTCAAAAACAATTTCTGAACCCTCTTTCAAACCATCAGGGTCAGATCAGTCTTCAGGCTTTAGCAAATTTCAACCTAAAATCTATCAGTCTCATCAGAACTTTCAAAACAAATCTGATCAAAATAAAACTGTTGATTTTGAAGCTAAGTACAGGAAAGCCAAAGCTAAGATAGCACTGCTTGAGGCCACACCCTCAGAAAAAACAAACACTGTTAAATCTGTGCAGGGTAAAAACAAGGGCCTAGTTGCTGAAGTATTCGACTGGGATGAAGAGCCGGTCTCCTTAGATGATGAAATGGTGCAAATCAGTGCACTGATGGGTCTCTCAGAAGAGGACAAGCTAGCTGTTGGGAAGAATCATGCCAGGAATGAAGAATGGGTCAACATCACAATGAAGAAGGTAAATATTTTACTTTCTATGGATGATGACTCTGATAGTCTTTTATGAACTATATCAATGTTGACCTTAACTTTGTAGAAGAGCAACGATTAAATCTTTTTTCAAAATACAACAAGTTAAGTTTTGAATTAAACAAGTGTAGGGATGAACTGCTTCTTTTAAAACAAGTTAAGCTTGAGGCTGTCACACTGCAAATTCAAAACACTAAACTAGTTAAAATAAATCAAGCTCTTCAGGAAGAACTTAAAAAGGAAAAAGATATCATTGAAAGTTGGACTGCTAAGAATCCTAGGGTCTTTGATGCTGTGGGTGCCCCCAGTAGCAAGAAGAGAATCATAGGTGAAGATCATCTCCCTGATTCTCATAACAAAGACCAAAGTCCAAAACCATTTGTGTCTGGTGGCATGATTACCAATATGTTGTCATTACCTAAGTCCAGTGATTGGGTTGAACGGGTTAACCCTGAGAGTAAGCTTCCAAATTTTGATTCTGGAAGAATACTAGAGACTGAAAGCCAAGCTCTAAAGAGCATGCTTGGACTTCCTGATGTGCCCAGTAGTACTGAACACATCTCTGAGTCTAAAGCAGAATCTCAAACACCGCTTCCACCCCTGAAACCTCTTCAGGGTGCTACACCAAGCTCTGAGCTTACTCCATTACAATTCAACCCTCATTCACCAAATGAAAGGTCTGGACTTAATAGAACCATCCTGAAAAGACCAACAAAACCAATCCAACAAGTTTCAACTCCCACTGAGATATCCACATCTTCAGTCCCTACTGAAGCTGATCAAATTCAACAGCTGACTGAACTTGTGAGGAAGCTGACTGATAAGATGAAATCCATCGAAAAGCTCCTGATTCAATCAAGGAAACTAAGTCAGCATCCTCTAGTTCATCAAAGTCTAAATCCAACAACAAACCCAAGCAGAAGTGTGATATGTGCCATTATACTAGTCATACCACTGATAATTGCTATAGAATCCTTTTTTGTATGATCTGTAAAAAGGATGATCACAGAACTTCTGATCACTTACAATATGTAAGTTCATTCAGTGAAGCAAGACACACAAAAGCTGGTCATCAAAATGCTTCAACCTCCAAACAATCTCACAGGAATAGAGCAAAACCTTTTCCTCCTTATCCACACTGTGGCTTTAATGATCATCATCCTGATGATTGTCTCATGAACTCATGCTGTGATATTTGCGGAAATCTAGCTCATGAGACATCCCAGCATGACAGTATCATCCAAGCAAGGAGAAGTTCAAATCAACCCTGAATTACTGAGTCATCCTCAGTCACCAAATGCAAAACTTGTGGTAGCACAATGCACTCAACCACTGACCATGAGTCAATTGCCAAATTCAAGCAGACCTTTAGACCCAAGCCCACTAGTATGTGGGTCAGCAAGAGAAACTAATTCAGTTTACTATTTGTGCAGAGACATGCCAGGGAGCCTATTTGGCATCTAGATAGTGGATGTTCAAGAAGCATGACTGGCGTTAAGGAGTATCTGCACAAGTATGTAAAGGAACCAGGACCCAAGGTAGTATTTGGTGATAACTCATCATGTCCCACTGAAGGTTATGGTTTAGTATACTGCAATGGAATAGTTTTCTCTAGAATAGCTTATGTCAATGGTCTAAAAAACAATCTCATCAGTGTTAGTCAATTATGTGATGCTAAGTACATTGTGCAATTCAATGACAAACAAGGCACCATTTTCAATGCCAACAAAGAAGTTGTTTTGATAGCTCCTAGGAGAGATGATGTTTATGTCTTAGACATGTCAACACTCTCTCAAGATGGAACTTGCACTAGAAAAAAAGTGGATTTGGCTACACCCAATATGTGTGACGATATACATATAGTCACACATGATTTTTCGAGCGTGTGTGACTAAAGTTCGCTCGACCATAGGTACCCTACGGTCACATGTTTGACTTTTTTTTAGTCTCTATTACAAAATAGTAACCAAAACCTTAACATGTGTGACTAATTAGGTACAAATTTTGTTGGATTAATCTGTACTAGTGACCATAAACACTGTATAGTCACACAAAGCATGTTTCTTTTGGGTATTTAGTCACATACAATTAAGCATAAAGTGGCCAAAAGTGTTAATAAGTGTGACCATATGGTGTTTAAGGTGAAGAAATATGTCTTTTGTGTGACTATTGATCATCCAATGGCCACTTGAATTTTATGCTTGTGTGGCCTTTTGTAACATTTAGTCACACAAAGCATGTTTGTTTTGTGTATTTAGTCACATACAATTAATCATAAAGTGGCCAAAAGTGTTAATAAGTGTGACCATATGGTGTTAAAGTGAAGAAATGTGTGTTTTGTGTGACTATTGATCATCCAATTGCCACATGAATTTTATGTTTGTGTGGCCTTTTTTACATTTAGTCACACAAAGCATGTTTCTTTTGGGTATTTAATCACATACAATTAATCATAAAGTGGCTAAAAATGTTAATAAGTGTGACCATATGGTGTTTTAAGTGAAGAAATGTGTGTTTTGTGTGACTATTGATCATCGAATGGCAACATGAATTTTATGTTTGTGTGGCCTTTTCTAACATTTAGTCACACAAAAGATGTTTCTTTTGGGTATTTAATCACATATAATTAAGCATAAAGTGGCCAAAAGTGTTAATAAGTGTGACCATATGGTGTTTTAAGTGAAGAAATGTGTGTTTTGTGTGACTATTGATCATCCAATGGCCACATGAATTTTATGTTTGTGTGGCGTTTTCTAACATTTAGTCACATAGAGGATGTTTCTTTTGGGTATTTAGTCACATACAATTAAGCATAAAGTGGCCAAAAGTGTTAATAAGTGTGACCATATGGTGTTTTAAGTGAAGAAATGTGTGTTTTGTGTGACTATTGATCATCCAATGGCCACATGAATTTTATGTTTTTGTGGCCTTTTCTAACATCTAATCACACAAAACATGTTTCTTTTGGGTATTTAGTCACATACAATTAATCAAAAAGTGGCCAAAAGTGTTAATAAGTGTGACCATATGGTGTTTACAGTGAAGAAATGTGTATTTTGTGTGACTATTGATCATCCAATGGCCACTTGAATTTTATGTTTGTGTGGCCTTTTGTAACATTTAGTCACACAAAGCATGTTTCTTTTGGGTATTTAGTCACATACAATTAATCATAAAGTGGCCAAAAGTGTTAATAAGTGTGACCATATGGTGTTGAAAGTGAAGAAATGTGTGTTTTGTGTGACTATTGATCATCCAATGGCCACTTGAATTTTATGTTTGTGTGACCTTTTCTAACATTTAGTCACACAAAGCATGTTTCTTTTGGGTATTTAGTCACATACAATTAAGCATAAAGTGGCCAAAAGTGTTAATAAGTGTGACCATATGGTATTTAAGGTGAAGAAATATGTCTTTTGTGTGACTATTGATCATCCAATGGCCACTTGAATTTTATGTTTGTGTGGCCTTTTGTAACATTTAGTCACACAAAGCATGTTTGTTTTGTGTATTTAGTCATATACAATTAATCATAAAGTGGCCAAAAGTGTTAATAAGTGTGACCATATGGTGTTTTAAGTGAAGAAATGTGTGTTTTGTGTGACTATTGATCATCTAATGGCCACATTAATTTAATGTTTGTGTGGCCTTTTCAAACATTTAGTCACACAAAGCATGTTTCTTTCGGGTATTTAGTCACATATAATTAATCATAAAGTGGCCAAAAGTGTTAATAAGTGTGACCATATGGTGTTTACATTGAAGAAATGTGTGTTTTGTGTGACTATTCATCATCCAATGACCACTTGAATTTTATGTTTGTGTGGCATTTTCTAACATTTAGTCACACATCGAATTAAGCAAACTGTGACTAAAAAGTGTTAATAATTGTGACTATATGCATCTTTTAGTCACATATAAGAAATCGATATATATCAAAACAAATTCAAATATATATATATATTTTCAAAATATTTTCAAATACAATAAAATTGGAATGTATAAAAAATTGTAATGTCGTACATAATAAAATTCTCAATAATTTAACGACTTCTGACTCTTGATCTTCTTAGCTTCCTTTTGCATGGCATCACTAGAGACGTAGCGCTTCGTTGGTAATTTAGGTGCAGTTTTGTTCTCACCAATCAGTTTTATGGTACTTGGTGGTGTTACCTGTAGGAAATAAAAGCCAGGTGTATCAAACACTGAATTAAATATGAAGAATGATATATGTAGGTTTATAAAACACATGCATGTATGTACCTTTTCATCGAAAACCACTTGATCCTTTGGCCATGCATAAAAACCACCTACTGCATCCTTAACTTTTTTGAAATCGTTACTTCCTACATCCGGTATGCATGCTGCATCCACTAAAGATTTATCAATAGACACTCTGTAGCAATCCTTTGGGAGTGGTTTGTTATGAAGCATTTGTTTTCCATCAGTTTTGTACACGGTACCCTCCGCAATAAAACTTGATTTCTTTAAGTGCCACAGTCTGCACTTAATAACCTAAAAAGATAATTTGTTGCATGTATATATGTATCAGTAATTAATTAAACTAAAGAACATATGAAAATACTTAAATACATACTTTTGGTAGTACTATTAATGGAGACTCATGTTCTTGTGATTCGGAAAGTTGACGTGAAGAATCCTTTCGTTTTGATCTAGTCAGTTTCTTAGATGCGACAGATTTAACAGTTTCCTATATATATAAAACACGGTAAATAATACATGTATGTAGAATTCAAAAATCCCAAGGGGATGATTTATTACTTACACTTATTTCCATTTCCTTTTCCAAAGTTGCAAGTCCATTAGACTTCTCAATGCTCGCAATTTTCTCACGTCCAGCAACACGTGTTCCGGCATCCTCATCAGCACTGCTATTTATAAGAATAATGTTCACCGGAGACACCTGAATATAAATTTTTTAAGAAGACTGCAGCAGTATTTAAAAGGGTAAAAAAAAAGATGGAATGTTACTTTCTCATGTCTTACTTCCGTTTGTGTCAATGGAGTTGAAGTTGACTGCAACTGCCCCCTTTGTGCAGCCAATTGTTTCATCAAATCCTGTATTACCGCCTCTTTTTCTTGACGTTGGCACCTCTCATTATCAAGTTCACTTTGAAGTAACACCACTCTTTCATCATATGCTTGTCTGATTCGAGGCAGATCAAAATACCTCTTGTGTAGGTTACTCCACCTCCCACTCATCTCGCATATCCTCCTTTTTCCTTACCTAATACAACTGTCATGGCATCAGTGCCATGATCAAGCTTCAAGGTTCCTTGTTTGATCTTGTCGCCCGTTTCTTTCTGCACACACAATATGGGAAATGGATTATTTAATTCTACCAGTATTAACTAATACACTACAAGTATTAACTTATAATTAACAGTTTTAACTAATACAGTAGCAGTATTAACTTATAACTAAACATAATAATAAAATTTGCAGTCGAACTTACAAATATTTCTCCCACTGATCTGATATCATTATCGTGATATTCTCCGACTTTATTCACCCTGTAACATATTGGATTTCATAAACACACTAAACCATATCCAAGATAGGCGTATACTAAAGGTTTTTAGATAGAGAAAGAGTTAAAGGTTTGGGAACTTAGTGAGAGAAAATGAAAGTATTATTATGAGCTCCAACTCTCTACCTTGGGAGGTAGAGAGTATTTATAGTTCTTACATATATCGCTACCTACGGGCTGTGGATCAGGCATACAGTGGGTAAAGACCCGTCCGTCCTCCACGGTGTTACTTAATTAAATACTACTTAACATTAAATATTCTACGACTACGAGCTTTCTAACGATTACATATACTTGAGGTGACCGACTCTTTAATGACTGGATTTTCTAAATCCTAACAATCTCCCCCTAAGGGAGGTCACCTAAAAAATACATTGAATACAAACAGATATTACAATAAGATTGTTCTTTGGATTCTTGTTAAAGTTCTTTGCTCTGCAGCTCGTAGTCATTGATACTTCATTTTTTGCATGTTTGGTTAATCCAAGTGGAGGTCTTTATCTGATCCACGTGATAATGAGTTTTGAGCCAGCTTTGAGATCATCAGCTATCATAAATCTCTGACTCTTCCATTGTGGTGTTGGTATTATGTGATGTTGTGACATTTGGACCGACATGCTCACATTCTGGATCATGATTTCTTCTCATCAGAGTAGCGGAAGCTTTCGTTGATTCATGACATTGTCAGCAGCGTAGCATAAGCATGGAGTGAAAATATCAGAGTCATTGATTCACTAATCTTGATTTCTTTAGAAATGAATGTGTTGTGTGAGCATTCTGCTATGGATTGACCGCTTCATTCTGATCAGCTGCAAACGTCGGGCGTACCTGCATACAACAGTTAGCAATAAAGCGCACGAAAGTGTCTTTGATCACTTTCGTTGAATTGAGGTACACGGCCCACGGTTCCCCGTTGATCAGTACAAGTACTGCCTGTGATCAGGTATAATTTCGAAGAATTTCCTTGACAGGGTTTCGCAGCTGCTCTAGCTGTTCTCAAACCGGAGCGTCTCAAAGAAGGCAACACGGAGTGAGTGAACCAGCGCATTGAGATTCACTGATTGATGAAAAGATATTTGAAAAACAATCGTGTATCGCTCAATAGAAATTGTTTTTGCAATACAACGAAGGTTTTAATGAAAATCAATTATCAATCATAAACACCTTTTATTTTGAAATACTAGTACACAGTCGATGTGCTAAAGAAAAGAGTTTTTAAGCACAACGACCGGTTTTTAAAAGGTGTCCGTCAATCCATAACCTGAACCAGGATTGATTCAATAGATTGAATAGCCCCATTGTTTCTGTTCAGTTGTCACATGGTTGATCTATTGGATAGATCTCACATGCCACCCACCAGGAGCTTGTTTGATGTTGGCTCCAGAAGGCTTTCCATCTTCATTGTGAATATGTTTGCATATCACTCAGATGTTCTGGCAATACCACAAGGATAATGCGTAGGACTCATAAGATATAATCTCTCTTTCCGCATTGTGTGAAACAGAGAGTCTTCATTGAAAGTGTCCTAATGAGATTTATTGATGATCTCGTGGCTCTAGACTCAATAGTGCACATTTGGTTCCTATGCCGGAGACTAGGGAGAGGGTCTCCTTCTTCAATATCAACAAACTCTAAGAGAAAGTCGATAGATAATGTCGGTTCCCCGTGAGAATAAAAAAGTCCTTTTAAGAGGAACTTGAGTAGCTTGGGAAGTTGTAGTGCATTGCGTCACTGGGTCCATGACGTCTTGTCTTCAATACCGATGTTACCTTGGTAACCACCAATAGCATATGAATTGAACCCGGTTTCTGCCCTAAGGTTGAATTAATGGAGGGCTAATTATTTTCACCCTTTTTCTCATTTCATTTCTTTTTCATTCTTCAACCCCTTCAGTGCTTACCAAGACTTCATAACTAGAACCTTGTTGGGTTTATTCCAGTACTAGCTCAGTCTTAGTTCGCACTCTTCCCATATCTCACTTTTCTCCTTTTTTTCATCAAACCTAAGGACTTCTACACTATCTAGTGGATTGTCCCTAGGTAGATCCCTCCGGTTCTAGCGGATCATGGGAACAAATACCTAACCTTATCATCCTTATATCATCATACATAACGTAAATTTGGTCGGTCTATTTGGTATAGTTCATCTGCCATTGGAACCAATCGAAAACCATTTGAAAATCAATCAAGATACTTGTGATATAATATCAAAGCATTTTGTACCTGAATTGTTTTTGATAATTTTGGAAAAAGAGCTCCCCCTCAACATGTGCCTCATGTATTTGAAATCATTTTGGCACACAGAGGAAAGAGGAAGAATTAACTTCTTTGACTACCATTTTCTAAAAAATATCAACATCACTTCCCTGATCAAATCAAGTAGATAACGCATATTAAGGAAGGATGAGGTTTTCATAAATTTGCTCCCCCTTAATATGTGCCTCAAGGTTTGAAAGAGTTTTGCACATATTAGAAGGAATCTGCACTTAGATACAAATCAATCACGTTTCAATTCTTTATGGTTTAAAATATATGCTCCCCCTCAACATGTGCATGGAAAATTTGAAATCGTTTGGCACATGTGGGGAGGAAAGCTTGCTAAGCACTTACGAAGCCATTTATCAAATTATCAGTTTAAATCCAATTTAAATCACAAATTCTCCCCCGATCACAATTTTCAAATCATTTGAGATTAGTGATCTCTGTAGATTTAAATTGATTTTTAAAGCTTTTGAGGAGAATTGTGACTTGATTATGAAAAAATTTTAACTGATAAGGATCGGATTTTGAAACTTTACACTCCATTGGTTAAACATGCCTGAATATCTTTTTGAAAACAATTGTATGTCGAACAACCTTTTGATTTAATTGAAATCATTCTCCCCCTCAATCAATGACATAAGTTGTTGATTGAGAGATAGATATTTTGACAAACGTTAAGTCCAGATGATTTTCAAAAATAGAGTTTGAGTTATTTAACAAAGCAATTAGTTTTCATTAGATGGTAAGTTATTGTTTTAAAGAATCAGAGCATGAGATTTGAAAAACAAGATAAAGCATGGCTCTGTTCTTTCTTTGAAAAACGGGTTACTGCCTGAAATGACAATAAACCATAGTTTCACTTTCTCCCAATTTTATTTTTTTTTATTTTTTTATTTTTTTTTATTTTTTTTTAAACAAAAGTATGTATATTTGAAGAACATCTAAAGACCCGTGACATTCTTTGAATGTCAACACAAAATCCGTAGATGATATCGAATAAGAAAAAACATGACAAAATAACAATATTTTTTTGGAATTTTTCAAGATTTTCTAATTTTTATGGGTTTTTGAAAGTTTTATATATATATATATATATATATATATTTCTTTCTTTGCTTTTTGTTGGTTTTATAATTTTGTACTTTGGTTTTTGAATAAATATATACAGAGATATGGATGAAGAAAGAACTTTACTCCTCTTCTTCCTCTTGAAGACGTTTAAGTGTTTCCGGTTGAAGACTCTTTAGACCAAGTCGTGGGAGGATAAACTCAAAACGTTCTCTATGAAGAGCTTTGGTGAAGATGTCTGCTAACTGGTATTCAGTCCTCACAAAATAAAGTTCCACTACACCATTTTCTACTTGTTCCCTGATGAAATGATGTCGAATGTCAATGTGTTTTGCTCTTGAGTGTTGAACGATGTTGCATGAGAGAGCAATAACACTTTTATTATCATAGTACAGAGGGATTTTGTTGAATTCAAAGCCATTGTCAGATAATTGAGATCTCATCCATAGGATTTGAGCACAACAAGATGACATGGCTATGTATTCAGCCTCTGTAGAGGAAATAGAAGTACTCATTTGCTTCTTTGAAGACCAGCTCACAAGCTTATCACCTAAAAACTGAGCACCTCCGCGTACCGGCGTGTATCTTGACATCCTGCATGATCGGCATCTGCATAGGCTGTTAGTGACATACCGGTGTCCTTCGGGTACCAAAGGCCCATATTGATGGTTCCTTGGAGATACCGAAAGACATGTTTAACCGCTTCAAGGTGCTTTTTGGTAGGCTTAGCCTGATATCTAGCAGATATGCAAACAGCGAACGAATGTCGGTCTTCTGGCGTGAGGTACATCGGGATTCGATCATACTACGATATTTCGTTTGGTCTACCATGATCCCTGAGTGGTCCTCATCCAGTTTAGTACGCTCAATCATGGGAGTGTCAACAGGTCACTAGAATCAAATCCAAATTTCTTTAAAATCTCATTTGCATATTTAGATTGATTTATAAAAATGCCTCAGGGACTTTGTGAAATTTGTAATCCCAAGAAAAATGACATTTGTCCCATCATTGACATTTGAAATTTGGAACCCATTTCATTTGAAAAACGATCACATTCATTGGTGTCAGTCGAGGCAAAAATAATATCATCAACATATATTTGAACGTGAATTAAATGTTTGCCTGACTTTTTGGTGAACAATGTCGGATCAACTGCTCCTTTGCTGACTCCAGTAGATAGAAGAAACATTGATAGCGTATCATACCATGCCCTTGGAGCTTGCTTCAAACCGTAAAGAGCTTTCTTCAAACGATAGACGTGAGTAGGATGCTCTGGATTCACAAAGCCTTCAGGTTGGCTGATGTATATGACTTCTTTCAGATCTCCGTTAAGAAAAGCCGTCTTTACATCCATCTGATAGACTACCATGTTCTTACTTGCAGCATTAGCCAAAAGATTCTGATTGCCTCGATACGAGCAACAGGAGCAAATGATTCTTCAAAATCAATACCCTCCTCTTGACGGTATCCTTTTGCAACTAATCGAGCCTTATTCTTTAAAACATCACCATGCTCATCAAGTTTCACTTTGAAGATCCACTTTAGACCAATGATCATAGCACAATCTAGAGCAGGTACTAATTCCCATACATCTAGTCGATCAAACTCATGAATTTCTTCTTGCATGGCATTGAACCAACTGTTTTCATTCATGGCAGTTTTAACATCTTTTGGTTCGACCTTAGAGAGTACGGAGTTGAAGAAGCACCATAAGGCATCGGTTGCAAGTTGTTTCCATGTAGATATGGGACGAGAAGGGTTTCCAATGATGTTGTCCAATGGATGATCATGTGTCCACTTTCTAATGTGTTCATGTGATTGTTGTTGAGGAACCGCGTAAGAGTCGATGTCTTCGATGAAGATGGTTCGATGATGATTCAGGAGCAAATATGTTTTCAAATGGAGCATCTTCGGGGTAGCAAAGGGATTAACTTCATCATGGGTTCCGAAACAATTCCATGATGTACATTCGATGATTGATGATTTGTTGATGAGACAGAGTGATCAGCAGCAGTTGCTTCTTGGCTTAATGATATTGAAACAGAAGGGTTGACTTCATTGCAGGGATATGAGCAGCCTCGATGATGGAATTGACATTTCATTAGCATTTGGCTCATAGTGTTCATCAAACATTGGATCAAACAATTTCTTTAAATCATCTTCTGATGGTGGTACATAAGGAGTTCTGGTGAGGATTTGAAACTAGAGTAGAACTGATAGGATTACTTGATGAAATTTGAGATGCGGGTCCAGAACTGGTTTGTCCTAGAGCCATTGGACCAGTCAGCTCATCAAACGTAACGTGAATTGTTTCCATTATACTTCGGATTCTTTTATCGTAGATTCGGTATCCTTTTCTGTTTGGTGCATATCCTACAAAAACTCCAATGTCCGCTTTAGCTTTAAGTTTGCCTAAATCTTGGCCCTCATTAGTTGGATAACACAATGCACCAAACACACGAAGGAATGAGAGATTAGGTTTTCTATTGTGGACAAGTTCATATGGAGTTTTTCCATGAGCAGTGTGAATTAGGGATTGATTTTGAGTGTAGCATGCAGTGGCAATGGCTTCAACCCAGAGAAACATTGGAACCTTTGAGTAAATCAGCATTGTTCTTGCGGCTTCCACAAGAGTCCGATTTCGTCTTTCAACTACACCGTTCTGTTGAGGAGTTCGTGGAACACTTCTTTGATGACTGATTCCAACACTTTCATAAAACTCACTAAGTTGTTTATTAACAAACTTAGTTCCATTGTCTGTTCGGATGATTCTGACAGTTTTGTTAAGTCGAACTTGCAGCTGTTTGATAAGTTTAATGATGATATCTGGAGTTTCATCCTTTGTCCTTAAGAACTTAACCCAGGTGAATCGAGAGTAATCATCAACCACCACTAACACATATTTCTTCCCAAAGATATTCTGCACTCTCATGGGTCCACATAAATCCATGTGAATTGTATGGAGAACTTCTGTAACTGAGTTTGTAGGTTTGGGTTTGTGGGCATACTTCTTGCTTTTTCCCAATTGGCATGCTGAACAAAGATGATCCTTTTCATACTTTAGTCTAGGTAAACCTACAACTAAGTCCTTTCTGGAGAGATCATTGATGGTGCCGAAGTTCAAGAGATTGAGACGACGATGCCATAACCATGAATTTGTTTTTGAAGCCTTTGACAACAAGCAAATTGGAGAAGACTTCATCATATCTTCGATAGAGATGGTGTATAGATTTGAACCACGTGTTCCTATTAAAAGTTCTTTACCATCAAGTTCTCTAACGAATCTAACAGTCCCGATGAATTTACACACGAAGTTCAAGAGCCGCGACCGGTCTCCAGTCATATGCTTGGAACAGCCTGAGTCCAGGTACCACAGAACGATTTGAACGATCTGCAGTTGAACACAGACAAGAATGGATAACTGGATAATTGGGATCCCCATGCAAGAATGGGTTCCACTTGGTTAGTAACAGTGATTGGAACACCCACATCAGATGTAGAAACAATGGACTCATTAGAAATAGATGCAGTGCTAGTGTCCGTATTTGACCTATTCAAAGTATGTTTGCTTCTTAAGGGAATAGTTCTACCAGTAGGCATCCATTTTCTAGTGGGCATTGATTTATCAACTTTAGGGTAAAGCTCAGTAATCTTACGTCCAGTAGGTATCCATTGATAACCTATATTACTAAATTTCCTTCCTGTGGGTTTCCACTATTTTCTAACTTTCTTTCGCCATTGCCTTTTAGCCTTCTTAGCTTGAATTTTAACACTAACAGTTTTATCAGGGCATTTGACAGCATTAGACAAAACATTCACACCACATTCATGATTAGTAACAGAAAACAAGCAGTCATCATTACATGGTTTGCAAATAGTAGCAGAATTCGAATTAATTACAGTACGCTTATAGCTAATACTAGAATCAACACGATTCGTTTTATTCAACTCAAACTTAATATTCCTAGGGTGATCTTCTACTCTCTTCCAATGCACATTCTTAGCTTGCGAGGTCCTATCTTGCTTGGTATTTCCTGGAGGCTTTGACCCGCTTGCTTTAATGTCACTGATTACTCCTGTAGAGGGAATTATGGGAACATTAGTTGGTTGATCTACTTTTTGCATTCCTGAACTAGACGTGCAGGGATCAGAACTACTTGAAGGCACATTAGTGTTCACTTTCTTAAAACTGGGCATAGAATGGTTTGTATGCTTGGCACTAGGCATAGAACAAGGCATAACAGCTTTACCTTTCACACCTAAGGATTTAGGACATGTTGCAATTAAACATTCTAGCAACTCTTGAGATAGTTTGGCCTGAATGCAAGCAAATCTAATTTCTCTATCAAGAGGTTTATTAATGAAATCCTCTTCCACAATCTCACGGAGACATTCTAGACTATCCTTAAGGTGAGCACAATAGTTATGAAACACAAGTTCATTATTCCTAAGATGAGGAGGAATGTATTTAACGGTCACAGTATATTTGCAATCTGAGGATAACTTTGATGCAACATTCTCATTAAAAACAAGTGGCAGTTTCCCTTTTTCCTGGCTCCTCAGATTCTCAATTTCCTTTTGTAAAGACGTTATTTTTTTCGTTGTTTTTGTCACGAGTGACTTTCATTGAATCATATAACTCTTTAAACTGTCGTTTAACTTTTTCATTTTCTTCTAGAAAACTCTCGTTTTCCTTTTGTAAAGCATTAATTAAGTTTTGAAGATGAAAAGTTTGAGAATACTGAGAATCTAAAGGAGGAGGCATTTGGGATCCAGTCACATTGTTCCTTTCACCCTTTAATTGAGAGATTTGGGCTTTCAACTTTCTGATCGTGTTACAATGAGCTTGATTCTGTCCGTCACGTTTGTTTATCTGAAAAACTGCATCAAACTCTGGAACATCTGAGGATGTCTTGATATTTGAGGTTTTGACATTTTCTTTAAGATGTTGATATTTTAGTTGTAAATTAAAATGTTCAACATCTAGTTTAGAAAGATGTTTTACCAAATTATCATGATCATCCTGATCAATTTTCTCAATTAGTTATGAGTTTTTGTTTTCAAGCTCAATGACACGATCATGGGAAACTTTCTGAGCAACAGATAATTCATGAAATTGAGAAGCATTAATGGAACAATTCGTAGCAGTGTAAAACACATCTTGAGTAATACATTCAGAAATAAGATTCTCATTCAATGTATGCAAGTTCTTCCTCTCAATCTCATTATATTTTGATTCTCGCTCATAGTCACTAACCTCAACTATCATTGCATCAAATTCCTTTTCCATTTCTTTAATATTTGAATCAATCCCCTTTTTAAGACTCTCAAATTGATCTTTTAGTTGTTTAAAGAAAGGAATGACCTCAGTTAAATAGCATTCTTTAGTTTGCTCAAAACCCCTTTCCCCTTCAGTTATCCCAGTGGGTGTGATCCTTTTCTTACAAGTTTTCTCAAAATCAACAAATAATTGAAAAATAACATATTGACTGATTAAGGTCTTGCTTTTAGTGGCAATAGTTCTAGGAACTAAATGCATTGGTGTATTTGGAGGATACACAGTCGCTGAAGGCATTTTCCTAAGGGGAGGGTTTGTTACAACAAGATTCTCTGCTTTTTGCTTGTCTAAATCCTTTTTCCAGAACACTTGTTCGGGCGTTAACAACGTTTGAGGCTTAAACTTGTTCAAGGAAATCTAATTTTCCTTTTTGTAATCATGGGCTTTGATCAATATGTTATTCTCTTTACATTCAGGATCTTCTAGCTTCTTATTCATTTTCTCCCTAGATGCATCATCCAATTTTCTATCTTCCTCAGTGCACTCAATGCAACTAGGTTTCTGTCTAGGTTTAAGAATATCATTTCCATCATAGATTACATTATTAGCAGCTCTAGCCTTTTTAATGACCTCAGGATTAGGTTCCACAACAAGGGGAATACTGTGCTTATCGCTTAAAACTCTATGCTTAGTGATCAAGTGAGCAGTCTGAATGGTATTCCCTTGTACATACAACTTTTTTCAAAGTTTTTAGATTGGAAAAATCATTCAAAAGTTTTGATTCCTTAGCATTGAATTCTTGCTAAAGCATTTTAACATTTTCTTGAAGTTCTTGTTTTTGCTTAGCTGTTTTAGAAAGCTTTTCTTGTAAAGAGTTTAACTCTTGTTTTAATACTTTTTCTCTAAAATTACTTTTTCTAATAATTGTACGCATTTGGTCATCCATTTCCTGCTCACGGGTGGTTAACTCAAACTTAGCACGTTGTTCATAAATAGCAACTTGTTCTTTATAGGCATTTAGTTCAGAGGTAACAGAATCATCAGGGGCACATGAAGTGTATTCATCAAAAATATAGTCATCATTGACTGCGGAAGATGCATTACTTGGTACAACCTCACTTTCACTTGGCCTGACATATTGATCATATGGGACAATATTGCTATTACCCTCATCATCAATATCTGATTCATAAGTTTCTAGATTTTGTACTTTATTATGCATCTTTTGCCCATCAACATCATCATATAGTTTTAATACCTCAGAAATGATTTTGTCTTTGGATGGAGCAGCATGTTGTGGTGGGAGACTTTTGGAGAGACCATAGGTGAGATGCTAGCCATGAAGATTGTTTGGGCAGTAGGTTCATCATCGACATCAGAGTCAAATGCATCACAGTCAGCTACTTGAAATGCATTTTGATGATTATGACCTATCTCCTGAATTGGCTGTTCATCAACATTAGCATCATAGGTTCGGGCATTTCCCTCAGCAAGGAACAACAACTCCTCTTCATCCAAAGCTGCTCCATTATCCTGAGCTTGCACAAGCAGCATCTTGTCTCTGAAGTATTCAGCATTCTGTGGACGTTTTGGAGATGTGCAGTTCCTAGAAATATGTCCCTCACCACCACAGTTGTAGCACTTAATTGGCTTTGCTTGACCTTGATTCCCATTCCTTCGCCTGTTCTGATTTACCACATATCTTCTACCAACTCCTCCTCTTTCCTGTTCATACTGCCTTTCTTGAACTGGTTGCACCATAACCTTTCCATCTTTGACAGTTGCTTGATTGTGTGGATTGGAAGCTGTTCTGAGGTTATTGTTGGTGTGTGGAAGAGAGTTCATGTTTTGACTGACCATGAGAGACAGTTGATTGATGAAGTTTTCCATGAATGTGTTTGGGTCTGGAGGCTTATATGCTGAATCAGGGATGAGTTTGTAATTACCATCACCCATGGGAATGACTTGAGAAGATTTAGTAGTAATACCAACATTTGTGAAAAAGGTTGTTGAGTCATTTGAGGAACTTGTTTCTCCCTGGTTGGTTTTGAACTGTTCTAGAATCCTTTTCTCAAACATAGCATGTCTCTCATTCTGGAGAAGGTAGGCATACAGTTGCTCATAGTTGGTGTTCTTCAATCCTTTGGTTAGCTTCACAGAGGTGACAAACTTGTGCCATTCGGGATTCATGTTGTTCACAAACTTTGAGTTCAGCTGAATGTTTGGCATGGTCATTTTGATGTTCCTCATGTCATTCACAAGCTTATGGAATCTCACGTAGTACTCATAGACACTCTCATCTGGTTTCATCTTGAAGTGCTCAAACTCATCATACAGTTGTGATTCTCTGTCTTCCTTGGTTAATTCTGAACCTGAGAGAAGCATCTTGACATTATCCCAAACTGCCTTGGCTTCGGTGTTGTGATTGATCAGCTTGTAGATGTCTTTTGGAAGACCCTGTAGTATGATGTTTGAGGCCCTGATATCAGCATCGAATCTCTTTTTCTCCTTATCACTAAGCTCATCATACGTCTTTGGTCTGTCCAATCCAAAGATCATGGTTCCATCTGTAGCAGTATCAATTATGTCTATTGTAGTCTCAATCTGATACGGTCCTTCATCAATGGATTTGAGAATGTTGACTCTATTTTCTTTTCTAAGACAGTACAATCTGATTCGTTGAGCCCAAGAGTCGTAGTCATTTCTGTCAAGCATGGGTGGACGAGTATCAGAACTAGCTGCTTGAACATCCTCAGCAACAGTGGAGATGATTGTAGATACGTTGGTAGACATGTTAACAGATTACACGGGATTTTATAACTCTATGATTAAACCGGGAAATAGATTCTTTCACGGGATTTTACTAAATCAAGAGAAAACCGTATTACAAGCAGAAATCAACCAAGTCGCTAAGAGTTATTGAACCAAGTCGCTAAGACCAAGTTGCTAGATACAAGTCGCTAGAGCACCAAGTCGCTACACAGTCAAGTCGCTAAAGAGCAACTCGCTAAGGTCCAAGTCGCTAACACCAAGTCGCTAAGAATTATGACAGTAAGTCGCTAAGCACCAAGTCGCTAGACACAGTTAAGTTGCTAAAGAACAACTCGCTAAGATCCAAGTCGCTAGTATCAAGTCGCTAACAATTTGCACTACAACTCGCTAACAATTCCTGAAGCAAGTCGCTACCCTCACCAAGTCGCTAGCCGTAGTGGAGAATCCACTAACTTGTACTATTTGTCAGCTTGTCTCAATAGACAAGTCGCTAGGCTCAAGTCGCTAACAACTAACACTGTAACTCGCTAACTTTTACTGAAGCAAGTCGCTACGATGAAAATCACAACGAGAACCAAGCCGCTAGCAAGAAAAAACTAAAAAAACACACTTTTCAATCCAAAACAAGCTCAACCACAGTGATTCAAGCTTACCAAATAAAAACCCAAGCACTTACAATGATTCTAAACACAAAAGTACACCCATAATTCAAACTTTAACACTAGAAATGATCCAAATGATGCAAAAACCACTAAACTTTTTCAAACTCAAAAACCACTAGAAATCCAAGGATATGAAGAGAGATGATCAAACCATGGCTCTTGATACCAATTGTAACATATTGGATTTCATAAACACACTAAACCATAACCAAGATAGGCGTATACTAAAGGTTTTTAGAGAGAGAAAGAGTTAAAGGTTTGGGAACTTAGTGAGAGAAAATGAAAGTATTATTATGAGCTCCAACTCTCTACCTTGGGAGGTAGAGAGTATTTATAGTTCTTACATAAATCGCCACCTACGGGCTGTGGATCAGGCATACAGTGGGTAAAGACCCGTCCGTCCTCCACGGTGTTACTTAACTAAATACTACTTAACATTAGATAATCTACGACTACGAGCCTTCTAACGATTACATATACTTGAGGTGACCGACTCTTTAATGACTGGATTTTCTAAATCCTAACACACCCTTCCTTTCTACCACAGCGTACCACGCGGTGGTTCTTCATCTGATTCAATTTCTTTACTCTCGATCTTATAAACATCAAATACATACACATGTAAGATAAACGAATATAAATGAAAGTATGATGCTATTAAATGCAAATGTGTAAATGTTTACTGTTACCAGTTTTTCTATCACACGGGCGTATCCACCTCGTCCCATTGTATGATGATAAACAGACTTGGAATGCGCCACTTTAGCTTTTGCTGATCTCACCTTGCAACACAAAATCATACGGCGTTTAGATGTAGTAATGCTGATAGTTTACAACTTATATATATGGAAACATATGAAAAAGTGAAAGATATTTGAACTTGAATAAAAATGACTAATTAACACCTTATATTCCTCGCTGGCTGTGTAGTTTATAAAATTAACCCAATCTTCGGCTTTTATAATTGCACTATACTTCGCCGGGACTTCATTTAGTTTTGAAAGGGTATTTTGGTTGGGCAATATGTAGTTTTGTGTCAATTTCATTATGAAATTCCTTAGAAGTTGACCAAGACGATTCATTATCAGCTTTCTGACCGTCAAGTCAACATCAAAATATCGTTGCAAAGATTAACAAAATGTTGTTAATTAGTTGCACATAATGTAAATGCAGAGATAAACTTATTAACACCTTGTACGTACGACAGCCAAGCCATTACTAGTTAAAAAAAGTATATGTGTACCGTGATTTCGTCCCACATTTTATCTCTTGCTTCTGAATCAACCTTCCTCCAGAATAGAATCCTGACACCTATATGCTCACGAACCAAATCACCCAAAAAACTCGAAAACAATGCTATGTTTTTTCCTAATAACCTATCCAGTGCATCGAAGGTTACACTGACCTTTATTCCGTCGGTTTTTCCATATTCCCTGCGAAACTTAGCTAACCTAGTTATGCCCCTCTTAACAACATTCATATTTGAATGGTTGTTTTCAGCATCCTCACCCTCATCTGAATACGTCTCTGATTCATATCCTAAAGGTTTTTCATTTTCACGATCAGCATAAACTAAATCATCCGGATAATTGGTTTGAGTTGCCATGATTCGTCAGAAGTAATGTGTTAAAGAAAATTAGTAAACTTAATTGGTAAATAATGGTGTAAAAATTTAAGTTCTGGTTGTGTTGCTTGAAGCCTAATTTATTGGAGTAAAATTAGGGCTAATGATAGGGCAGTTTTTCAATTAAGGAAACCATAATTTACAAAGTAATTTAAAAATTTTGGCTGAAATTTGGCTCCAAATTTGATAATTTTAAAATGTGGCTCCAGATTGATAATATAGCATGTAAATATTTAATTTTTGGCTGCAATTTAAATATGAATTAGAAAATCTAATTTTTGAAAAATCAAACAATTTTTGAAACCAAAACACCCATGACAGAAATGGTGCTTACCCACAGTCCCAAACACCCATATAACTTCAAACCCGCTGTGTCAAAGACACATATAACTGCAGATACATTAAAATCACCACATGGCGCATACAAATGAACACACAAAAGATAAAAATAGACTTAAAGCAACTAATTAAGCAACTATAACTAATAAGCAGTTACAGATAAACAATTAAGCACAAAAATAGGCAAATCAAACCAAGAACTGCTGATACAACAAACAGCCCTCAGACCTTACTTTAAGCCTATAAATAAGCTATTTATAAGCACTTAAATAAGCTCTAACATCCTCAAGAAGTCAAAAAAATCAAGAAATCATGTAAATGCAATTAACTTAAAGCAAAAACAACAACAAAAACACCCTAAATCTAGTGGTTCAATAAATAATAATTGTCATGAACAAACGCTCCACTTCTAAACTTCATAATCAGTAATAAAAAATTGACAACAACCTAAAAATTAAACATCCTAATCCTACAATAATACATTCTACCGTGCGAATATGAACTTAAACACCACAACCAATTCCTAAATTCAAAACAACATTAAAAAAAAGATGAAACAAACTAGCGAACACATTACTTATATTAACAAACATATTTAGCATTCGTATGGATAAACCATCAAAAGATCCATACATATTCCATTGTTAGTATATCTACATACCATCCCATTAAATCAAGAAGTTAGACATTAGATATTAGACACAAACAGATGATACTAGAGCCAAAGAAAAATCCCATTCCATAGCGAGAAACCCTTCAACCATTCATCGCCTGAATTTGTTCTTCCTTGGTATCGATTTCCTCCTAAGATTGAGTAATGAGATCATTCAACCCCTGCAGCTTAGACCTCGCAGCCTCCCTGTCATCCCTAAGATCCATCAAAGTGTAAAGACCTAATGTTTAAAAACGGCAAACTAAGTCCTCATTCTTTTAAACTATGACTATAAATTAGTGGTGTTGATCCGTTCGGTTATCGGGTTTGGTTTCATTAAATCGTTATATTTTTATTTTGGTCAACACGAAAACTGAAACGAACCAAACTATAATTAAACCAAAGCGAACCGAAAACCGAATATGAATTAAGTTCGCTTCTTGGGTTGACCCGAATATGAATTAAGTTCGCTTCTTGGGTTGACACATATGGTGTTTAAACCGAATATGAATTAAGTTTGCTTCTTGGCTTCCATAATTAGCAACCTACAAACATAATGTTTGAGTAAAGCGGACGAAAACTTGTAAACAACTAGAAACGGACGAAAACGTGCAAAAACTTATACAAACAGACTAAAACATGAAAAAACCAGGGAAAACGTGTAAACACGGACGAAAACCTGTAAACAAAAACGGAAACGTATAAAAACAGATTAAAAGGGACAAAGACGTACGAAAACGGGCGAAAAAGTATTAAAAAGATGAAACGTGTAAAAACGTAGGAATGTCTGTAAAAGTGTAAGAAACGTATGAAAACAGGCGAACAATTCTTAAAAACATATGAAAATGGGTAAATACGGATGAAAACGGACAAAAACGAAGTAAATCGGACGAAAACGTGCAAAACGGCTGGAAACGGACGAAAACGTACAAAAACTTATACAAACAGACTAAAACATGAAAAAAACAGCGAAAACGTGTAAACACGGAAGAAAACCAGTAAACAAAAACGAAAACATATAAAAACAGATTAAAAGGGACAAAGACGTATGAAAACGGACGGAAACGTATTAAAACAGACGAAAACGTGTAAAAATGTACGAATGTGTGTAACAGTGTAAGAAAACGTATGAAAACGGGCGAAAAAATGTTAAAAACATATGAAAATGGGTAAAAACGAATGAAAACGGAGTAAATCGGACGAAAACGTGTAACAACGTAAGAAAATGTATGAAACGTTTAAGAATGTACGTTAATATGTAAAACAGCTGAAAACGTATGCAAACGAACTAAAACATGAAAAAACCAGCGAAAATGTGTAAACACGGACGAAAATCTGTAAACAAAAAAGGAGACGTATAAAAAGCAGAATAAAAGGGACAAAGGCGTACGAAAATGGACGAAAACGTATTAAAACAGATGAAATCGTGTACAAACGTATTAATGTGTGTAAACGTGTAAGAAAACGTATGTAAACGAGCAAAAAAGTCTTGAAACATATGAAAATGGGTAAAAACGGATGAAAACGGAGTAAATCGGACGAAAACGTGTAACAACGCAAGAAAATGTATGAAACGTTTGAAAATGTATGTTAATAAGTAAAACAGATGAAAACATATGCAAACGGATGAGAACGTACGCAAACGGACGAAAACGTACAAAAACTTATACACACGGACTAAAACATGAAAAAACCAGCGAAAACGTGTAAACACGGACGAAAACCAATAAACAAAAACGGAAACGTATAAAAACAGATTAAAAGGGACAAAGACGTACGAAAATGGACGAAAACGTATTAAAACAGACGAAAACGTGTATAAACGTACGAATGTGTGTAAAAGTGTAAGAAAACGTATGAAAACGGGCGAAAAATTCTTAAAAACATGTGAAGAGGTTTATGTTAAGAGCATTGATTGGGATGACTATGTGGTTGTTTATTTTTCTTCTTAGCTAAGGATTCATGTGGGTCCCACGTCTCTCCAAGCCTCTTAATGGGGAGGATGTCAATTTTCATCACTTGTGGATATAGACCAAACAAAGGATTTTTATGGGCCCCAGTTAAAAAAGTAATAATATTAAATGGTAAGTGGGTCGAATCTCTTAGCTAAGAAAAAAAGTAAACAACCCCTAACTCATATAGTGTGGCTAAACATATGTGTTAGCATCCTATTGGGGACAGCAGGAGGACCCACTTCTTCACATCTATACTACATATAAAGACAACATAATCCAAAATATAAAATAATTAAACACACTAATTAATATTATTTTAAAACACCCTAAAATGAAAAAGTACATGTTATTATACACATTATACAAATTGATAAAACACACAAAGGTTCATACAAGCTAACAAGTTGATAGTATATATAGTTTTGAAAACCGGACCGGACCAACAGATTCAACCTAAAAAGTAAAAACTGAAAAGTAAAAAGTGACACGGCTTAATTTGACCCATTTTCGATCCAACCCATCGGGTTGACGCGGTTTAAATCAATCCGTTTTTAGACCAGAATGGTTCAACCGTTTGAACCACCCGGGTCGAACCGGGTTTCAAAACATTATGTTTAATCCCCAAATCTTCAAACTTCTATTATTTTTTGTTTATAACCCATAAAGCCTTTTTTATCTCTAAAAAATTTCTCACTATAAAATCCCGTTACTATGCACGGGTACTCGTCTAGTATATATATGTATTCGTTTTGCTTAATTTTTTTTTGAGAAGTTGGAGGGAATGACGTTTTCATTTTTACTACCATTTTTCATAATTGTCAAATGTCCAGGGTTGGTTATGTTATATTGCCAAATTCATGTATGCATTTTGTAAATTTTTTTATTAATACTGGAAGTGTTTTATGTGTTACTACAAAGCTTCTATTCTCCAAGAAGTATTTGTTATATTTTCTTGGGAAAACAAAAAATGTTAATTAATAGTCTAATTAACATTTGCAATGATGAAACCTACTGGGTTCCTTAGCAGTTTAGTTAGAGTGTGGTTTCATTACATTTTATTTAGAATATATACTTCATTCTTATCTCTTAATCCGAATATCAACCGTCAAACTTTCACCCACCACCAATAATTACAATGGCGAACACTCCATTCATCAATGAGTTGAAAGACATGTCCGGATCAGAAAAACTACATCAAAGTTTCAAGTTCCTTTTCATTCAATATCAAACAGAAGATGAAGCGTTTCTGAGGTTTCTTGGGGAGCGATGCAATGAGTTGCAGAGGAAGATACAAGTGCAGACTGAAAGGATGGCTGAGGTGTGGTCTCTTAACCATGATGATGAAGAAGCTGGTGGGGATGTTTATGAGTTCTTGAGGTTGCAGATGATCAGGATGCGTAGTAGGCTGGAGGTTTTGAGGGGATTGTTGGTTGAAGTCCGTGCAGGTTTGAATGAGAAGGAGGAGCATATGGACATCATGAATTTTTATGATTAGGTTATATGTTTATGTATGTGTTTTGTGTTTTTTCATCTTGGTGATCTGTGTATGGTTGTCTTTTGGGGGTAGATGGTGCATATGGTTTATGATGGGGATGTTAGATTAATGTAGCTATTAACAATGACAATGGTACAATGATGCTTATTATATAATGATAATAGATTAGCATATGTTAATATGCTTTTATTTATGCAATTTTTCCTTTTATAGTTTAAACTATATAATGATTTTTAGTTTTCTCTCACACACACATGGGTCAAACACGCAGTCCTGAAAACCTGCAAAAACAAAATATGGTTTCCAGGTGAAATTAGGGGTTTCTAATAACATATTTATCAAATTAAAACATATAATTAAGACATCTTGTGTTCGTGTATTCAAATTGATGATTCAATTTTGATGAAATGATCATATATAGTTGATCATCGTATGGTTGTATTGGGGTTGAAAGCGATGAATACATGTTCATCAAAGAATTATAAAGGTATATATCTTATTTTTATGTTTCATTTTGATAAATTGATAATTGTTTGACCAATATTTGATGTTTTAATGACGACCAACTTGTCAAAATATAAGCTTGTTGCAATTTGGGATTTGGGTTCTTGATTATGATGAATGAATGACCCAGTTAGGAAATGTGTTATATGATGATTTTATCGTGATTTGGTGAAGGTTATGTGATTATATGGACAATTTGTTTGCACATCTTGACTTTGGTTCAGTTTTAATGTTAAAATTGATTATTTCCTTATTGCTTTAAGCGTGGTGTAAGCTTACCAACAAAATCAAGGCTATGATGAATTCTGACGGGTATTTTACAAAATGATAATGCCCATATATTGGCTTGGCAGCATGTTAAGGTTGCAGCCATGGTGGGCAATCCAATTGTTTCAAACTGCTACCCTATCTGAGCCTGTATTTTGTGACTAATGGATTATCTGTTTGTTAAGCTTACCATGACCATCAACGCTTTGATCAATTATGACGGGTAGTTTTAAACTTGAGATTGCCCATATCTTGACCTGGTTTATAGCAATGTATAGACGATTATGTCGCATGTTTGTGATCGTTTTATTTTATATGCATAATATTATCACAACCTTGTACTTTAATGAAGTTGGTAAATTTCTTCAGGTCAATCATGTTTCATTATGGCTGGCGTTCGTTGGCGTCACGTGTATATATAGTTTCTATTAGAAGCTATATATAATCATTGGTCCCTATCATACACCCGTCCCAATGAATCATGATTGGCTCGAAGATGTTAAGCATCTGTGTATATAATCGTAGTAGAATGGGCTGGAATTTGACATCGAATAATAATACTTTGATTGAAAGTGCCACAAAGTTGCAATTATTTTATGCTTGGTCCAATCAGATATTGCACCTAAATAGGCATTGTACGTGCAATGGTCTGCAGCAGAAATTTTGCTAGACAGATGAACAAATAGTGTTTGTTACTGTGACAACCCGTACTTTCAGGTCATTTCTCGACACAGTTCACATCTCATTATTTCAACGTTCATAGTAAACTTGGTTTACTTGTTTCAAATTCGCGTAACCTTGGAGGTTTAGCGGCGAATTCATGATCATGACATCACGTACATTTCATATGGACTATGATTAGTCTACATTTCATGGACATCATTTGCATCTCATTAGTACATTCACGACATTTCATTTTACCTTCAACGCGTAATTTTTATTTAATAATTTTTATCGCGTGAGTTATTATTTTAAATATTTAATCCGTTACTTTCAAAAATGATCCCGAGGTATTTTTAAATTTACATTTAGTTCATAAAAACTATATTTTTAGTTTTTCCTAGTGTTTCAAATTTATTTGGTACTTAAATCGTTAAAATTAAATTATTACGTCGTTTTCTTAAAAATTGTACGATAATTATCTTATCACCCAAATTTCACAAGGAATGTATTTTTACAATTTTTATCATCTCATTACATTCTATTTTGACCTATTAAAAACTTACTTGTACCAAAAATTTCCATTTACCTTTATTCGTACATTTTCTACACAATTACTTATACTTTTGTCAAATATTACTCAAGTACACAAAGTTTATACAAGTTTATAAAAAAAAAAAAAAAAAAAAAAATATAATGGGGAAACATAATCCCCCCATATCCGGCCCTATGGGGGGGGAAGTATGCATTGATGTGGTAAATTTTTCAATGAGATATATCTACACTCCAAGTAAACCATTTCACACATTTTTCATTCACACCAATTATTAAGTTACTTGAGATATTTTCCTCTTGTTTTTCTCCTTGAAGAACCGGCCATAGATGGCTCTCCAAAGGGATCAAATTTTTTTCAAGTTCAAGTCATTAACAATCTAGTTATATCCTTTATATGGTTTTGAAATAAAAACCAAGGATATTTAAGTTTAAACCTTGTTACTAGCACCTCATCATTTTCACTAGTAAGCATATTTCTTTCATTTTCAAGTTTCCTTTTCATTTTCATATGTTTCTTTTCATGTTTGGAGCTTATATGCATGTTATGTGATTTATACCATTTATTTCATGATTTATTGAGTTATAATATATATTGGTCATCCTATAATTACTCCCATGGTATTCTTTGGTCTTGATGGTGATTAGGAACCCATGACACCCTAAGAAGGTGTATGGTAGGATTAGATTAGCTTTGGAGTTGATTTGAAGGGATTGGAATAGGTTTAGTACGAGAAAAACTATTTTCGACAAGTTATAAAAGTGTTCTGTCCTTATTTTGTTTTTCTGGAAAATCCGACAGTAGGCACGAATTTTGGCCTAGATATTTAGAAAATATACTTTAAAACGAATCCGTGGCCGCTTGAACGGAGTAAAACGGAGTTATAACGAAGAAGTTATGGATTTTACAAGTTTGACGACGAAATATATATTTTTCTGAAATTTCAGCAAAGTGTTTTTGTTTTGTACGAGTCAAAAACGAGTCCTAAGCTTTACAAATTATTTCGACTTATCAAAAATATATTAGTATACTTTGATACGAAGCTAAGGACGTATAATACGTAGAAAACGGATTTGAAACGACTAAGATATACACGTTTTCATAAACTTGCCGTAACTATTATTTTTAGAAAAACTATATTATTTTTACGAGATAAGTGTTACGGTAACTAAAATCACCATCTTTAACCCTTATTATCTTTATGTTCGAGAACTTTATGTCAAAAACTCCTGAACTGAAACTTCTAGATTTCGATGCAAACTTTCCAAAACCGTCGAGTTCGTTCTCTAACGATCGACGTACACCGTTTTACGGCTAGTTTTCCAAAGCCATTTTTGTTAATTTCATGAAAATTCCGACGACATTGTTTTGCGACGAAAAGTGATAATTTCACCGTAAATCATTATAAAACCATTATAGGATGACATTTTGACGTAAAAACATGTAAGGTCATTTTTGAAGGGTCAAGACGTCAAAAGAGTATTTTTCGACGACGAGTAATATTTTCAAAACCCGTAAATGGTATAAATAACATACGAAGTGCATGCATAACATTACATTGCAACTCATGACATATCAAATCATTCGTAATAGGTCCCGGTTAACGCATCACTTTAAACCTCGGTGTACTCACTTTTGCCATTATTCCAGTTTACCAAGTGAGTTCCATAGCCCCACTTTTCTTGTTTTAATGCTTTCATAACTGTTTTGGGGGAGATACATGCTCGACTATTTTTATTACATTCATGATTATTTGCAAATTATATGTTTATACGAACTAAATGCTAGTCATGCGAAGTAACATTATTGCCATACTTAGAATTTCTATTTCATATATTCATTGGTCTAACGGTCTTGGTATATTCATTGAGCTAACGGACTTGGTATATTCATTGGTCTAACGGTCTTGGTATATTCATTGGTCTAACGGTCTGGGTATATTCATTGGTCTAACGGTCTTGGTATATTCATGGACTAATGGTCTTGGAACGATTTGAACATACACTATATACATTCTGGCAGTGGGTTGTGAACACACAGGTTGCAAGTTTTGTATGGGCGGGACTTGGAACTGAGTGGATTCACAATGCCTTTGCTGCATAAACGATTTCGATACATTGAGTCATGCACTATTTTGTGAATCCATTTGACGATTTCTGTTTGAACATAAACTATGCATATTCTGGCAGTGGGTTGTGAACACACAGGTTGCAAGTTTTGTATGGGCGGGACTTGGAACTGAGTGGATTTACAATGCCTTTGCTACATAATCGATTTTGAAAGTCTTTACATTTCAACGATTTACAATGCAGTTGCTGCATAAACGATTTTGGAAGGCTTTACATTTCAAAACAAACTCTATGAACTCACTCAACCTTTGTGTTGACACTTTTAGCATGTTTTTATCTCAGGTTTCTAAGGCATTCACTTCATGGCATGCATTTGGACACATCATGGAGTCGTGGTGACGACGCGTCTCACTTGGGTTTTACGTACTTTAAAACATCGTTTGAATTGTAACAAACTTATTTCCGCACAAGTTGATTTTTCATTTGGGACCTACTTTGTAAACTCTGATTATTTTATTAAATCAAACGATGTTCTTTTCAAACGACACTTTAGGTCGTTCAATATAACTGTGATTGTGATGCTATGACAGTCAATCCCCAGGAATTCCATTCCGCTGCAAAAACAGGTAATTTGGGGGTGTGACAGATTGGCATCAGAGCCAGGTTATAGAGAACTAGGTTGCATCATTGACCCTAGACTATAACTACATTATCATAGCATCTCATCATTTCATCACAAGTACATGTTCACTTCACATGCGGTCATTATGTACATTTTTCGAGTTATTCACTTTCATTTCACATCGATTGTCACATGGATGCCCTTAAATGCCCATCCCATTATCTTTTCCCCATACTCTAACGTGGAGAATTCCTTGTCATTCCCTATCACAATTTTTATATCAGCTGATTCATCATCGATAACGACGAATGCCGAGATAAACGTTTAAATAGGACGAAGTCGCTCTCACTCCTTCGTTTCACCACTAACATGTCGAGTTACACTTTATTCACACATTAAGTCTCTAAACCATCATACCTTGAAGCACTTACAACACCTCATAACCCACCCTTGCGGAACCCGTCGATCATTTCAAAAAAAAAAAATAAATAAATAACTTCAAACTTATCGTTTCTTATCACATTTCTTTGAAGCGCTTATTATTAACATCGGATTTTGCTACGTCTCACACTTCCTCTTGTTTTGAAGAAGATATGGCGCCGAAGAAAGCCACACCGGAAATGACCCAAGCAGCAATTCAAAAGTTGGTGAATGATAGCATTGCTGATGCTTTAAGGATGGAAAGGGAAATGGTGACTGCTGCTGTTGCGAGGCCGCGCTGCTGCTGAAGCCGAAACTTCTTGCTGCTGCTGCAGTAAATGTAAGAGGGTCCGGGTTAAAAGTGTTAGTATAAGGATTTCAAGAGTGGAGATCCCACCAAGTTTAAAGGGACTGAAGGAGCCACTGCCATGGTTAGATGGTTCGAGAAATTGGAGTCCGTGTTTTTGTTATGTAATTGCCCGGATGATAGCAAGGTCAAGTTTGCTACGAGTACACTACTTGATGGAGCGTTGTCGTGGTGGAACTCATATGCTCAACCGATGGGAATAGAGAATGCTTTCAAGCTTACTTGGGAGCAATTCAAGGGTTTGGTAACTAAGAAGTTTTGTCCTCGTACGGAAGTGAAAAAGTTGGAGACCGAATTCTATGAGTTGGTAACTATTGGGTATGACATTGATACTTACATTCGAAGATTTCAAGAATTGGCCGTGTTATGCCCATCTATGGTTTCGGATAACGAGAAGTTACTAGAGGCTTTTATCGGGGGACTTCCAGAGGTTATTCAAGGAGATGTGACTTCTTCTGACCCGCAAACGATTGAGGAAGCTATTCGATTGACTCAAAAGCTCATGGCCCCGGTAGTGAAGAGAGGCAAGTACACCAACACCAACCAAAACAACAACAACCCCAACAACTGCACCAACTACAACGATAACCAAACCAACAACAACAAAAGAAAGTGGGAAGACGACCAAGGAGGTTATAACAACAACAACCAAAACCGTAACACTAACCATCATCAACAACAGAATAGAGGGCAAGAAACTGCAATGGTATATGTTGTTGCACCAATAGAAAGCAGAGGTTATGCTGGAACCTACCCACTATGTAATCGATGTAAGTATCATCACACGGGTCTTTGTCCTGCTAAGTGTTACAAGTGTCAACAACTGGGACACCTTGCCAGGAATTGTAGAGGCAAGGCCATGGTTACATGTTACACATGCGGGGAGCAAGGACACTATCGGAATCAATGTCCTCAAAACCAAGGTCAACAAGTCGAAGGTGCTCATGGGAATGTATATATGTTAGAAGGAGGAGGAGGAGCTCGTCAAGGTATCAACGACGCGGAAGACGAAGAAGTTCGAAACTAACAGTCTTATTTCTCCTTATGTATTATGTCGTACTAAGTTTATGTCTTTCATCGTATTCGAAACTTTATAACCTAAGATGTACTACTTTTGCTAAACTACCCGTTGTAAAATATTCTCATCTATCGTACTTTATTTTCTTTCCGATTTGTTATCATTTACGAGGATTTTAATTCTTTTTACTTTAACTATCACTTTAACGACACTTCTCCATGTCTTCTCTCCTCGATGTTCATCACAATTTTAACATCAGTTGACTCAACACCAAATAACATATGAGTCGATTAGTCCAAGCATTGCATAGTTACTCCTAAATTATACATAGCCTGATCACCTATGTCTAATTCAGGAGAATCATGCAATGAAGGGAGTAGTAGGCTTATATGTGCAAGCAATTCCGTAATCGAGCCAAATTTTCAAAAGATTTTCTTCAAACCACTTGTTTCCAGTTTGATCCGCGTGACAGTTCTTGTTTGATGAGTTGCAAAGATCGAGCTAGAAACAAGTTGTTACCTAAACCGATTTAGCCTAATCGTATGACAGTTCTTGTTTGATGAGTTGTGGGATTAAGCAAAAATCGGTTACCAAAAGTCTTTTGAGGGTTTTGCTCGGGAATGGGAAAGTTTGCCACATCAAACCCTAAACCCGAGAGACCAACACGAACTGAATTCAGGGACTGAATTCCTTTTTGGATGGGCGAATGTGACAACCCGTACTTTCAGGTCATTTCTCGACACAGTTCACATCTCATTATTTCAACGTTCATAGTAAACTTGGTTTACTTGTTTCAAATTCGCGTAACCTTGGAGGTTTAGCGGCGAATTCATGATCATGACATCACGTACATTTCATATGGACTATGATTAGTCTACATTTCATGGACATCATTTGCATCTCATTAGTACATTCACGACATTTCATTTTACCTTCAACGCGTAATTTTTATTTAATAATTTTTATCGCGTGAGTTATTATTTTAAATATTTAATCCGTTACTTTCAAAAATGATCCCGAGGTATTTTTAAATTTACATTTAGTTCATAAAAACTATATTTTTAGTTTTTCCTAGTGTTTCAAATTTATTTGGTACTTAAATCGTTAAAATTAAATTATTACGTCGTTTTCTTAAAAATTGTACGATAATTATCTTATCACCCAAATTTCACAAGGAATGTATTTTTACAATTTTTATCATCTCATTACATTCTATTTTGACCTATTAAAAACTTACTTGTACCAAAAATTTCCATTTACCTTTATTCGTACATTTTCTACACAATTACTTATACTTTTGTCAAATATTACTCAAGTACACAAAGTTTATACAAGTTTATAAAAAAAAAAAAAAAATATAATGGGGAAACATAATCCCCCCATATCCGGCCCTATGGGGGGGGGAAGTATGCATTGATGTTGGTAAATTTTTCAATGAGATATATCTACACTCCAAGTAAACCATTTCACACATTTTTCATTCACACCAATTATTAAGTTACTTGAGATATTTTCCTCTTGTTTTTCTCCTTGAAGAACCGGCCATAGATGGCTCTCCAAAGGGATCAAATTTTTTTTTCAAGTTCAAGTCATTAACAATCTAGTTATATCCTTTATATGGTTTTGAAATAAAAACCAAGGATATTTAAGTTTAAACCTTGTTACTAGCACCTCATCATTTTCACTAGTAAGCATATTTCTTTCATTTTCAAGTTTCCTTTTCATTTTCATATGTTTCTTTTCATGTTTGGAGCTTATATGCATGTTATGTGATTTATACCATTTATTTCATGATTTATTGAGTTATAATATATATTGGTCATCCTATAATTACTCCCATGGTATTCTTTGGTCTTGATGGTGATTAGGAACCCATGACACCCTAAGAAGGTGTATGGTAGGATTAGATTAGCTTTGGAGTTGATTTGAAGGGATTGGAATAGGTTTAGTACGAGAAAAACTATTTTCGACAAGTTATAAAAGTGTTCTGTCCTTATTTTGTTTTTCTGGAAAATCCGACAGTAGGCACGAATTTTTGGCCTAGATATTTAGAAAATATACTTTAAAACGAATCCGTGGCCGCTTGAACGGAGTAAAACGGAGTTATAACGAAGAAGTTATGGATTTTACAAGTTTGACGACGAAATATATATTTTTCTGAAATTTCAGCAAAGTGTTTTTGTTTTGTACGAGTCAAAAACGAGTCCTAAGCTTTACAAATTATTTCGACTTATCAAAAATATATTAGTATACTTTGATACGAAGCTAAGGACGTATAATACGTAGAAAACGGATTTGAAACGACTAAGATATACACGTTTTCATAAACTTGCCGTAACTATTATTTTTAGAAAAACTATATTATTTTTACGAGATAAGTGTTACGGTAACTAAAATCACCATCTTTAACCCTTATTATCTTTATGTTCGAGAACTTTATGTCAAAAACTCCTGAACTGAAACTTCTAGATTTCGATGCAAACTTTCCAAAACCGTCGAGTTCGTTCTCTAACGATCGGACGCATTACACCGTTTTACGGCTAGTTTTCCAAAGCCATTTTTGTTAATTTCATGAAAATTCCGACGACATTGTTTTGCGACGAAAAGTGATAATTTCACCGTAAATCATTATAAAACCATTATAGGATGACATTTTGGCGTAAAACATGTAAGGTCATTTTTGAAGGGTCAAGACGTCAAAAGAGTATTTTTCGACGACGAGTAATATTTTCAAAACCCGTAAATGGTATAAATAACATACGAAGTGCATGCATAACATTACATTGCAACTCATGACATATCAAATCATTCGTAATAGGTCCCGGTTAACGCATCACTTTAAACCTCGGTGTACTCACTTTTGCCATTATTCCAGTTTACCAAGTGAGTTCCATAGCCCCACTTTTCTTGTTTTAATGCTTTCATAACTGTTTTGGGGGAGATACATGCTCGACTATTTTATTACATTCATGACTATTTGCAAACTACATGTTTATCTACGAACTAAATGCTAGTCATGCGAAGTAACATTATTGCCATACTTAGAATTTCTATTTCATATATTCATTGGTCTAACGGTCTTGGTATATTCATTGAGCTAACGGACTTGGTATATTCATTGGTCTAACGGTCTTGGTATATTCATTGGTCTAACGGTCTGGGTATATTCATTGGTCTAACGGTCTTGGTATATTCATGGACTAATGGTCTTGGAACGATTTGAACATACACTATATACATTCTGGCAGTGGGTTGTGAACACACAGGTTGCAAGTTTTGTATGGGCGGGACTTGGAACTGAGTGGATTCACAATGCCTTTGCTGCATAAACGATTTCGATACATTGAGTCATGCACTATTTTGTGAATCCATTTGACGATTTCTGTTTGAACATAAACTATGCATATTCTGGCCGTGGGTTGTGAACACACAGGTTGCAAGTTTTGTATGGGCGGGACTTGGAACTGAGTGGATTTACAATGCCTTTGCTACATAATCGATTTTGAAAGTCTTTACATTTCAACGATTTACAATGCAGTTGTTGCATAAACGATTTTGGAAGGCTTTACATTTCAAAACAAACTCTATGAACTCACTCAACCTTTGTGTTGACACTTTTAGCATGTTTTATCTCAGGTATCTAAGGCATTCACTTCATGGCATGCATTTGGACACATCATGGAGTCGTGGTGACGACGCGTCTCACTTGGGTTTTACGTACTTTAAAACATCGTTTGAATTGTAACAAACTTATTTCCGCACAAGTTGATTTTTCATTTGGGACCTACTTTGTAAACTCTGATTATTTTATTAAATCAAGCGATGTTCTTTTCAAACGACACTTTAGGTCGTTCAATATAACTGTGATTGTGATGCTATGACAGTCAATCCCCATGAATTCCATTCCGCTGCAAAACAGGTAATTTGGGGGTGTGACAGATTGGCATCTGAGCCAGTTATAGAGAACTAGGTTGCATCATTGACCCTAGACTATAACTACATTATCATAGCATCTCATCATTTCATCACAAGTACATGTTCACTTCACATGCGGTCATTATGTACATTTTCGAAGTTATTCACTTTCATTTCACATCGATTGTCACATGGATGCCCTTAAATGCCCATCCCATTATCTTTTCCCCATACTCTAGCGTGGAGAATTCCTTGTCATTCCCTATCACAATTTTTATATCAGCTGATTCATCATCGATAACGACGAATGCCGAGATAAACGTTTAAATAGGACGAAGTCGCTCTCACTCCTTCGTTTCACCACTAACATGTCGAGTTACACTTTATTCACACATTAAGTCTCTAAACCATCATACCTTGAAGCACTTACAACACCTCATAACCCACCCTTGCGGAACCCGTCGATCATTTCAAAAAAAAAAAATAAATAAATAACTTCAAACTTATCGTTTCTTATCACATTTCTTTGAAGCGCTTATTATTAACATCGGATTTTGCTACGTCTCACACTTCCTCTTGTTTTGAAGAAGATATGGCACCGAAGAAAGCCACACCGGAAATGACCCAAGCAGCAATTCAAAAGTTGGTGAATGATAGCATTGCTAATGCTTTAAGGATGGAAAGGAAACCGGTGCTTCGAGGCCCAGCGGCTTCTTTGAAACTAAAACTTGCTGCCGCTGCATAAATGTAAGAGGGTCAGGGGTTAAAAGTGTTCGTATAAGGATTTCAAGAGTGGAGATCCCACCAAGTTTAAAGGGATTTGAAGGAGCCACTGCCATGGTTAGATGGTTCGAGAAATTGGAGTCCGTGTTTTGTTATGTAATTGCCCGGATGATAGCAAGGTCAAGTTTGCTACGAGTACACTACTTGATGGAGCGTTGTCGTGGTGGAACTCATATGCTCAACCGATGGGAATAGAGAATGCTTTCAAGCTTACTTGGGAGCAATTCAAGGGTTTGGTAACTAAGAAGTTTTGTCCTCGTACGGAAGTGAAAAAGTTGGAGACCGAATTCTATGAGTTGGTAACTATTGGGTATGACATTGATACTTACATTCGAAGATTTCAAGAATTGGCCGTGTTATGCCCATCTATGGTTTCGGATAACGAGAAGTTACGAGAGGCTTTTATCGGGGACTTCCGAGGTTATTCAAGGAGATGTGACTTCTTCGACCCGAAACGATTGAGGAAGCTATTCGATTGACTCAAAAGCTCATGGCCCAGGTAGTGAAGAGAGGCAAGTACACCAACACCAACCAAAACAACAACAACCCCAACAACTGCACCAACTACAACGATAACCAAACCAACAACAACAAAAGAAAGTGGGAAGACGACCAAGGAGGTTATAACAACAACAACCAAAACCGTAACACTAACCATCATCAACAACAGAATAGAGGGCAAGAAACTGCAATGGTATATGTTGCTGCACCAATAGAAAGCAGAGGTTATGCTGGAACCTACCCACTATGTAATCGATGTAAGTATCATCACACCGGGTCTTTGTCCGCTAAGTGTTACAAGTGTCAACAACTGGGACACCTTGCCAGGAATTGTAGAGGCAAGGCCATGGTTACATGTTACACATGCGAGGGAGCAAGGACACTATCGGAATCAATGTCCTCAAAACCAAGGTCAACAAGTCGAAGGTGCTCATGGGAATGTATATATGTTAGAAGGAGGAGGAGGATCTCGTCAAGGTATCAACGACGCGGAAGACTGAAGAAGTTCGAAACTAACAGATCTTATTTCTCCTTATGTATTATGTCGTACTAAGTTTATGTCTTTCATCGTATTCGAAACTTTATAACCTAAGATGTACTACTTTTGCTAAACTACCCGTTGTAAAATATTCTCATCTATCGTACTTTATTTTCTTTCCGATTTGTTATCATTTACGAGGATTTTAATTCTTTTTACTTTAACTATCACTTTAACGACACTTCTCCATGTCTTTTCTCCTCGATGTTCATCACAATTTTAACATCAGTTGACTCAACACCAAATAACATATGAGTCGATTAGTCCAAGCATTGCATAGTTACTCCTAAATTATACATAGCCCGATCACCTATGTCTAATTCAGGAAGAATCATGCAATGAAGGGAGTAGTAGGCTTATATGTGCAAGCAATTTCGTAATCGAGCCAAATTTTCAAAAGATTTTCTTCAAACCACTTGTTTCCAGTTTGATCCGCGTGGCAGTTCTTGTTTGATGAGTTGCAAAGATCGAGCTAGAAACAAGTTGTTACCTAAACCGATTTAGCCTAATCGTATGACAGTTCTTGTTTGATGAGTTGTGGGATTAAGTAAAATCGGTTACCAAAAAGTCTTTGAGGGTTTTGCTCGGGAATGGGAAAGTTTGCCACATCAAACCCTAAACCCGATAGACCAACACTAACTGAATTAGGGACTGAATTCCTTTTTGATGGGAATGTGACAACCCGTACTTTCGAGGTCATTTTCACACGTTCACATCTCATTATTTCAACGTTCATAGTAAACTTGGTTTACTTGTTTCAAATTCGCGTAACCTTGGAGGTTTAGCGGCTAATTCATGATCATGACATCACGTACATTTCATATGGACTATGATTAGTCTACATTTCATGGACATCATTTGCATCTCATTAGTACATTCACGACATTTCATTTTACCTTCAACGCGTAATTTTTATTTAATAATTTTTATCGCGTGAGTTATTATTTTAAATATTTAATCCGTTACTTTCAAAAATGATCCCGAGGTATTTTTAAATTTACATTTAGTTCATAAAAACTATATTTTTAGTTTTTCCTAGTGTTTCAAATTTATTTGGTACTTAAATCGTTAAAATTAAATTATTACGTCGTTTTCTTAAAAATTGTACGATAATTATCTTATCACCCAAATTTCACAAGGAATGTATTTTTACAATTTTTATCATCTCATTACATTCTATTTTGACCTATTAAAAACTTACTTGTACCAAAAATTTCCATTTACCTTTATTCGTACATTTTCTACACAATTACTTATACTTTTGTCAAATATTACTCAAGTACACAAAGTTTATACAAGTTTATAAAAAAAAAAAAAAATATAATGGGGAAACATAATCCCCCCATATCCGCCCTATGGGGAAGTATGCATTGATGTTGGTAAATTTTTCAATGAGATATATCTACACTCCAAGTAAACCATTTCACACATTTTTCATTCACACCAATTATTAAGTTACTTGAGATATTTTCCTCTTGTTTTTCTCCTTGAAGAACCGGCCATAGATGGCTCTCCAAAGGGATCAAATTTTTTTTCAAGTTCAAGTCATTAACAATCTAGTTATATCCTTTATATGGTTTTGAAATAAAAACCAAGGATATTTAAGTTTAAACCTTGTTACTAGCACCTCATCATTTTCACTAGTAAGCATATTTCTTTCATTTTCAAGTTTCCTTTTCATTTTCATATGTTTCTTTTCATGTTTGGAGCTTATATGCATGTTATGTGATTTATACCATTTATTTCATGATTTATTGAGTTATAATATATATTGGTCATCCTATAATTACTCCCATGGTATTCTTTGGTCTTGATGGTGATTAGGAACCCATGACACCCTAAGAAGGTGTATGGTAGGATTAGATTAGTTTTGGAGTTGATTTGAAGGGATTGGAATAGGTTTAGTACCAGAAAAACTATTTTCGACAAGTTATATAAGTGTTCTGTCCTTATTTTGTTTTTCTGGAAAATCCGACAGTAGGCACGAATTTTTGGCCTAGATATTTAGAAAATATACTTTAAAACGAATCCGTGGCCGCTTGAACGGAGTAAAACGGAGTTATAACGAAGAAGTTATGGATTTTACAAGTTTGACGACGAAATATATATTTTTCTGAAATTTCAGCAAAGTGTTTTTGTTTTGTACGAGTCAAAAACGAGTCCTAAGCTTTACAAATTATTTCGACTTATCAAAAATATATTAGTATACTTTGATACGAAGCTAAGGACGTATAATATGTAGAAAACGGATTTGAAACGACTAAGATATACACGTTTTCATAGAATTGCCGTAACTATTATTTTTAGAAAAACTATATTATTTTTACGAGATAAGTGTTACGGTAACTAAAATCACCATCTTTAACCCTTATTATCTTTATGTTCGAGACCTTTATGTCAAAAACTCCTGAACTGAAACTTCTAGATTTCGATACAAACTTTCCAAAACCGCTCGAAGTTCGTTCTCTAACGATCGACGTACACGCTTTTACGGCTAGTTTTCCAAAGCCATTTTTGTTAATTTCATAAAGATTCCGACGACATTGTTTTGCTAATTAAAAGTGATAATTTCACCGTAAATCATTATAAAACCATTATAGGATGACATTTTGACGTAAAAACATGTAAGGTCATTTTTGAAGGGTCAAGACGTCAAAAGAGTATTTTTCGACGACGAGTAATATTTTCAAAACCCGTAAATGGTATAAATAACATACAAAGTGCATGCATAACATTACATTGCAACTCATGACATATCATATCATTCGTAATAGGTCCCGTTAACGATCACTTTAAACCTCGTGTACTCACTTTTGCCATTATTCCAGTTTACCAAGTGAGTTCCATAGCCCCACGTTTCTTGTTTTAATGCTTTATAATCTTTGGGGAGATACATGCTCGACTATTTTTATTACATTCATGATTATTTGCAAATTATATGTTTATACGAACTAAATGCTAGTCATGCGAAGTAACATTATTGCCATACTTAGAATTTCTATTTCATATATTCATTGGTCTAACGGTCTTGGTATATTCATTGAGCTAACGGACTTGGTATATTCATTGGTCTAACGGTCTTGGTATATTCATTGGTCTAACGGTCCTGGTATATTCATTGGTCTAACGGTCTTGGTATATTCATGTACTAATGGTCTTGGAACGATTTGAACATACACTATATACATTCTCGGCAAGTGGGTTGTGAACACACAGGTTGCAAGTTTTGTATGGGCGGGACTTGGAACCGAGTGGATTCACAATGCCTTTGCTGCATAAACGATTTCGATACATTGAGTCATGCACTATTTTGTGAATCCATTTGACGATTTCTGTTTGAACATAAACTATGCATATATCTCGGCAAGGTTGTGAACACACAAGTTGCAAGTTTTGTATGGGCGGGACTTGGAACCGAGTGGATTTACAATGCCTTTGCTACATAATCGATTTTGATAGTCTTTACATTTAAACGATTTACAATGCAGCTTGTGCATAAACGATTTTGGAAGGCTTTACATTTCAAAACAAACTCTATGAACTCACTCAACCTTTGTGTTGACACTTTTAGCATGTTTTTATCTCCGGTTTCTAAGGCATTCACTTCATGGCATGCATTTGGACACATCATGGAGTCGTGGTGACGACGCGTCTCACCTGGGTTTTACGTACTTTAAAACATCGTTTGAATTGTAACAAACTTATTTCCGCACAAGTTGATTTTTCATTTGGGACCTACTTTGTAAACTCTGATTATTTTATTAAATCAAACGATGTTCTTTTCAAACGACACTTTAGGTCGTTCAATATAACTGTGATTGTGATGCTATGACAGTCAATCCCCAGGAATTCCATTCCGCTGCAAAAACAGGTAATTTGGGGGTGTGACAGTTACTTTGAAAATTTAGATTCGTATATGGAAATTTTACTCATCCACTTTACTTGCAGCAACAGGTAAACAGAGTCCATAAAGAGAGGCATTTCAAGCATTAATCCCTAAACCGATGATGAGGATGTTGTTTCGCAGGATCATGGAATGGAAACACAAGTAAAGGTAAGCATCGTAAAATTAGTTAACAAAACACCGGCTTTTTGATAAAATATCTTACAACCACCTGCCAAAGGCTAAAACCAAATATTACAACAACATTCAAAATAAAATTCAAGACAAGTACATAACTGCAAATGCAAAGACCAAAGATAAACAAGACATCATGACCAACAACAGTTTCCCCCAGCTATGCAAACACACTTACCAATCCATTAAGCCCTTAAGTTTCTGAATGAACACATCATGATTGCGAAAATTTAGCTCCAATCCAGCTGCCAAAATGCGCATTTGCATGAGCTTTTCTTCATCTCTTGCCTGAATTTCTCTTCGATATTCTAACGGGCATAAATGTTCCCAACTGTTTCTAACTCTTGAATAAAAGTAAGCCTCTCACGAGTAACACTTACCAAGCTAGTACAACATTAGCATCTCAGACCAGTTATTCGAATTGGCTTCTGCTCTAAGCTGATCACACTTAGGGCGTCTAGACATTGTGTTTTCTTCCTTCTTTATTACAAGTTATGACATCAGTTATAAAAAAAATGTTCACTTAGACCCTCTTAAATAGGAAAAGTAAGGCTATGTGTTTTGCATAGTGATAGGCACACATATAACATATAATTACACATTGAATACCATTTGCATGAAAACAAAATACACAGAATCACTACTGTTTCTACAGATTTCATATTGATTCGCTTGGAAGGTATCTAACACAAATAGCATGCAAGTAAAAGCCAAATTTATTACTATTTTCATACTTCCTTTTAGTTCACTCCAAACACTGCACTCTGTTTCCATGTATCTTTACATATATTCACTTTTTGTTTCTTACTATCTGCAAAGAACTCAAACAGTCATACATGTGTCGTTATGGGCTTTTTCTACTTTGTTGGTTGAACGTGTAATGTATTAAGATGGAAATTCAATCCTCAAGATATTTTTTGCACATGTTTTGTTTGATGTTTGATTTTCATGCAAAGGAAGTGAACTTAATTTGGGGAGGATTGTTGGAAATCTTAGTGCACTTGTAGGATTAGTTCACACCTGGTAATGGGTCAGGAGGTACGGAATGTACACCCATAAGGTCCCTGAACATCCCGACTCTATAGTGGAGAGATTCAGAAGTTAGTACGGGTAGTGCTAAGTTAGTGCTGGTAGTGCTAAGTTAGTACTTGTAGTGCTAAGTTGAATGACCCTTTACGTTATGGGCTTTTTCTACTTTGTTGGTTAAACACTTACATTTACTATATTTAACTAACTGCCTCTCTAAAACTGATTGTCCCGTTCTTTATTGTCACATTCAAGTTCGAAGTTTCCTTTTGAATGACCCTTTACATTTAAACTAAAATTTCAATTATTATATCGATAAAACCTTTAAGAGTTTTTTTGGTTCTTATACACTAACAATTACCTTATTGTAACATGTATCACATTAACCTAGCACTAAAGTCAACCACTTATGGAACAACAACACCATCATACCAACCTGGCATACTACAACATATATGAAAACACAGGTATGTTCCAACAAGATTAATTAGACATCATGAATCTAAAATTCATTTACTGCTAAAACATAAATAGAAAAGAGCATATATTAAAAGATCCATACACATAACCATTACTAAGTGTTAGCCAACATATTCCCACAACCCCACCCATTTACAACATACCTTAAACCCAAAATATATTTCACAAACACGAAAATAAACCAGATCAAGACACCATAGACTTCAACTTTCAATGAATGATGAAGCTCCCTCGCCGCCGCTTCTTCATGACTTTCACCAAAATCGTTGCAAGTCTTCGTTTTGCAAATTATTCAACTGTGAAATGCTTTGCACACAAGAATCAAAAGTAAACAAAAGCTCCAACTCTCCAATCACATAATCCCTCTCAGCAACACGAGCCCTTATATCTTGGGCTTTTTTCATTAATTCTGCTTCATCCAACTTGGTGATAGTAACCTCCCTCTGAAATCGGACAACCATCATATCCCTAACCAAACTAGAACCAGCAGCAGCAGCTAACTCATTGCAAAAAGGCATTGGTGTAGTCATTTTTTTTTGGTTATTAGAACACCTAATTTCTGGTATGTGTGTGTGCTAGGAATTTGAAATTCCATTGTGAAGAGTCGGTCACCCCAAATATTATATAGCATAAGTTAGCTCGTAGACATGTCGTTATTTACGTTATGTTGTAGTTAATTAGTTAGTTTGTAGCGTAGTTTAGCGTAGTGTAACACCGTGGAGGAAGGACGGGTCTTTACCCACTGTATACCTGATCCACAGGCCGTCAGGAGGTCGTATTGTATTTGTAACTATAAATACCCCTTCCATCCATGGAAGGGGTGGTGCTTTCAATCTAACCTTTTATATTTTTGTATACCAAGTCTCTGCCAAGAAACACCCTCTCACTCTTTCTCTCTCTAAAACATGGCATACTTGTATAATCACCATCCAAAGCCACCCGAATCATCAAACACAATAATATTAAGATCCTAACAATTGGTACCTGAGCCATGGTTACATTGTTTGATGATTTATGTTGGTTTTTGCCCCTTGTTGAAGCTGTTTTGTACTATTTTTGTGGGTCGGAATTTTTTTTTCCGTATATTCTGGTAAACAGTTTTTTAACATGTCTTTTTGTGTCCTTTTGGTATGAAAAGTCATCTGGTCTCTTGGGTAACAATATCTGTATTGTGTCTTGTCCAACAGGTTATTGTATATCATTTTTATGACTTCTTTTTACCAAATCCGTAAAAACCATGTGGTCAAAGTCAGATTCATATGTCCAAACAGGGTCAAAATGAAACATCTTTTATGATGTTTCTGGGTTGTTTATGAAGATGATCGGAAAAAGTGGTCGCAAAACTCATCGGAAAATCTTGCTAGCGACTTGTTATTTAGCAAGTAGCGAGTTGAGTCAAAAACCTGCCTAGCGACTTGTCTTTACAAGTCGTAGCGACCTGTCCTTAAGTCATCTAGCGACTTGTTTTGAAAAAAGTTGGCGATTTGTGATAACATAAAATTACAGAAGCGCGAGTTGTACAGAATATGATATAGCGACTTGTTGTTTAACAGGTTAGCGACTTGTGTATGAAAACGATGTAGCAACTTGTTCTCTAAAATTGTTAGCGACTTATTGACTCTTGCGACTTATTGACTCTAGCGACTTGGTATGTTTGTAATGGTATTGTTTGACTCAAGTCTAATGCAAGTTGACTCTTCAGTCACTTTTGTATCGAAGCTGTTACCTCAAATATTCGACACAACCATACAACTAAACATGACTCATTGACTGCCAAACATCACCAACGCTCATCTAAACCAACAACAACTCTTTGCACCTAGACTCGATCACAATTAAAACAAGTAAGAACTCAGATTTTTGTTCAAAACATTCGAATAACATCTTCGAAATTGTCACAGATGTGTTAATATCTTAATATGTTTGAACTTTATCTTCATCGATCTTTTTCGAAGCAATGCTTCATGTTTATATCCGAAATCAAAAGAAAGAAACAATAACATCAGTTATCATATCTTTCTTCACTTCGTTCAAGACCAAAACACAAAAAAATTTCAATCACACCTTACCCGAGATCCATTATGGATCTTGAAGACGAATCAAATAGGTTGAAGCCATCCCTGTGGCCATCTCGAGCCAACCCTATGGCGAGGTAAAGATGTGATGTAGCTTGGGATCGATCTAATGAAATGATGGGTCTTAATCGCTATCTAATGGAGATTTGTTGGTTCGAATCCATTGGTATGACATGGAAGTATTTTATGTGGATGTGTTGATCGGTTTAGGTAATTTTTTAGATTTATATCCGGATTTTGTGATGTTATGATAAGTCTGTGAATGAGGGAGGCGTATTATGTTGAGTTAAGGATTAGGTTTGAGTTTGTGAGATCTTTTAGGGCAAGAGAGTCTTATGCTACGTTTATATATACCCGAAATTAGGGTAGTGATTACTTGGACCTAATCATTATTATTATCACATGCGCTGCAAATTTTTTTAAAAAGGTTTGGGCCGTATGATCTCAATCATGGACCAACAATGGTTCGGATGAACTTGAACTTAATGTTATTTGTATGGTCCTATGTCGTGATGTGATATTAACGACTGAGATTTATGACCGGGTATAAGTGTTGGCCCTAGTATATGAAACATGCACTTGGGATTTAGGATCATCATGTGTCACTTCTTACTAATCGGGTTTAACTGAGTTGGATCTCATAATCGTAGAACTTGGTGATTGTTGTTCTTAAAACTTGGATCAAAGATTATTGATTTGTTTTGGGTCAAATAATATATTACTTGGGTCTGGATGTTGGACTGATGGGCTTCTCAATATTGGATCGTTTATGTGAGGTGAGATAATGTGAGATTTGGATAATCTGAGATGTGTTGAAAAGATTTGATGATGAGAGTTGTTATAATGAGTTTTGATGATGGGATTTAGTGTGATGATGAGTTTTGTTGTGATAAGTGGTTTGATACTTTGGTTTATGCATTTTCACGGAAAATATTATGTCACGGCTTGAATTGATTATACAAGGTTGACTACGGGGTTGTTTGGACGATATTTCTTATTTTGGATTTGAAGTGAGTTTTTCCAGGCGCGTTTACTTATTTCGTCTTCTTTCTTTCTACCCTTCCGCGAAGATGACTTGTTTGGGCATTTACAGAGTGTGATAAAGACTTGGCTATTTAGTTACGAGTGTGATTCTTTCTCGCTTTACCACTATCACTTTGGTGTCTCACGCAGTTGAGGATACGTCAAGAGGTTTTGTACATTGGGTACACCGTTTCTTCTTCACAAGGATTAGTACAAGTTTAACTAACAAATCTGGGGAAGTTCACTTCATGATCAAGTTTGACATATCGGGTTTACTTCTTCTATTGGTCACTATTATAGCCGACAGAATGCGTGAATGATGTGTTTACCAAAATGTTTATTGGATAGTTGACGATATTGGATAATGAACCGTTGATGAACCGCTGCATGTTCCCCTAAAAAAACAGATATTCACTGAAACCAATGTTGACATAACACATTCAAGCTGACATTGTTTACGGTTTTGTCTTGATTTTGTAAAATCCCGCGAAAGAATCTATTTCTCGGTTTAAATCATAGACTTGTAAAATCCCGTGACAATGGAAACATCCTGGTAATTGTAAAGTGCATTTCCGGATCTATCTTACGGTTTATTCTTGGTTTTGTAAAATCCCGCAAAAGAATCTATTTTTGGGTTTAAACCATAGAATTATAAAATCCCGTGATCATAGATTCATCCTGGAGAAAGAGAAAGTGTATTTATGGATCTTTTTTGATGCTGGTGCTACGGTTTCTACTTCGAAGAAGGGATAAAAGGGTGTACTTCAACAATTGGGTGTGTGTTTGGGTTGTCTTCATGGCAGTTTGGTTATTACTTGGTTTTACGGGATTATGTGCTACTAACCATGGTCAGGATGAAAACCATTATCATAGTTCACTTAAAACGTCAAAGAAGGCTAGATTTGAGCTTTTAACCAGAAGATGTGACAACGGGGTTAATTCACTATTATTTATTTGAGGTTGAAGTGAAATATCACGGGCGAGTGCACTTAGTATCTGAAGGTATCGAGGATGGTTGGATGAAGATTCTTCAAGATCCTTGTTTGAGCTTATTATCAAAAATGAAGACTTGGAAATCTAGTTATTGTTGGGTGACTTTTACCTTTTCTTTTACCGCTTGGGGGAATTGGGCTCTTATCACCTCAAAATAACTATCACTTTAAGGAGTTACGTTGTAGTGCTCAGTGTCACATTAAATTGTGGATTTTCAAGAGGTGATGTACGTCTTATACTTGATGGTTGGTTGGTTGAAGAGTATAGAGTACTTAGAGATTCAATAGAGGATGAAGTCTCGGCACCGCTCTTTGTTACATATGTGCAAGTTTAAGTCACGAGTTTGGGTTGTTTTACTTCAGGGTCAAATTCATCATATTGGGTTTTCTCCATCAGCTGTCACGACAAAGAGCCTACTGAATGATAATGGTGATGATTACATGTTTTGCCAAGAGATGATGAAAAGAGAGAGCTTATGACGTTTGAACAAAACAGTTCAAGCCTCGTTCTCTAAAGAAAAGAAAAGTGTACGTTTCAGTGCGCTTTATCTTCAAAAGAAGAGAAATCTTCTTATGACATATGAACACAACAGTTCATGCCTCGTACTCTAAAGAAAAGAAAAGTGTACGTTTCAGTGCGCTTTATCTTCAGAAGAAGAGAAATCTTCTTATGACGTTTGAACACAGTAGTTCATGCCTCGTTCTCTAAAGAAAAGAAATGTGCACGCTTCAGTGCGCATTATCTTCGGAAGAAGAGAAATCTTCTCATTAATGACCATTCTCATCAACATGCTTCATGCTTTTTCCATGCGCTTTCAATTATCAAGTGAACCGGGCTACTGTTGATTGTTTTTTTATTCCACTTGCTCAACTATAATGACGATGGCGACATCCTGTGCTAATTTTGCGGGGGAGAAGTGTGAATAGACTACATTGTTGAAGATATTCACTTGCTTAATCAAGAATGGAAACTACGTATGCAATTCTTGAGGGGGGAGAAGAAGTGTGAATTTTCTGCATGGTTGATTGATATTTGAGAATATATGGTCAAACGGCTACTAACTCATATAAGAACCGAGCTTCTTCTTATCAGATCATCTTCACATGTAGTTTCTTCTAAGAGCCGTTGGTTGACATCTTCACATGGGCTGACATGATTAAATGACAAAGTGCTTCTAGTTGCTGGGCTGATTTCTTTGATGAACATCTTTCTGTTCTTGTTTGATTGGGAAGGATTTTAGTTAAGGAGATTTGCTACATATAAGGTAATTGGAACGTATTTGGTGAGATGAAGATGTTAACTTTCTATTCCCCAACTGGACAATCTTGAAGAAGGTCGAGTCTACAGTCTGTTCTACATTTGATGATACATGTTAGAAGACTAAAGACGAGTTGCATTTAACGATCTAAAGACTTCTTCTTAATTCAAGCATTCTTCATAAAGATTGTCGGTTTAGGGGAGAGCACTAATTGGGGGAGAGTGAAATGCCAAAGTTAGTCCCCAATTAGACTTGCTCACATTCTTCAGCAAGTTGATTCTCACAGATACATCTGAGCTAATGATGTTCTTCTCAAAAAGATTTCAAGTATTTGGGCTTAAAATATGTTGTTGATTCTGAAGTATCAAAATCAGCAAGGGGGAAGAAGACACGCATCTAAACGTGAGTAAACTTGATGAGCTTAATACTTCTAAGTGATTGAAGAAATCCCGGGAAGACATATGTCATTACCGCAGAGAAACTCAAGGTTTGACTCATGGCATTTAGTGTTCTTATTCCAACAACGTGGGGGAAGTGATGTAAGAGAAAGTTTCTGAAGATAAAAGAGGTACACAAGTGTGTGATGATTTCGATGTTATCGCAATCATCAGGGGAAAGGATTGTGTACATTGGGGCGCCAAATTTCACTTGATTGCTTAATCAGTGATTCAGAGATATAATCACTTATTCTGGAGTAGTCATCCGCAAAGATAATCAGTGATTCGGCTTGCTTCTTCAATGTTATCGGTTATTCTCTCTTTGGGCATTCGGGTACTTCGGGTTCTTGAGCTTCATACACTTTCTTCAGGGGGAAAGAAAAGTATACATCGGGGTTATTCTTTGGCTATTGGACTTAATCTGCTACTTCGATGGTATAAGTTTCTCTGTCTTTGGGTATATGTGTATTCGGGTTCGTGAGTTCTATTCTAAGAGACTGACTGCATCAATTCACCTACTTGGGGGAAGTGGTTTCTTGACAACTTTTTGGTATGGATTGCTTCAGACTTCAGTGGTTATGAAATGTGAGAAGATTATTTATGAGTGGGATGATACGTAGCTGATCTATTTTGATGATATAACCCCGAACGATGAATCACGATGATTATTCTTAAAAGGAGCAGCAAGTTCGATGATAATGGTGTGCTTCTTTGTGCACCTGGCTAAGGGAAGCTTGAAAGAAAGCTTTGAATCTACTCAGCTAAAGGATTTTCGGTTTGGGGGGAACCTGCCAAAGTCTATCTTTCTCAAAGGCTCATGTTCTATCTTCTATTCTGGAGCCTCGGAAGCTTTGGTGGTGAAATTTTAAGAGATGATGACTTCTATCTTCTACAACGCGGCTGCTCGATATCCTTATCTCGGTACTCGTATCATCATTTGCTTAAATTATATCATCTACTCTATCATTGTAAATATTTATCATAAAACCAAAATATAAAAATATAAAACCAGCAAAACAAAATAGAAAATTATAAAACCAACAATAACCCATAAAAATTAGAAAATTTGAAAAATATCAAAAATATTGTTTTTCCAAGACATGTCTTCTGGTATCGATAACATCTGTGGTCTTAGAAATGTCATTCAATAATGGCACCGGACCATAGATGAAGTTCGAGCAGGAGGTGTAAATATTCTCTTCCAAAACATGTCTCAAAATATGGCTTACAGTTATTTCAGACTGTAACCCGGGCTTAAACTATGGCTTGCAGTTACTTCAGACTGTAACCCGTGCTTAAACAATGGTTTGCTATTATTTCAGATAGCAACCCGCTCTTCAAAGGAAGGAAAGTGCTACGCTAAACCAATTTTCAAATATTTCGTGCACTTATCCTAAAACAAAATGAGAAAAGTATGTCGAAGGACTGCTGTTCCTACACAAATGTTTTTCCGTCTAAAATACTTCAGAAAAATATTTGTTTTAACTTAATGGTGGTAAATGAGTTGCTTGAAAATCAATCAGTATCGGAGTTTGTAAAAATTGAAAACTCAATCAATGACTTCAACGCTTTTAAACTTTTCAGAAAAATAAGTCATTGATTGAGGGGGAAAATGTTTTCAAATCTATATCATCTAACGAGCTTTTCTAATTATCCTCGTGCTTAATTGAAAATGATGTTAACCTACGTTGAAGGAATAGGTGCCTAGGATATGATTATTAGGATTAGATGATTAGAGTTTAATGAACACATAAATCCCATACCTTATATGAACTGATTGTTATGTTGGATTGACTTTTATTAGTCGATTGCTGTTTGGGTGATGTCGACCACCATATATCTGTATGTGTGTTCACTAACGTATGCAGGTATATTGGTATATAAGAATGTTTTTGATCCGGATCCCACAAATGAAGATGATTGGATGCCGAAAGGAAAGGGTAACTATATCTTGGGTTGACAAATGAAGAAACAGAGCTTAATTTGACCTCAGTTGGCATTAAAATGCAACGTATGAAGTCTCACTGCATCAGCAGACGGTTTTTTCTTCCAAGCCCTACAGCAACAACATAAGCTTCTCAACCACCTAACGTATCTTTGTGCAGGAAATTTTATACCATTTTTTTTAAAAGAATTTTCAAATAATATTGTTTTTGAAAAATGGAAAAATATTGGTTTTGAAAATAAACTGGACTAAATTTTGAAAATCACCGGACTTCATTTTATCAAAACTATAAGTCACTCAATCATCGACTACGGTCATCGATTGAGGGGGAGAGTGATTTAAAATAAATTATTTTCAAACAATATTTCTTCATAAAAGTCCGAATTGTACAAAATAAGTGGTGATCTAAAGATTTAATGTTATGTCATGGTATGATTTTTCTTTAAGAATCAAGATATTTCAAAATGAATTTTTTTCTGTTCTTGTTTGATTGTGAAATTGTTTTATTTTCCTTAAAGATCTCTTAAAACAATCATACCTAAAACTAACAATCTTTAATGTCTTAAATTGGTCCATTTCGATCATTTTTCAAAATTAAAATCTTGCCATGTCTTTCCCCAAAATTTTCTAAATGATTTAAATCAACTGGGATCACAAATCTCAAATGGTTTGAAATTTTTGATCGGGGGAGAGTTCGTGATTTAATTCTCAAATCTGTTTTAGTCCTTTAAAGGCACTCCTGCCTCCATGTGCCAAACAATTTCATATACATGATGCACATGATTGAGGAGGAGCATTTATCCAAAAACAAGATGAGTATTTAAAACCAGGCCACATATTCTCCCATGTTTTCTAAACCTTATTAAATCACTTGGGATCCAAAATCTCAAAGGGTTTGATATTTTTGATCGGGGGAGAATTTGTGATTTAATATGAAATTTGATAAAGATGATCGTTTTGATTCAAAAAGTTCTCTCTAATATGTGCCAAACTCTTTCGTATATCGATGCACATATTGAGGGGGAGCGAATGGTTTCTTAATGGATTTTGTGATCGTGGATTTGCTTCAAAAGTGCTCTTTCCTCTATGTGATAAAATGATTTCAAATATCCTACGCTACCAAGAAAATCAAATGGCTTTTTCCACTGAAATTGTGATCAAGAATATATTTCAAAGAACTCTTGCCTCCATGTGCTAAACAATTTCAAGATCATATGCACATGTTGAGGGGGAGCATTTCTTGTAAGATATAAATTTTCACATACACATCAAACCATAACACAAAGTGGCGTATAAGTGGAATTCTAGAGAGAGAAAGTTAGAGGTTTAGGGAACTTAGTGAGAGAAAGTGAAAGATATTATTATGAGCTCCAACTCTCTACCTTGGGAGGTAGAGAGTATTTATAGTCTTACATAAAACGCCACACATCGGGCTGTGGATCAGGCATACAGTGGGTAAAGACCCGTCCGTCCTCCACGGTGTTACTTAACTAAATACTACTTAACTTAATATTACTATGACTACGAGCTTTCTAACGATTACATATACTTGAGGTGACCGACTCTTTAATACCTGGAATTTCTAATTCCTAACAATCTCCCCCTAAGGGAGGTCACCTCAATCATGCACTAAAATTACATTGAATACAAACAGATATGACATTAACAATTGTTCTTGCATTCTTGATGTAGTCCTTTGTTCCTAAGCTCGTAGTCATTGATTCTTCACATTGCATGTTTGGTTACTTCAAGTGGAGGTCTTTAACTGATCCACGTGATAATAATTTTGAGCCCTTTGGATCATCACTAGTAGAAAATCTCTCGATACATCCATTGTGGTGTTGGTATTATGTGATGTTGTGACATTCGGACCGACATGCTCACATTCTGGATCATGATATATTCTCATCAGAGTAGCGGAAGCATTTGTTGATTCATGATATTGGCAGCAGGTAGCGAAGCATGGAGTAAAAATATCGAGTCATTGATGCACTAATCATGATTTCTTTTGAGATGAATGTGTTAGGTGAGCATGCGGCTATGTATTGACCGCTTCATTCGATCACGCAAACGTCGGGTGTACCTGCATAAGACAGTTAGCAATAAAGCACGAAAGTGTCTTTGAATCACTTTCGATGAATTGAGGTACACGCCCACGGTTCCCGTTGATCATACAAGTACTACTCGTGATCGTATAATTCGAAGAATTTCCTTGACAGGTTTCGCTGCTCTAGCGTTCTCAAACCGAACGTCTCAAAGAAGACAACACGGAGTGAGTGAACCAAATAATTTTCGTCCACCGATTGATGAAAAGAGATTTGAAAAACAATCGTGTATTGCTCAATAGAAATTGTTTTTGCAATATAACGAAGGTTTTAATGAAAATCAATTATCAATCATAAAACACCTTTTGATTTGAAAATTAGTACACGGTCGACGTGCTTAATGAAAAGAGTTTTAAAGCACAAAGACCGGTTTTTCAAAGGTATCCGTCAATCCATAACCTGAACCTGGATTGATTCAAAAGAATGAATCGCCCCATTGTTTCTGTTCAGTTGTCACATGGTTGATCAGTATAATAGATCTCACATGCCACCTACCAGGAGCTTGTTAGATGTTGGCTCCCGAAGGCTTTCCATCTTCATTGTGAGTATGTTTGCATATCACTCAGATGTTCTCGCAATACCACAAGGATAATGCGTAGGACTCAAGATATAATCTCTCTTTCCACATTGTGTGAAACAGAGAGTCTTCATTGAAAGTGTCCTAATGAGATTTATTGATGATCTCGTGGCTCTAGACTCAATTTTTGAATATTTGGATCCTGTCGGAGACTAGGGAGAGGGTCTCCTTCTTCAATATCAACAATCTCTAAGAGAAAGTCGATAGATAATGTCGGTTCCCCGTGAGAATGAAACAAGTCCTTTTAAGAGGAACTTGAGTGGTTTTGAAAGTTGAAGTGCAGGCCACCGGGTCCATGACGTCTTGTCTTCAATACCGATGTTACCATCAGTAGCATATGAATTGAACCCGGTTTTCGCCCTAAGGTTGAATAAATGGAGGGCTATTTGTTTTCACCCTTTTCTCATTCAATTCTTTTAATTCTTCAACCCCTTCAGTGCTTACCGAGACTTCATAGCTAGAACTTTTTTGGGTTTATTCCAGACTAGCTCATCTCAGCACTCTTCCCATTCCTCATTTTTCTCCTTTTATTATCATACCTAAGAACTCTACACTAACTAGTGGATAGTTCCTGGGTAGATCCCTCCGGTTCTGGCGGATCTTGGGAACAAAACCTAACCTTATCATCCTTATATCACCGTACATAAAGTAAAGTTGGTCGGTCTATTTGGTATTGTTCATCTGCCATTGGAACCAATTGAAAACCATTTGAAAATCAATCTTGATACTTGTGATATATTATCAAAGCATTTTGTACCTGAATTGTTTTTGATAATTTTAGAAAGAGAACTCCCCCTCAACATGTGCATCAAGTATTTGAAAATGTTTTGGACACGGAGGCAAGAGAAAGAATTAACTTCTTTGATTACCATTTTCTAAAAGATATCAACATCACTTCCCAAATCGAATCAAGTAGATAAAGCATTTTGGGAAGGATGAGATTTTCATGATTTTGCTCCCCCTCAATATGTGCTTCTAGGTTTGAAAAGAGTTTTACACATACTAGAGGGAACCTGCACATTGAGATAAATGATCACGTTTCAAATTATAGATGCTCCCCTTCAATGTGTGCATGGAAAATTTGAAATCGTTTGTCACTACGGAGGCAAACATGTTAATCACTTAAGAAACCATTTATCGAATTATCAGTTTAAATCTTATTTAAATCACAACTTCTCCCCTGATCACAATAATTAAAACATTTGAGATTTGTGATCTCTCTAGATTTAAATTGATTTTGAAAGCTTTTAAGGAGAATTGTGACTTGATTATGAAAACGTTTTAACCGATAAGGATCATGTTGAGATTTTAAACTCCATTGGTTAAACATGCATGTACATCTTTTGAAAACAATTTAATGCCAAATAACTTTTTAATTTAATTGAAATCATTCTCCCCTCAATCAATGACATAGGTTGTTGATTGAGCGATAGAGATTTTGACAGATAAGTCCCGATGATTATCAAAAATAGAGACCGAGTTATTTTTCAAAGCATTTAGTTTTCAGCAGATAAATGTTATAGAATCCGAGCATGGAATTTGAAATCATGATAAAACATGGCTCTGTTCTTTCTTTTAAAACCGGGTAATTTCCTGAAAATGACAATAAACCATTGTTTCTCTTTCTCCCAAAAATAATTTTTGTTTTTTTGATTTTTTTTTTTTAATTCGAACAACATCTAAAGTCCCGTGTCATTCTTTGAATGACAGCACAAAGACCGTAGATATTATCGAACCGAGAAAAACGCATGACAAAATGACAATATTTTTGAAGATTTTTCAAATTTTTCAGATTTTTATGGATTTTGAAAGTTTTATAATTTTCTATTTGATTTTTTGAGAGATTTATAATTTTGTATTTTGTTTTTCGAATAAATATTTACAAGAGATAAAGTAGTTTAAGAGAATGATGAAATGAGTACCGAGATAAAGATATCGTTCAAAGACGTTGTAGAAGAAAGGAATCAACATCTCTTAAACTTTCGCCACCAAAGCATTCGATGCTTCTAAGAAAATCGTCTGGACATGAGCCTTCTCAATTTGAATCTTTGGTAGCTTCCCCCCAAACCGACAAACATCGAATAAAGACCATTTCCCTAAGAAGTAGAGTTGAATACAAAGTGGTTTCATTGATTGAAGCTCGCACTCAAGAACACGAGAACACCGAAGTAACAAGTTGAAACATTGATCGCTCCTGGTTATCAAATCCGATTAACTGATTACGACCGATCACATGAACCTGCTGTGCATCCCCGATGTACACCTTACTCTTCGAGATTGACCAGTTGTCTATTTAGGGGAACAATATATCAACATCTTCATTTTACCAAGTGCATTCCAATTATATAACATATAACCAATCCGCACATAATGTACACATGTACCCAACAAGAGTAGAGACGATGACATCCATGTAACATGTTGAGTCACTAATCATCACTGTGGATGTCAACTCAAATAACAATTAGCTCGATCAAGTGAACATGTTGTGCATATAACCTGAAGCACTTTATCATAAACCGTATATAAGATGTCGATAGGCAGTATCATCTCACGCTCCAAATATTCTTCTCACATTTCTTCCAACCGAACACCGAAGTAACAAAACCAAAGGTCTCCGAGACCACTTCCCCAAATAGTTGGAATAATATATCCTTCCCCAAATGGTTTTGATACCTCGTAATCAAGAAACATAATATATCCATAAACTTGAAATCTTGTGAGAAGAACTCAAATAGCCCAAATGAATCCTGTGAGAATCAACTGCTACATAAACTCTCTCACTATCTTTATCAACCCATATGTAGACAATTTGAAGTGACCACTGTTGAAGAAAAACCCAATATACCAAACTTGAAACTAAAGTCGAATTCCCCGTATTTGTGTCTTAAGCTTGCACTTAAAGATGGAAGAACGGTGTCGAGAATTTATGCACCAAGCAAATCTCTTAAGTACTCAATACTCAATTAAAGTATGAGACATTACCACCTCTTGCGATTATCCACAACGTAATATATGCGTGACATCGAGTAAAACAACGTAACTCCTAATAGTGATAGTTAACGTGTCTTCAACCATCCACCTCGACTGCTGGTAACTAGATAACCCAAGACTTCAACTCTAATTCTTAAGCTCGAGCAAGTTATCAAATAAGATCACGCCTTTGTGAACGTCAACTTCAACCTCAAATAAGTGATAAAAGAGTAACTTCTAAGTAATCAACTTGTGTCAAATGCCCAACATGTGAATAAACATACAACCGGATGTACATTCACCCACTGAATGAACCGTAACAAATGATGCCTCAACATCAATGTATTCTTCCTAAAAGTATTCATGTAGAGATTGATATGGAGGATACACCAATAACTTCGAGAGGATGAGGTAGACATTTTCCTTGAAGTTCATGTGGTTGATTTATAGCATGCACGATGAGAGGAATAATAATCCATGAAGATTTGGCAAAGGAATACCAAAGAGTGGATCATTATTCATGAACAATAATCCGTGAAGATTTGGCAAAGGAATACCAAAGAGCGGATCATTATTCATGAGTGCAACTGCAATATTATGATAATCATTATCAACGCCTTGAGGAATAACTGGAGATAGGGATTTTTGAGTAGTCTGAGTTGTACTTCTTTGATGATCATCAAACATATCTTGAACTCATGAATCACATAGTCTTTGATGATCATCAAATATTCGCTAGCGGTTGTAAATACTCATCAAACATATCTTGAACCAATGAATCCCAAACAATAAATCCCATTTATCCTTAGTGAGTGAAACATTAGGCGTTGGAGGAGAGTCATCAAACTTTAAGTCGTATAACCATTATTCAAACATCCATCATCATTTAGTATATTCACTCTTCTCCCCCCTCAAAAATTGCATCCGACGTTGCCATTTTTGATTTAGCAAGTGAATAAGAATATACATTAATGAATGTAGATCCACTTGATGAATGAATGAGCATGGGAGAAACATGAAGCTTGTTGATGAAGAATGTCGATGAGAATGGTCATAAACATGAAGATTTCTCATTTTCTGAAGATAAAGCGCATAAGCGTACACTTTTCTTTTCTTTGAAGAACGGGGCCTGAAGTGTTATCTGCAGACGCCATAGTGTTGAAGAACGAGGCCTGAATGATGTGACAGACGTCATAATGATGAAGAACGAGGCCTGAATCGATGTGAACAGACGTCATAATGATGAAGACGAGGCCGTGTGAGCAGCGTCATAATTTGATGAAGAACGAGGCCGATGTGAACAGACGTCATAATGATGAAGTACGAGGCCGAACCGATGTGAACAGCGTCATTGTTTAGAGCCCAATCATATGTTTAGAGCCGCCCGAATCCAAATACCAAGGGACGACTTGTACGACCTGCTTTGGATAACTGACGAAGACAGAGAATTGGAAACATTGGATCCCCACGTGCTCATGGGGTCCTTTTGGTTAGCACAAACAATCTTTGAATCAGCAGAAACCCTAGCTGCAATGTCATTGTCACTAGGAGCTAAACTAGTAGAAGCATCAGACTTAGTCGAGGGACATTTTGTGCTTAATGGGATTGTTCTACCAGTTAGCTTCCAAACCTTAAGTGCACTACTCTAGGCATAGTGGATCTAGTTAAGGGGCAAGGTTTGCCATGCGTGAATATTCGACTGTTGGCTTCCATGAAATCCTACATTGGTAAAAACCTTCCCTGTAGGTTTCCAGGATTGCTTAATCTGTTTTGCTCTCCAAACTTTCTTAACCGGGTTATGAATCTTAGACCTCAGAAATAACACATCACATTTATCATGATTACCAGAAATTAAACATTTTTGCATGTTTTGCAGACAGCATAAGGCCTCGAATTAATTTTAGTAAGCTTAGAGCTAATACTAGAACTAACACGATTCTTTTGTTCAAATCAAACTTCTTGTCCCTATGGTGTTCTTTCACTTCCTTATCATGATCACTTTTAGTTTGCGTAATCCTATCCTTCTTTGCATAGCTTCTAGGTTTTGACCCGCTAACTTTAGTGTCAATCTTAACATCTGTAGAAGTAACGATGGGAACATTACATGGCTTCACTACTTTCTGCATTCCTGGTCTAGAAGTGCCGGGATCTGAAATTCTAGGAGGCACATCACAGGTTGCTTGCTTGAATTTAGATATGGAACAAGGCATATCAAGGGTCACATGCTTGGCTTTAGGCATAGAACGGATTTCCTGTTTGGCACTAGGCATAGAACAAGGCTTCACAGCTTTGCCTTTTCACCTAAGGGTTTTGGACATGTTGCAATTACACATTCAAGCAGCTCTTGAGATCGTTTGGCCTGGAGGCAAGCAAACCTAATTTCACTATCAAGAGGTTTGTTAATGAAATCCTCTTCGACAATCTCACGGAGACATTCTAGACTATCCTTAAGGTGAGCACAGGAGTCATGAAAAGCATGTTCATTATTCCTAAGATGAGGAGGAATATATTTAACTATCACAGTGTATTTGCAATCTAAGGGTGATTTTGAGACAACATTCTTATTGAAAACAAGTGGCAGTTTCCCATTTTCCCGACTTCTCAGATTCTCAATTTCCTTTTGTAAAGACGTTATTTTTTCGTTGTTTTGGTCACGGGTGACTTTATTGAATCATATAACTCTTTAAAATGTCGTTTAACCTTTTCATTTTCTTCTAGAAAACTTTCGTTTTCCTTTTGTAAAGCATTTACTAGGTTTTGAAGATGTAACGTTTGAGAATTCTCGAGAATCTAAAGGAGGAGGCATTTGGGAGCCTGTCATATTGTTCGTTTGACCCTTTAATTGAGATATTTAGGCTTTCAACTTTCTCGATCGTGTTGCAACTGAGCTTGAATCTGTTCATCACGTTTGTTAATTTGAAAAACTGCATCAAACTCTGGAGCATCTCAAGATGTCTTGATATTTGAAGTTTTGACATTTTCTTTGAGATGTTGATATTTGAGTTGTAAATTAAAATGCTCAACTTCTAGTTTAGAAAAATGTTTAACCAAATTGTCGTGATCATCCAGTTCAATTTTCTCGTTTAGTTTAGAATTAGTTTTTTCAAGCTCAATGACACGATCATGGGAGACTTTCAGGGCCACAGATAGTTCATGAAATTTGGAAGCATTAATAGAGCAATTTGAAGCAGTGAAAAAGATATCTTGAGCAACACATTCAGTAATAAGAGTCTCATTTAAGGTATGCAAGTTCTTCCTCTCAATCTCATTATATTTTAGTGCACGCTCATAATCACTAACTTCAACTACCATTGCATCAAATTCCTTTACCATTTCTTTAATATCTGATTTGTCCCCTTTTAAGACTCTCAAAATGATCTTTTAGTTGTTTAAAGAAAGGCATGACCTCGGTTAAATAACATTCTTTCATTTGCTCAAAACCCCTTTCCCTTCAGTTATCCCAGTGGGTGTGATCCTTTTCTTACAAGTTTTCTCAAAATCGTCAAATAGTTGAAGAATAACATATTGGATGATTAAGGTCTTGCTCTTAGTGGCAATAGTTCTAGGAACTAAATGCATTGGTGTATTTGGAGGATACACAGTCGCTTTAGGGAATTTCCTACAAGGGGGATTCTTTTCAACAAGATTTTCAGCTTTTTGCATATCCATATCCTTTTTCCATAACACTTGTTCAGGGGTCAATAGAGTCTGAGGCTTAAACATGTTTAAGGATATCCAATTTTCCTTAGTGTAATCATGGGGTTTTATCGTTATCTTGTTCTTTTTACACTACGGATCTTCTAGCTTCTTATTCATTTTCTCCCTAGTGACTTCATCTGATTTCTTATCTTCCTCAGCGCACTCAGCGCAACTAGGTTTCTGTCTAGGCTTAAGGATCTCATTACCATCATACAGTACCTTATGAGCATTTCTAGCCTTTTTAATTACCTCTGGATTAGGTTCCTCAACAAGGGGAATGCTATGCTTATCGCTTAAGACTCTATGCATAGTGATCATGTGAGCGTCGAATGGTATTCCCTTGTGCGTACAACTTATTTTCAAGCTTGTTTTTCAAAGTTTTTAGATTGGAAAAATCATTCAAAAGTTTTGATTCCTTAGCCTTGAATTCTTGCTTAAGCATTTTAACATTTTCTTGAAGTTCGTGTTTTTGCTTAGCCGTTTTAGAAAGCTTTTCTTGTAAGGAGTTTAACTCTTGTTTTAATACTTCTTCTCTAAACCTACTTTTTCTAATAGTTGTACGTATTTGGACATCCATTTCCCGCTCACGGGTGGTCAACTCAAACTTAGAGCACTGTTCATAAATAGCAACCTGATCCTTATATATGTTAAGCTCAGTGGTAAGGGAATCATCGGCACAAATGCGTACTCATGCAGTTCATAATCATCATTTTGAGTAGAAGATGCACAACTAGGTACTGCAGAAACATCCATGCAACTTACCTGAGCATTGACATGCACAGCTGTGACGGTGCATCTCTATCTTGGGTGCATCCGAAGCTTCCATGGAGCGTTCCTTTGCATTAACTTGCACAGGTTGTGTCTGGTGCACCTCTCTCTTGTGAATTTGAGCACGAAGATTCCATTTTTCCATTATCCGACTCATCAATTTTTGTTGTCACTGACATTCTGCATTCAGCAACACCCGATTCTTCAACATATACATTACCCAACTTATCACAACAATCTTTCAACTGCACCCGACACTCATTCACGTCTTCATTCTTTTGAGCAGATTCTTCAATGTACTTTTTCACATTATCCATGAGTTGGATAAATGTCTCAATGAATTCCTCAATTTCCATTCCAGTATGTTTTTTGAAGGAAATTCCAGTCAAGTGTTGATCGTTATCTGCTGAATATTCCCCACTGATGAATGGCTGAAATTGTTTGTAGATTACTTGAAGAGCTGCCCTGGAACCATCCTTTTGAACCTCTTTATTGGTAAGTTGCAGCTTTAAGTGTTCTAAGTTCAACAGCAAGCTTCTTGTCAATGTAGGTAAGTCCTGGCGGAAAAGAGCACAACATGTTCGATCCCCACTATGGATATGTGAATGAGGTGCAGATGAAGTAGCTGATAGGGCTCAATGCTGCATTTCATTTGCATGGCATTTTGTAGCTTGGACTGGTGCGATTCTCTCTCATTAGATTCTGAACACGGATATCTCACATCCTCATTGCTTAATTCAATCATCTTTAATCGTTCAGTGTAGCCTACATTATCATTGTTGTCCACAACATCATACAGTTTAAGCACTTCTGAAATCACTGGGTCAGTAGAGTAAGACATGCTGTGGAAGGATGCACGGATTTTGCGTCTATGATTTAAACCGAGAAATAGAATCTTTCGCGGGATTTTACTAAAATCAAGACGAAACCGTTAAGCAATGACCAGTAGAGGGTGTTAAGATGGCCGATGGAATGATACAATGAAAGACGATTGTGTGATAGGACTTTAGATTGTTCGTGGGATAAGCAGAGATGTTGTTTGGTTGTGATTCGGATTGGTTTATGCCCGTTTTTCCTAAGAAATTTAGGTCTAAAAACTTAAAAACCTCAATAACTTTTGTTCGGAGCGGATTTAGACCTCAAAGATTGACCGAGTTCATTTCAGCGTGCCATTCTCCTCGTTCTCACGGTCGTTTTGATGGGTAGAACGCTGAAAACGGAGTTACGGTTCAAAAGTTATGGCCGTTTGAAGTTTTGACGGGAAAAATCAACCAAGTCGCTACGAATTCTTGAACCAAGTCGCTAACAACTAATTCGCTACCACGCTAAGTCGCTAGAGTTCCAAGTCGCTAGCCAGATGTAAGTCGCTAAGTGGTAACTCGCTAACACTCAAGTCGCTAGCAAAATTTCGGCAGCAATTCGCTACTCAAGTCGCTAACAATGCAAGTCGCTAAAGAGCAACTCGCTACTGACCAAGTCGCTACCACCAAGTCGCTACCCGTAGTGGAGAGTCCACTACTTGTACTTTAACTCGCTAGATCTAACTCGCTAGCCCCAACCCTGTAAGTCGCTACAAAAATGTGAAGCAAGTCGCTACCAAGAATATTATCCGTGAACTAAGTCGCTAGCATGAAAAACCATATAAACATCACTTTTCAATCCAAAAATAACCCAACCAAGATGATTCAAGCTTACCAAATGAAAACCTAAACACTTTTGATGATTCTAAACATAAAAGTACCAACAAAATTCAAACTTTAACACAAGAAATCAACCAAATGATGCAAAAACCACTAAACTTTTTCAAACTCAAAAACCACCTAAAACCACTATAAATCCAAAGATGTGCAAGATATGATCTAACCATGGCTCTTGATACCAATTGTAAGATATAAATTTTCACATACACATCAAACCATAACACAAAGTGGCGTATAAGTGGAATTCTAGAGAGAGAAAGTTAGAGGTTTAGGGAACTTAGTGAGAGAAAGTGAAAGATATTATTATGAGCTCCAACTCTCTACCTTGGGAGGTAGAGAGTATTTATAGTCTTACATTAAAACGCCACACATGGGCTGTGGATCAGGCATACAGTGGGTAAAGACCCGTCCGTCCTCCACGGTGTTACTTAACTAAATACTACTTAACTTAATATTACTATGACTACGAGCTTTCTAACGATTACATATACTTGAGGTGACCGACTCTTTAATACCTGGAATTTCTAATTCCTAACATTTCTAAATGATCAAAACTATTAAGGTACAAAATGCTTTGATCTCGTATCAAAAGTACCTTGATTGATTTTCCAAATGATTTTTCAATTGGTTTCATAAAGGAAAGAAAAATACCAAAAGACCGACCAATTTACTTTATGCATGGTGATATAAGGATGGTTAGGTTAGGTATTCGTTCCCATGATCCCGACAGAGCCGGAGGGATCTACCCAGGGACAATCCACTAGATAGTGTAGAGTCCTTAGGTATGATGAAAAAAGGAGAAAAGTGAGATATGGGAAGAGTGCGGACTGAGATAGAGCTAGAACTGGAATAAACTCAACAAGGTTCTAGTTATGAAGTCTCGGTAAGCACTGAAGGGGTTGAAGAATGAATGTGAAAAGGGTGAAAAGAAATAGCCCTCCAATAATTCAACCTTAGGGCAGAAACCGGGTTCAATACATATGCTACTGGTTGTTACCAAGGTAACGCCGGTATTGAAGACAAGACGTCATGGACCCAGTGACGCACTGCACTAACCTTCCCAAGCTACTCAAATTCCTCTTAAAAGGGCTTGTTTCACTCTCACGGGAAACCTACATTATCTATCGACTTTCTCTTAGAGATTGTTGATATTTAAGAAGGAGACCCTCTCCCTAGTCTCCGGCATAGGAACCAAATGTGCACTATTGAGTCTAGAGCCAAGAGATCATCCATAATATCTCGTTAGGACACAAAATTAATGAAGACTTGCTGTTTCACACAATGTGGAAAGTAAGTTTATATATTGAGAGTCCTACGCATTATCCTTGTGGTATTGCCAAAATATCCGAGTGATATGTTAAATATTCACGATGAAGATGGAAATCCTTCTAGAGCCAACATCAAACAAGCTCTTGGTGGGTGACATGTGAGATCTTTTCAAAAGATCAAGCTAGTGACAACTGGATAGAAACGATGGGGCGATTCATTCTTGAATCAACCTTGGTCCAGGATAAGGATTGACGGATACCTTTGAAAAACCGGTCGTTGTGCTTAAAAGTTCTTTTCTATAGCACACCGACTGTGTATTAATGTTTCAAAATTAAAGGGTATGTATGATTGTGAAAGTGTGAGCATGTCGGTCCGCAACTCTGATGGAAAGATGTCATGATCCTGAAAGTGTTAGCATGTCGGTCCAAAAGTCACAACATCACATGAAGGCAACACAACTATGGATGATCCAGAGAGATTTTCTGTGGCTGATGATCTCAAAGAAAGCTCTAAGATCATCAAAGATGTGGATCAGTTAAAGGCCTCCACTCAAAGTACAATATAATCGGACTATGAAGAGTCACTGCTAAAGCACAAAGATGCGGAAGTTGAAGAATTAAAGTCTACGAGCTCAAGAACAAAGTCAAGAATAGAATGCTAGGATTCGAAATGTAAAACATGGGGTGACCTCCCTTAGGGGGAGATTGTTAGGAATTTGAAATTCCATTGTGAAGAGTCGGTCACCCCAAATATTATCTAGCATAAGTTAGCTCGTAAACATGTCGTTATTTACGTTATGTTGTAGTTAATTAGTTAGTTTGTAGCGTAGTTTAGCGTAGTGTAACACCGTGGAGGAAGGACGGGTCTTTACCCACTGTATACCTGATCCACAGGCCGTCAGGAGGTCGTATTGTATTTGTAACTATAAATACCCCTTCCATCCATGGAAGGGGTGGTTGTGACAACTCGTAATTTTAGGTCATTTTACAAACTTTAAAAGTTTCACTATTTCATCATTTATCGTAAACTACTTTTACGAGTATCAAATTCGCGTAACCTTAATGGTTTAGCTGCGAATTCATGAACATATCATCAAGGACATTTCATATAGACTAGGTTTAGTCTACATATCATCAATAACATCATTTCATATCGGTTCATGCATGGATTTGCATTTTTCAATTAAACGTTTATTTTTCTTATTAAATAAACGCTATCGCGTAATCAATTATTTTGAACATTTGATCCGACACTTCCAAAAATAATCCTAATATATTTTTATACTTATTTTAAGACTATAAAAATTATATTATTAATTTACCCGATGTTTTAAATTTATTTGGTATATAAATTGTTATATTTATATAATTACGACGGTTTTCGTAAATTCAACCCGATAAATATTTATTCACTCAATTCTTGTGAGAAATGTATTTTTATAATTTTAATGACTTCAATACATCTTATTTTGTTCCGTTAAAATTTATTTTTAGTTAACGCTACCTTAAAAGCTCAAATATTTATACAAGTTACCAATTATCCCTAAATAATTACACATTTTACACTACATATAATTACCTAAATAAAAAAAAATGCACACTAGCAAGTGCTAGTCACCCTTGTCGACACAAGGGTGATTCACACTCTTCATTTGCAAAATATCTTCTAACTTATAATGTATTATACTTTAAACTCTTCACATAGATCATTCATATCATTAAGTGTAAAAACCATTTTCTCTTCTTCCTCTCTTCTCCATAACCGGCCACACTAAGAGACCAAGAAGGAAACATTTATTTTTCAAGATCAAGCTTAATTAACAATCTAGACACACTCTTGATTAAGGTTGTGAAATAAAAACCTTGGGTGTTTAGGATTAAACCTTTGTTCACTAACCTCATCAAGTTAACTAGTAAGCATCTCATATTCATTTTCATCTTTCATATTTATTTTATGTTCATTTCATCATATTTGAGAAAAACATGCAAGTCTTATGGATGTTTATACCACTTTTTCATTGTTTTTAAGAGTTATATATACATATGTCAATCTATAATTACTCCTTGAAACATATCACTTTTGGTGATGTCTAGGAACCCATGACACCCTAAGAAGGTGTATTGTAGGATTTGAATAGCTTCGGAGTTGTTTTGAATTGGTTAGAATAGGTTTGGCGCGAGAAAAACTCATTTCAACAAGTTTACATAAGGGTCTGTCCATATTTTTGAAATCTGGAAATTTCGACAGTTTGTAAAATATTTTGGGCTAGATATTCAGAAAATACACTTTAAAACGAAAACGTGGCCGCTTGAACGGGTTAAAACGGAGTTATAACGAAGAAGTTATGAATTTTCCAAGTTTGGCGACGAAAACTAATTGTTTCAGAAAATTCAGCATGCTGTCTCGACTTTTTACGAGTCAAAAATGAGTCTTAAGCGTTGTTAAATGTGTCGACTTATCAAAAATATATTAGTATATGTTATCACGATTCCGTGGATATAAAGAACGTAGAAAACGGACTTATAACGACTAAGTTATTCACATTTTAAACAAGTTGCCGTAACTTAATTATATAAGAAAAACTAATATATTTTTATTAGACACATACTACGGCAACGAGGGACCATGTTGAGGGTCGTTTTTAACAATGGCGGAGTACTTTTTATAACATGATGTCTTCTAGTAAAAGTAAGTTCGCCAAGCATATTTTCCAAAATGTCCAACCGTTTGTCAAACGGAGTTGTAATGAATAAAATGCGGTCACTTGAACTTTGCCGAAAACCACCCTTGAACAACATTTTGGACAAAAGTACCATATTTTTAACCTATATTTTTCTCCGTGATCGAGACCTCTAGGATGAAAACTTAAATGCTAAAACTTTGAGATAATGATACAAGATTTTCAAAACCGTTGAGTTCGTTTCCTAACACTCGACGTGCACCATTTTACGACTAGCTTTTCAAGGCCGTTTTGTCACTTTCATGAAATTGTCAAATGACATTATTTTACGACGAAAAGTTATAATTTCATAATAAATCACTAAATGATTATCGTAGGATATCATTTCAACGTAAATACACGTAAAGTAATTTATAAATGGTGAAGACGTTATAAGATTATTTTTCGACGATAAGTATTATTTTCACAAATTTCACAAGTGGTATAGATATCGTACGAATTGCATGCATAACATTACATCATAACTTATCATAGAGCATATCATTCATAATAGGTCACGGTCAGAGGTTACGCCTCATTTCAGCATAGCCATTATATCATCATTATCATTGCAACAGGTGAGTTTTCATAGCCCCGATTTATTCAAGTTTTTACTTTATTTCAAACCTACGGGGGAGAATACATTGCACATCATTTTTATTACGATACCAAGTATATCAAATTCATTACATTGCTTAAGTTACCTCATGCCAATTGAATGTCCCCATTATATAACATGAACCGTTAATTTCATAGAAGCGAGGGTGAGTGGATAGATCTATCGAGGGTGACTCCTCCATCCGGGTTGGTGGATTCCAACTGGTTAAACGGATGCATTTCATTTAATATCATTATTTGAGTTGTTTGGCAAACACTCTGTTGGGACGAACATCATGATCAGTCTAGTTTCGGTTTCATGGACTTATAGCAATTGTAACATTTTTGTGACATATTTGTCATACATAATTTATACTTGTGGTAGTCGTATTAAACATTTTCAACAACTCTATGAACTCACTCAACCTTTGTGTTGACACTTTTAGCAATGTATTTTCAGGTAACTAAGGCATACACTTCATGGCATGCATGTGGACATATCATAGAGTCGCGCTGACGACGCGTCTTACATGGGATTTATACACTTTAAAAACATCGTTTGACTTGTACCAAACTTATTTTCCGCACATGTTGATTTTCATTGGGACCTATACTTGTAAACTCTGATTGTTTTATTAAATCAAGCGATGTATTTTCCAAACGACACTTTAGGTCGTTCAATATAACTGTGATTGTGATGCTATGACAGTCAATCCCCAGGAATTCTATTCCGCTGCAAAACAGGTAATTTGGGGGTGTGACAGATTGGCATCAGAGCTTCGGTTATAGAGAACTAGGTTGCATCATTGACCCTAGACTATAACTACATCATCATAGCATATCATCATTTCATCATAAGTGCATAGTCACTATACATGCGGTTTCATACGCACATTTTGCGAGTTATTTACTTTCATTTCAAATCGATTGTCACATTAATGCCTTCAGATACCCATCCCATCACTTTGACATCGAGAATGACCTGTCATTCCCTATCACAATTTTAACATCAGTTGACTCAACACCGATAACATCAGATGATGAGACTGAACCCTTTTAGGAGGACGAAGTTGCACCTACACCATCACGATCACCATTGATTCACTGTAGGATCAGGACAATTTTTATCATTCTGTTGAGACAGATCATACCATTTGGTAGGACTTATAGGCTTAGTCCTAATGGACCTATTAGGATGCTTACTACAAGGAAGATAATAGTATTTCATTCACCATCATCTCCTAACTTACCACTAGGATTTCCATCATCATCGTCATCATTATCATCTAGAGCATCATTCGTACCATCATATCTCATATACACTACTCATACATATGACTTGCCGCTTGGGAAGCGGGCATGATTTGACACACCACTACCATCTACCACTAAGACTACAGAAACTACACCATCTAATTGGTTTGAGGACTGTGAGAGTTCTAGGGCCATTGCCACTAGACCGCCTACTGCTTTTACACTTAAGACATGATTAGACTACCAACAGGAACAGATAATAAGTACCTTTCTAGCTAATGTAATCTTTATCATTTATTATCTCCACGATAATCACAACCTTTGTTTATTTCATTCCTTATTCCAATTGCCTAAATTTTCAATCATTTTGCGACAATACATCACTATCTTACTAGGGGTTAGGCCAACTTTATTCTTGACCAATTAAGAGACTATTATCACTCTATGAGGTTCTCCCATGTATCCTACAAACCATTCAACAAATTATATTTCAAGTTACTTTGCTACTACTTCATAACATTATTTCACTTTATTTTATTTCAAGCTATTTTTACACCATCTTAGAAACATTGTTTCATAAAGTTTTAAAATAAGTTGTTTTGTTACCACCCTATCAATTGGTTTTCAGTCATTTTATCAACGATATAATATCATCATGCGAAACGATTTTCATGTTACTCTGAAAAATTATTGAGCCATTATCTTACAAAACAAAACGTTGAATACCATTTAAAACTTCGGAGGAACATAATACCATTTCAACAAAACCAAGCATCACATCATTTGTCCTCGATTATACATGGCCTGATCACCTATGTATAATTCAGGAAGAATTATGTCATGAAAGTAACAAGCATCATTTCAAATCTCTTAAAACAATCTTTACTCAAAAGCAAGGATTTGTAATAAGATAAATTGCTCATAAACACTTCTTTTGTCAACACTTTATAAAAGCCTACGCCATTCATCCCTCACTCAACCGATAAGTTGAATTTTTTTTACCAGTGACCCTTTTTAGGAAAGGCTTCCTATACCATCTATGAGGAGGATTCCTCGATACAAGAAAATAATGAAAGGATTTCAGAATTTTCCACAAGGACTAGAAGTATGTAGTAAGATGTTTCAAAACTCAACATAAAGCTTAAGACATCATGAGATATTCCGAACCACTATTTTGGACTAGAAGCCAAATTATATCATTTCAAAAGTACTAGCTAGACCGAGTTACAAGATTTAGTACGAAGCGTATACACACTAAGCAACACTATAGGGAGCAACCAAGTCTTCTAGCTGAGACTGCAGAACATTCCATTAAACATGGCCTCAACAATATGTGAACTTCCCTACAATGAGTTCCCTTAAAGGAAAATTGGTTAGATTAAGGTTATCGATATAAACTCCCTCTAAGGCATTGTGTTCTCTTGAAATTCCAAGTAACCTCACTTTCATATCAAGAGATGCAACAGGTTTGAACATATCGGACAATCAATGACTCTCCATCTACAAGTGAAATTAGAACAAACATTCCTCGGTATAGTATCAGCTGATATCTATGTTTTGCGGACATGATGACAATCTAGTGATGAACTATTTTAGAAGCACTCAATATCGGAACAAGTCTTGAAAATCAACCACCACACCACATCACTTAAATATTTAAGGTTTTGTGACTTTACAACATATAGCATGGAAATATTTTGATAAGAGACCTTAGTCAAGTAAGACTCAAGTAATGACATTCGCTAGAACTAGAAACGCGAGGAATCACAACTGTTACCCATAATCTATTCCTTTCTATAAGGTCCTTTTCGACAGATTTAACATTTTGAAATTTAGCATGAGACACGTGGTATCAATTCCAGTTGTACCTATTACAAGCTATTCGATTCACCTTAGACTTCTGACAATCATTTTAAGATTCCTTTGGAATTCACTAGGACATGATTACCGCTTATTATCCTCAGCTCAATGGTTAGAGCGAGAGAACAATTCCCACATTAGACACATCATACAACATTAAATTAGCTAATGGTAACTTAATTAGCACCGACACCATTGTCCGTGGTTGTACACTCAATTTTCTAAATCATCCCTTCAACATAGACCTTATGCCCGTAGAACTTGGTAGTTTCGACGTCATCATCGGCATGGATTGGTTATCCAAACATCGTGCAAGAATCATTTGTGATGAAAAAGTTGTTCATCTTCCTTACAACGGCGAAACTTTGATCATTTGTGGGGAACGAAGTGGAACTAGACTCAGTATTATATCATGCATCAAGACGGAGAAGTACATAAAGAAAGGTTGTTATGCTTTCTTAGCACATATAACCGAGAAGAAGTCGAAAGAGAAACGACTTGAGGATGTACCAATTGTCCGAGAATTTCCTGAAGTCTTTCCCGAAGACTTGCCAGGACTTCCACCGGCACGTCAAGTAGAATTTCATATTGACTTAGTGCCCGAAGCTGCACCAGTTGCACGAGCGCCTTATCGTCTAGCACCATCTGAGATGCAAGAGTTGTCTAACCAGTTGCAAGAACTTTTAGACAAAGGATTCATTAGGCCAAGTTCCTCGCCTTGGGGAGCACCGGTCTTGTTTGTGAAGAAGAAAGATGGATCCTTCAGAATGTGTATAGATTATAGAGAGCTGAACAAGTTAACGGTGAAGAATCGTTACCCCTCCCCAGAATCGACGACTTGTTCGATCAGTTGCAAGGCTCTAGTATCTACTCAAAGATTGACCTAAGGTCAGGTTACCATCAACTTAGAGTTCGGGAGGAGGATATCCCGAAAACGACGTTTAGAACACGTTATGGACATTATGAGTTTCAAGTAATGCCGTTCGGATTAACTAATGCACCTGCAGTATTCATGGATCTCATGAATAGGGTATGCAAACCGTATCTGGACAAGTTTGTTATAGTATTCATCGACGATATATTGATTTACTCAAAGAGAAAAGAAGAGCACGAAGGGCATTTAAGAACCATTTTAGGACTACTCAAGAATGAGAAGTTGTATGCCAAATTTTCGAAGTGTGATTTTTGGAACCGTAAAGTACAATTTCTTGGGCATGTCATTGATAGTCAAGGACTACAAGTTGATCCTGCAAAGATTGAAGCCGTAAAAGATTGGGCTACTCCAACAAATTCTATGGAAATCCGACAATTTCTAGGACTCGCCGGGTATTACCGAAGATTCATCGAAGGTTTTTCAAAGATAGCTAAAGCTTTGACCCAGTTGACACCGAAAAACAAGAAGTACGAATGGGGAAAGAAACAAGAAGCTGCTTTTCGGTTGTTGAAGCAAAAGCTTTGCAGTGCGCCAATTTTGGCACTACCCGAAGGAATTAAGAACTTCGTAGTATACTGCGATGCTTCACATAAAGGGCTTGGAGTTGTATTAATGCAAAACGAGAAGGTGATAGCTTATGCTTCTCGACAACTTAAGGTTCATGAGAAGAATTACACCACACATGACCTTGAGTTGGGGGCCGTAGTTTTTGCACTCAAGATTTGGAGACACTACCTTTACGGTACAAAGTGCACAGTGTTTACGGACCACAAGAGTTTACAATATGTTCTTGATCAGAAAGAACTTAACATGAGATAACGTCGTTGGTTGGAATTACTCAGCGATTACGATTGCGAAATCAAGTATCACCCGGGAAAAGCCAATGTTGTGGCTGATGCTCTTAGCCGGAAAGAAAGACCCAAACCTTTAAGAGTCCGATCATTAGGAATGACAATCAGTTCACCTTTACCATCACAAATACTCGAGGCACAGCTCGAGGCACTCAAGGAGGAAAACTGACCAAGTGAAAAGCTTTATGGTATGCCCGAAAATGCAAATGGCTTTGTAAAGAGAGCATATGGAGTATTATGCTTCAAGGATAGAATGTGGGTACCATTTTATGGCGGGATACGAGAATTGAATATGCATGTGTCGCATAAGTCAAAGTATTCTATTCACTCTGGTTCTGGTAAGAGGTATCAGGATCTCAAGAAACTTTATTGGTGGCCGAACATGAAAGCGGAAATTGCCACGCACGTTAGCAAATTCCTTACTTGCTCTAAGGTAAAAGTCGAATATCAGAAACCTTCAGGGTTACTCCAACAACCATAAATTCCCCAATGGAAATGGGAACGCATTACGATGGACTTTGTCACGAAACTTCCTAAGACATCGGGAGGTTAC
>OU343224.1:82925588-83181868 GCA_910596185.1 Chrysanthemum makinoi | reverse complement strand
GACGCTATATGGGTAATCGTCGATCGTCTTACCAAATCAGCCCATTTCATACCAATTAGAGAGACTTATTCCATGGAACAACTTACTAGACTTTATGTCAAGGAAATAGTCTTAAGGTACGGTGCACCAATTTCCATCATTTCCGACAGAGATAGTCGATTCACTTCAAACTTCTGGAAATCTATACAAGATTCATTTGGAACCAAATTAGAGATGAGCACAGCATATCATCCACAAACCGATGGTCAAAGTGAAAGGACAATTCAAACATTAGAAGATATGCTGAGAGCATGTGTGATTGATTTTGGAAATGGTTGGGCTAACCATTTGCCATTGATCGAATTCTCGTACAACAATAGTTATCACACCAGTATAAAAGCGGCACCATTGAGGCACTCTATGGTCGAGGTGTCAACCACTTATTCACGGGTCAAAATCAGGAAAGTCCAACTCACTAGTCAATGACTCATTCATGAAACAACGAAGTAATCGTACAGATCAAAAATCAGTTACAAGTAACAACATATAGCTAGATAAGCTATGTCGATATACGACGCAAAATATTGGAAGTATGTTCCATAAGTCGCAAACCATTATAATTTCAAGTTGGCAACAAATATATGTTCAACGTCCCGTCTTGGAAAGGCGCGGTACGATTCAGAAAACACTGGACGACCCGATGCGACCCAAATATCCTCACCTTTCACCGATAACACCGTAGAACCTAACATGGACTGAATTCAGGGACTGAATTCCTTTTTGAATGGGCGAATGTGACAACTCGTAATTTCAGGTCATTTTACAAACTTTAAAAGTTTCACTATTTCATCATTTATCGTAAACTACGTTTACGAGTATCAAATTCGCGTAACCTTAATGGTTTAGCTGCGAATTCATGAACATATCATCAAGGACATTTCATATAGACTAGGTTTAGTCTACATATCATCAATAACATCATTTCATATCGGTTCATGCATGGATTTGCATTTTTCAATTAAACGTTTATTTTTCTTATTAAATAAACGCTATCGCGTAATCAATTATTTTGAACATTTGATCCGACACTTCCAAAAATAATCCTAATATATTTTTATACTTATTTTAAGACTATAAAAATTATATTATTAATTTACCCGATGTTTTAAATTTATTTGGTATATAAATTGTTATATTTATATAATTACGACGGTTTTCGTAAATTCAACCCGATAAATATTTATTCACTCAATTCTTGTAAGAAATGTATTTTTATAATTTTTATGACTTCAATATGTTTTATTTTGATTCGTTAAAATTTATTTTTAGTTAACGCTACCTTAAAAGCTCAAATATTTACACAAGTTACCAATTATCCCTAAATAATTACACATTTTACACTACATATAATTACCTAAATAAAAAAAAATGCACACTAGCATGTGCTAGTCACCCTTCTCGACACAAGGGTGATTCATACTCTTCATTTGCAAAATATCTTCTAACTTATAATGTATTATACTCTAAACTCTTCACATAGATCATTCATATCATTAAGTGTAAACCATTTTCTCTTCTTCCTCTCTTCTCCATAACCGGCCACACTAAGAGACCAAGAAGGAAACATTTATTTTTCAAGATCAAGCTTAATTAACAATCTAGACACACTCTTGATTAAGGTTGTGAAATAAAAACCTTGGGTGTTTAGGATTAAACCTTTGTTCACTAACCTCATCAAGTTAACTAGTAAGCATCTCATATTCATTTTCATCTTTCATATTTATTTTATGTTCATTTCATCATATTTGAGAAAAACATGCAAGTCTTATGGATGTTTATACCACTTTTCATTGTTTTTAAGAGTTATATATACATATGTCAATCTATAATTACTCCTTGAAACATATCACTTTTGGTGATGTCTAGGAACCCATGACACCCTAAGAAGGTGTATTGTAGGATTTGAATAGCTTCGGAGTTGTTTTGAATTGGTTAGAATAGGTTTGGCGCGAGAAAAACTCATTTCGGCAAGTTTACATAAGGGTCTGTCCATATTTTTGAAATCTGGAAATTTCGACAGTTTGTAAAATATTTTAGGCTAGATATTCAGAAAATACACTTTAAAACGAAAACGTGGCCGCTTGAACGGGTTAAAACGGAGTTATAACGAAGAAGTTATGAATTTTCCAAGTTTGGCGACGAAAACTAATTGTTTCAGAAAATTCAGCATGCTGTCTCGACTTTTTACGAGTCAAAAATGAGTCTTAAGCGTTGTTAAATGTGTCGACTTATCAAAAATATATTAGTATATGTTATCACGATTCCGTGGATATAAAGAACGTAGAAAACGGACTTATAACGACTAAGTTATTCACATTTTAAACAAGTTGCCGTAACTTAATTATATAAGAAAAACTAATATATTTTTATTAGACACATACTACGGCAACGAGGGACCATGTTGAGGGTCGTTTTTAACAATGACGGAGTACTTTTTATAACATGATGTCTTCTAGTAAAAGTAAGTTCGCCAAGCATATTTTCCAAAATGTCCAACCGTTTGTCAAACGGAGTTGTAATGAATAAAATGCGGTCACTTGAACTTTGCCGAAAACCACCCTTAAACAACATTTTGGACAAAAGTACCATATTTAACCTATATTTTTCTCCGTGATCGAGACCTCTAGGATGAAAACTTAAATGCTAAAACTTTGAGATAATGATACAAGCTTTTCAAAACCGTTGAGTTCTTTTCCTAACACTCGACGTGCACCATTTTACGACTAGCTTTTCAAGGCCGTTTTGTCACTTTCATGAAATTGTCAAATGACATTATTTTACGACGAAAAGTTATAATTTCATAATAAATCACTAAATGATTATCGTAGGATATCATTTCAACGTAAATACATGTAAAGTAATTTATAAATGGTCAAGACGTTATAAGATTATTTTTCGACGATAAGTATTATTTTCACAAATTTCACAAGTGGTATAGATATCATACGAATTGCATGCATAACATTACATCATAACTTATCATAGAGCATATCATTCATAATAGGTCACGGTCAGAGGTTACGCCTCATTTCAGCATAGCCATTATATCATCATTATCATTGCAACATGTGAGTTTTCATAGCCCCGATTTATTCAAGTTTTTACTTTATTTCAAACCTACGGGGGAGAATACATTGCACATCATTTTTATTACGATACCAAGTATATCAAATTCATTACATTGCTTAAGTTACCTCATGCCAATTGAATGTCCCCATTATATAACATGAACCGTTAATTTCATAGAAGCGAGGGTGAGTGGATAGATCTATCGAGGGTGACTCCTCCATCCGGGTTGGTGGATTCCAACTGGTTAAACGGATGCATTTCATTTAATATCATTATTTGAGTTGTTTGGCAAACACTCTGTTGGGGCGAACATCATGATCAGTCTAGTTTCGGTGTCATGGACTTATAGCAATTGTAACATTTTTGTGACATATTTGTCATACATAATTTATACTTGTGGTAGTTGTATTAAACATTTTCAACAACTCTATGAACTCACTCAACCTTTGTGTTGACACTTTTAGCAATGTATTTTCAGGTAACTAAGGCATACACTTCATGGCATGCATGTGGACATATCATAGAGTCGCGGTAACGACGCGTCTTACATGGGATTTATACACTTTAAAAACATCGTTTGACTTGTACCAAACTTATTTTCCGCACATGTTGATTTTCATTGGGACCTATACTTGTAAACTCTGATTGTTTTATTAAATCAAGCGATGTATTTTCCAAACGACAATTATATACTTTATTGCAACGTTTAACCTTTTTTTTTACTTGGATTCCACAGGTTTTTATCATCACAGTGAACGTAACATTCAAAGACTGGAAACATCTTATAAAAACATTGCAAACGTTGATGCGCTGGCAGTAATTCAATAGCTACATTGTATATTCGATTAACCAATATTGTATTCAACATATGTATTTATTTTCGAGAAAACTAGTTACGGTTTACACAATAATGTATTAGGTCTTTGTCTTTAAAGTGTTGATTACGCTTTGATTTATTAAATGGGTAACTTGTATATTTATACGTGTCTTAAAATTTATATTTATGTTCGGGATTGTTTAAAGGAGATACATTTTTATGTCAATATTACGTTGTTATTCAAATTACCAGTTACGACATCGCGTATGGTTGTGATTTAGGTTACACATTGATACAAGTTACGACATCGCGTTTGTTAATGTAATATTTTTTATTTGTATGTTAAGGTACTTAATTTTTAAGGTGATTCTACCAAATATTTTGTATGTATATAATCAAGGGTTTAGGTCATAAAATAGCTGCGTACTTTTTCAAATGTACCGTTTTGGTACGTATACTATTTATTTTTCCACTAAAACTTACATATTTGCATATATACTCAAAACATGCTTAAGTTGCATTGTACATCATGCATTAAAAACTTGTATTATGGGGAAATATGTAACTTTTTGAGTTTTAGTGGGTATATATGCAATGCTCCCATAATACAAACTAAAAAAATAAAACAAAAAATCATTCTCTTAATTAATAGTAATCATTGCAATTTTGAGAACCGTGATATATTATTACGGCTATAATTAATCTCCCACTCTACGCCAAAAAATTCAAGTCTATCTTCTTCAACACAACAACCGTATCATCAGGTAATGTTACACATTGTTTTTTTTTTTTTTTTTTTTTTTAACCATCAACTGCAAATGTAAAGTGATTGATATGCATGTTTCTGATATGTTGATGGTTACAAATGCATGTTTGGTATTTTATTTGCAATGTTTAACATATCCTAAAGAATATAGTATCCTTTGATCATAATGTAACAGCAGTTTTATTAGAAATATATGCGATTTGATTCTTTAGAATATTGTGTGACATGTAAATATAGGATGATTTGAATAAAAAGAATCATGGATATATGTGGATTGTGGAATACGTGGATTATGGAATATGTAGCCGCTATTTGTTAAATAGGTATGTTGGAATCACTCCTAAACCTTTATTCAAGTGTTAGTCACTCATATGTAATAGTTAGCTTAATTATGGCCTTTATGTTTGTTATTAGCCTTAGGCTTATGTAGAAGACCCATAAGCCTAGGCCTAGCCCAATAAGGTAAAGGAAGGGAACTAGGAGTGTTGCCCTAGCTTCCCTCCTATAAATACTCTTGTAAACCTTCATTTGAAGGTTGGTTGTTCAAGTTATTTCTTTCACTCACATCTACGCCTAAACCGTCTTCATTATCGTGTGTGTGTGTGTGTGTGAATCTTGTTCAATCGCCTCTATCTCTTTCTATTAAGCTTGTGTTGTAAATCTAGTGACCTAACAAAGGGTATCAATCGCCAAATAGTTGGGTTAACAATTTCGTTTTTGAAGTTATTGTTTTCGGTCTTACGCGTAAAAGTGGTTCACACTTTGGATCGCTTAAAAACTCGTTTTTTTACACTTTTTAATCCAAGATTCTTGTACTTTCAACGTTTTAAGGTGTTAAAATACTTGCTTTTGGCAAAAAGTTTCAATCTTTACGCGTGGATCTAAGTTTTTAAGCGTGTTTTTGTTCGTGGGTATCGTTCTACGCGTAACCCGTTTAGCCGTTTTGATTCATCAAGTTTCACACTTTTGTGTTATTTTGGTGATATTGAAGCTATTCCATAACAAAAATCTGGTTTAGAAACAAATTTGGGCAAAATCATTTTTACGAGTAAGCTACGCGTAAGTGAAACCCTAATCTTACACATAACTTTATCCGTGGTTTGATCTTCTGTTTCGTGGTTTACTCCGTGGTTTCTTGCTTGGATAAGCCTGAAAACACGTCGACTTTGGATATCTTTTGCAATGTGATAGTGTAAAAGATCATTTGGGATAAAACCCTAAACTTACGCATAAGCATAAAGCTTACGCGGAGAAATCCTACGCATAAGATTCATCTTACGCCTAAGCCTAGTCTTACGCATAAGGTAATCCTACGCCTAAGTTTCTACGCATAACTTACTGTTTACGCATAACTTTAGTCTTTTTCCCTACTTACGCAGTAAGCTAAAACTACGCGTAACTCTAATTGTTACGCGTAACTTTGGTGTTTTTACGCATAAGTGCTACTTGGTTTCTTGTGATTTCTACGCCTAAGGACACTTCATCAACAAAGGTTCATTCGACTACAAAGATCCATTTTACCAACACAAGTTTTCAACATGTCACAACCACCATACTCTAACTATTTCCCTTACACTTATTCTCAACGTCAACAACAACTAACTCCACAACATCAACAATGGAATCAACAACAAGCAATTTATCAACAACAATTTAATCAACAACATACTCCACAACTTGCCGCAATTCCACAACCTCAAATGGTTCAACCACCACCAAGTCTTCAAGTTCAACCCTACACAAATGATTTCAATCAACATCCATCAAGGAACACTATGAAGGAACCCACTTTGTTTGCAAAGATGTGTGAAGCTTTAAGTAGCCAACAATCAATTCATGAGGCTGGATCACTTGATAGACCTCCAATGCTCACTCCAGGAAACTACGATCAATGGGTAATTAGGTTCTTTAGATTTTGTGATCTGAAGAAGCCACATGGAAAGTTCTTAAAGAAGGTTATCTTGGAAGGTCCATTTCAGATGCCTACTGTTATCCTACCCGCCGATCCAAATGCTAATCCACCAAGAGATGAACAATCCAACATTGCTATCTTTGCCGACCTAAATGCAGAGGAACTTCTACACTATGAAGCCGATGAACTTGCAATGCAATATATCCTCTTAGGATTACCTAACCCAATTCTTCGAAGTGTTGATGCTCAAAATACTGCAAAGGAAATGTGGGAACATATTCATCTTCTTATGGAAGGATCTCAGACTCAATCGGAGGATTTGGAATCCAAAATTTACTTGGCTTATGAACACTTCATGATTGAACCTGGAGAGACACTAGAGTCTTATCATCATCGTTTTTCGGACATCATCAATGATTTGGATAAACACAACATCATCATGCCAAGAATTGCGGTGAATACTAAGTTCCTGAGTAGTCTTGGCCCTGAATGGGAGAAGTATGTCATTTTTCTCCGTCAAGCGAAGAATATGCATCATTCTACATATGGATTGTTGTACGATTACTTGAAGCCTCATGAAAAGGAAGTTGATAGGGAAAGGATTCTCCGTGCTCAAATTGCTCCACCGACACATCCGAAAATCAACAACTTGCCTTATATGCTCAAAACAGTTATTCTCCTCAACCAAAGAACTCAACCAATCTGCTACAATCACACCATATGATCCTTCACTACCTCAATCTCAACAAACTCAATTGGTTCCATACAACAACAACAATGCTCAAGCACTTGTCGCTGAAGCTAATGAGGAATCCGATCCGTTCGAAGCACTGCAACAAGGATTTGCTATGATTGCTAATGCCTTTAGCCGTTATACCAACAAATCCAACAACCGTATTCGCTCCTCATCTAACACAAGGAATCAAGCATTGTGAACAATGGACGAGTTGAAGTTCGTAATCGTGGTTATGGTCGCCGATGGGCGGTGGTCAAGGGTTTAATGCTTTGGGTAGGAATAACAATCGAGCTCAAGTGGTGGAACAGGGAAATGCTCGGAATGGGTTGAATGGTCTTCGATGCTACAACCGCAATGAGAAGGGACACCTGGCTAATGCATGCCCAAAGCCAGGACAAGGGCGTGCTTATCACAAAGAGGCTCTTCTTTTGGCTCTTAAGGATGAAGCGGTGGAACTCTCACGCACAAAGAACGAGCTTTATGGCAAATGCGACTTGATGATGATATGGAGGACTTGCAGCCAATGCAAGTTATGTTGATGGCTAATATGTATGAGTTACACATGAGTGACACAGGCCCAGTGTATGACACTCGATGGCTTGTCTCAGTACCGAACAAACCATATTTATCTCCGATCTCATATCTCCGCCAACATCTGAATCCGGCAAGGCTCGGAATGTTCAAAATGAGTCGTCCACATCTCATTCCGACGATTTTCAACTAGACCCGTAGTTATATTTGACGATCAAGATGACCAAACGGTTTCCCTTGATAATCAAATTGACTCCGTGGTTATACTTGAGGATCTCAGTAATGATCATGTTGTGACTCACGTTGAACACGCCGAACTTTTGCCTCATCCAGATTTTGCTCGTTTAATACAAGACCATCAGACCATAGTGGAAAAATATCATGCCATTAATCAGGACTTGAAAAGCAAAATGCACTGTTAACCAAGGATTTTGAATGTTTACAAAAGCAACTCAACTTTTCAAAACTCAAGAAAAACGTGAAAACGGTTTTGAAGCCGCCTTTGCCAAATCTCATCAAAACGAAAAATATTTAGAAAGACAGATGCGTGATCTAGCCGCTTCCAAGAATGCTTTGTTGTCTGAAATAGAACAACTGAAACATGAACATAAAAAGCAAATTAACGCTCTCACCTTGGAAAATCAAAAAGCTAAGGCTGAGTTGTTAACTTGTCAAAAACAGTTCTCTGCATACAAAAAGCATTCAACGAAACTAATAGATGATCATCTTGAAGAAATCATCGGCTTGCAAAACAAACTTAAAGAGTTTAAAACTGTTGTTTACAAACATGGCGAGTCGGTCACAGCCATTGAAAAGTTTACTTTAAAACCCAATCCAAATGGATATGGACCGAATCTTGCTGATACAAACCTAAGCTTTCAACCAAAACATTCAAACCAAATCGAAGTTTCCGGTCGCGAGAATATAAAATTGATAATTACATATGAGTGTTGTTGAATATCATCGTCAAGAGGAATTAGATGCATAAGACGAGAGTCGATCAAAATTAGAAAATGTTGTTTACAACAAACCTTTTAATTATTCAAAAGCGGTCACTTTCGTCACACCAACGGATTCTTCTAACACACCAAGGATTATCATAAAACGTCGAGTCTTCTAATGTTAATCCCAAACCAGATTATGCACAAACTTATGGTCCTTTACCTTCCATCAATGAAGTAAACTCAAAACCTGAAAATCGCAAAATTCTTCGATATTTTGACCTTTTCATGGTTGACCTCAAAACTTTACAACATGAGATAGAATATCATTCCGAAATCAAAGTTCAACATTTTCAATGCCTCTGCGCGAGAACAAAGAGACATTTTTCCGAAAAATCTTTTACCAAATGTTAAAAATTTGAAAAGTTGTGCATTGTCTTGGGAAAGGGACTTTCATAAGGAACTTGGATAATGAAGGTCGTTTTAGAAAACGAAACATCTATTTCTAATACTAAACGTAAAAAGAAAATGTTGAGAAAAGATGTTGATCGACTCTTAGAAGATGTCATCCGTCGATGTCCATAATGTTGTGCTATTGAATTCTTTGTCATATGCATTTGATTATATCTCTGCGATCGTTGATTCGTGGTAAATGTTGAGAACACCGATAATGTGCTTGGTCGAGTCCTTAAAAGTTGAAAACAAACGATTGTCAAACGAACTTTCAAATGCAATACGCCGTCTTAATTGGTGTCAAAAAGATATTCACGATCAACAACTTGTTTTTCAACACAAAATCGATTCGTGCAAAATCTTTCGATCCAAAAATTGAGCAACCGGATGATCAAAACGTGTCTTTTAAGTGTCAAATCTCAAAATATGAACAAGAACTTGTAAAAGTTAAAAGGAATATGGTGTCATATTTGATTTACTCAAAAAGACTCGTGATGAAGCATCAAATGAACTTGATCATTATCTTGCACACACTAAAGAAGTTATGCATTTTGCCGGAAATATTCGGTCTGAAAATCAAGATCCGATTCACACTATCTTCAAGTTAAGAGAAATGTTAGGAAAGTATGAACAACTTCCGCCTACCGTGATTAAGAGAATAGCCCCGGTAACACTTAGTAATCGTGAACCTAGAATCCCTACCGCCAAATCACAAGTTGCTAACGTGCTTCCTTCTACTGAAACAGGAATAGTTGCGTCTTTTCCATACGTCCGCACTTCACGTACCTAGGAGCACTACATCGAAGAATAGGAAGTTGCGACCTAAGAAAAGATCAATTAAGAATGCTAAAGTAGAAGAACACCCTAGGACTATGAATAAGACTCACGTTGCTTCCACTATAGATATTGCGTCTCGCAAATGTAATAGAAATAGTGATGTAACGAATGCTAAACCATTAAGTACTTTTGATATTCAGTCCGATGCACCTTGTGTTATTTGTCGTAAAAGTATGAATTCCGATTGTCATGATAAATGTGTTGCTAAAGCTATCATCTCTCGTTTAAGGAATCCTAAGAACCGAATACCTCTAGGCCCACTAATCTTTCTAAGTCTGTGCTTGGTAGACCGCCCTCTTTAGATTCTAAGAAACGCATTGCTGTCCCAGTAGCTCCAGTTTCACCTCCTAGGAATGTAGTACCACCTAGTGCATTCACTAAGACTAAAGCAAATACTAGTTGGAGATGGCCGAAATGGATATATAACACACTAGGATTTAAATGGATACCTAAAGCTATTGATGTGTGTATATCTACTATAATGGAACCCTCTAACATTTCGGGTTCCACATCTACTTCTATTCCATCCGTGTCGCCTGTGTAATGCGGTGATACGATCATTCTCTGATTGTTGATAGCGGATGTTCCCGACACATGACAGCAACCTTAAACTGTTATCAAACTTTATGCAAAGTTCATTGGCACCGCCGTTAGGGAATGATCACTTCGCAGCTATCATGGGCTACGGAGACTATATCAATGGGAACATCGAAATTAGCGGGGTTTATTATGTGGAAGGCCTCGGTCACAACTGTTTTCAGAGGTCGGCCTGTGATGGAGATTTGGAGGTTGCTTTTCAGGAGAAAACTTGTTTCATTCGTGATCTACAAGGAAACGACCTTATGTCTGCTCGCGTAATTCCAGTCTTTACACTATCTCTATGCAAGACATGGTTGCATCTTCTCCCATCTGCTTACTTTCAAAGGCAACATCAACAAAATCCTGGCTATGGCACCGTCGTCTCTCACATCTAAACTTTCAAACCATCACCAACCTTGCTCGACACAAACTAGTTGAAGGACTCCCACGATTTCGGTATTCTAAAGATCACCTTTGCTCAGCTTGTGAACAAGGCAAAAGCACTCGTGCTCATTTTCCTTCAAAGGTGGAACACAGCTCTCGGCATGTGCTTCATCTTCTTCACATGGATTTGTGTGGCCCGATGCGCCTGCAAACGATCAATGGCAAACGCTACATCTTAGTAATTGTTGATGACTATTCACGCTGGACTTGGGTCTACTTTCTTTGAAGCAAAGATCAAGCTCCACAAATGATCATCACCTTTCTCACGAAAATACAAGTTCAGCTACGAAACACCGCTCGACAAATCGTAACGCATGAGGCGAATTTGTTAACCAAACTCTTCGTGAATTTTATGAGAAAGTGGGAATTCAAAGATCGACATCTATTGCACGTACACCGAACAAAACGGAGTTGTTGAAAGACGAAACCGACGCTAGTGGAAGCCGCAAGAACAATGTTAATCAATGCTAAACTTCCAGATTACTTATGGGCGTAAGTCGTATCTACGCATGCTATACTCAAAACCGTTCAATGATTACCAAACGCCACAACAAAACACCTATCGAGCTTGTCCACAATGAAAACCAATCTCAAACACTTTCATGTATTTGGATCTCTTTGCTATCCGAATAATGATCGTGATGACTTTGGAAAGCTCAAAGCCAAAGTTGACATTGGAGTCTTTATAGGATATTGTGATAATTCTAAAGGTTTCGAATCTGAATCGTCGAACAAAGGAGGTTATGGAAACGATTCATGCTCATTTTGATGAACTTACGGAAATGGCTTCTAGGTATAACAGCTTAGAACTTCCCCAAACCCCATCATCACCGGTGAACAAAGCCCCCCTTACTCGTCAACAAATGGAAAGGTTATTTGCTCCACTGGCTGATATTGATGAACGTGCTCCGGTGTATCCAATTTGTTTCCGCTCAACCCGATAATACTCTTATACCGATACACCGCTACAACAACTACGGTTGAAGAAGCACCACCGTTGACTCCAACACAACAGCTTGAACAAACCGCTTCCAACAATGATGAACCGGTGATGATGTTCAATGAAGTACCCCCACCGCAGATTTTGATCCAAATGCGTTTTTAACCCGTTTGCTAATGAGACCGCTGCACGATGTCGCGAATCTTCAACAAGCCATTTGAATCCTCAAAATCGCACAATGTATACCAACATCAACCCTCCACACATAGATGGACAAAAGACCATCCTCTGGAAAACATTATTGGCAACCCGAATCAACCAGTTGTTACAAGACAACGTCTTCACTCAGATGGTGAACATTCCATTTATGCACTCACCGCGCCAATCTGAACCTAAAACATCAAAGACGCAATGACAAAAGACAACTGGATTGAATCCATGCAAGAAGAACTCAACCAATTCAAACGTCTTGAAGTATGGGAACTGGTTGAAAGACCAACAGGGTCTACGTCATTGGTCTCAAATGGATTTGGAAAAACAAATTGGATCTTTGTCAAGGAATGTTATCGAAATAAGTCACGCCGGTGGCTAAGGGTTATCGTCGGGAAGAGGGTATTGACTTTGAAGAATCTTTTGCTCTGGTTGCTCGTCTTGAGGTCGTTCGATATTTCTCGCGTTCGCGGCTCATATGAATATAACGGTCTTTCAGATGGATGTCAAAACTGCTTTTCTAAATGGACAACTTAAAGAAACGGTTTATGTCACCAACCGTAAGGATTCGTTGATCCCGCGTTCCCGAATCATGTCTACAAACTGAACAAAGCTCAGTATGGTCTCAAACAAGCTCCTCGGGCATGGTACGATAAGCTATCATCTTTCCTAATTGCCAATAATTTCACCAAAGGTTCGGTTGACCCTACTCTTTTCATACAATATCACGGGAACATATTTTAATTGTTCAAATTTATGTGGATGACATCATTTTTGGGTCAACTCATAAAAGTACTCAATCGCTTTTGCAAAACTAATGAAGAAACATTTTGAAATGTCCATGATGGGTGAACTTACGTTCTTTCTAGGACTACAAGTTCATCAATCACCCCGTGGTATTTTCTTGAGTCAGCCCAAATATGCCCTTGAATTGTTAAACAAATTTGGAATGAATACCTGTGACACTTATGCCACACCAATGGCTCATACCAAGAAGCTAGACGCCGATTTACATGGGAAATTGGTGGACCCTACCAAATACCGTAGTATCATTGGTTCTCTCATGTATCTAATGTACCAGAGACGATATTGTCTTTGCCGTGATATCTTTGCTCCCGTTATCGGTCGCGACCAATGAAACCCACCTCTCGAGGCTAAAAGAATCCTCCGATACATCAAGGGAACCATTAATTTGGGAATCTAGTATCCGAAGGATTCTGGTTTTGAACTAATCGCTTTTTTGACGACCACGCAGATGCTTAGACTCACGGAAAAGTACTTCGGAGCTTTACAATTTCTTGGTGACAAAATGGTGTCCTGGCAATCGAAGAAGCAGGATTGTACATCGCCGTCCTCAACCGGCAGTAATATGTAGCCATGTCGGCGTGTTGTGCTCAAGTCATTTGGATGAGAACACAACTCCAGGACTATGGTTACGTGATTTGACGAATCCCGATGTATCGCGACAATCGGAGTGCCATTGCGATCTCGTGCAACTCGATTCAAAGACTCAAATCAAAGCACATCGATCTTCGATATCATTTCATCAAGGATCACGTGGAACAGTGGTATCGTTGAATTATATTTTGTGGGTACGAATACCAATTGGCGAGATCTTCTCACCAAAGCCTTGCCTCCCGCTAGGTTTAATGAGTTGGTCCACCGGATTGGTATGAGGTGTTTGACTCAAGAGGAATTGGATGAACTCCTAAAACATTCTTAAAAACCTGTCAAACACCAAAATCTCTTTTGTAAATATTTTTCAAAAACAAAATACAAAAGTATAAAATCCGATAAAACAACAAAAATATTCTTCTATCTATTTTCTTTCAACATTGCAAGTACATTTCTTCCGTCAACACTATAATCTTTCAAAATTCAATATTTTTCCGATCAAGTGTTGAGGGGGAGAAAATAAACTTAACTGCTTCAAAACATCCGTGTACTTGCATGTTACTCTATTCTGGTTGTTTCTTGTATCAATGGTGGTAAACTTTTCTGGTTAAACTGACACTCCTCGGACTAAAATTTATAACCTTTCATTATTTTCTTAAGTCGATGGGGAGTGTCATCAAAGTTCTTTCTTAAAATCTTTGTTTGGTAACCAAAATGGAAGTTAAATGGCTTTGTATGAAAAAGGAATAGGTGGAGGGACTAAAACTGCCAAAATCTCAAAGTCATTTTGATAAAAACATCGCCACCTAACTTACCCTTCACATTTATTACTTACACCTAAAAACATCCTACGCCTAAGATTCGTTCAAGAAATCCGTGCTTCAGATCTTCAATTTGTAAGTGTCTTTGTGTTCCTAACAAGATTACAAACAATGGTTTTGAATTTTTGAAAATCCAACGGTTAATTTTAAACTATTGTTGATTTTGTTGTTCTACGTATGCGTATGAACACATAATCTTGTTTATGTGTTTGTGGTTAAAAAGATAGTGTCAAAATGTTTTAATAACATCAATGATATTTTTTCTATCCTCAAAACGAACCCAGAAACTCAAATTGAGTGATTTTGAAAATTAGGGTTTATGCGTGGATTTGGGTATTTTCAAATGTGAATGGTTTTGGTCAAAAAGATTGTTGTGTGATGTTCATATTGTGTTGAATTAAAGATTTCCAGACCCTATAACAACCCAGAAACTCTAATTGAATAAAAATTGGAATTTAGGGTTTAATGTTCTTAGGTTTGGGTATTTTTGATTCACCGCGTTTTGAATGTTAAAACTTGGTTTTTAGTCTCTCACAACACCTAAGACCTACCAGAAAACGTTTGGTGCAATTCCTATGGCTAGAAATCATATGCGTAATTCTTAAACTCTAGGGTTTTGACTTACGCGTATGACATTCTACGCGTAAATGTCTAACATGTCTTCATGCCATGATTTGTTGTAAACTGAATATATGTGTTAAGATTGATGTTATGATGATTTTATTTCAGGCTTGCTATGCATAAAACTCAGAATCAAGGTCTTTGTTACTCTACGCATAAGGATCACCTTACGCATAGAAAGTTATGCGTAAGAGAAATTTTACGCGTAACGCAGCGTAAGGGTTCTACAATGGGACTACGCGTATCCTGTGAAGGATATGCGTGATGACTCTACGCGATAAGGTTTACTCTTACGAGTAATCCTTACGCGTAAGGTTTATATACGCCTACGCTTAAGTTTTACGCATAAGGTTCTCCTGTTCCTACGTGTAATATTTCTTACGCGTAAGTCGAGGATCCTACGTAAGCTTACGTCTACGCGGATACTTATCTTGTTTACGCATAAGCTACTATTCCTACGCATAAGCCTTGATCAAACCTTCGTTGTGAATTGTTACGCGTGCAAACTTGTAAATAAATGAATCATAACGCCACGAATCCAATAATGTCACTAATAAAACTTAAACGCGTTTGATATGTTGTGAACTATAAGTGATAACATAAACTTTAAAACTTAAAGTTAACTAACTCACGAAACATTTCACGGCGTCATTGGACTATTGGACAAACAAGTGACTTAGGACTCGTAACAATCATTAACACTGTATATTCAATAATTAGACAATAAAACCTTCTATTGACTAACATTATGTCTTTCGATATGTTGGTTCTTGTGGCTAATGTTATTTCGATCACGACATGGTCGCTCAAATGAATGTGGATGCACCTGAAGTTCTCACAATTGCTGATATCTTCCCTAATGGCTATCCAAGAAAGATTGTAAAGAACAATCTCGAAGTTGACTTTGAAACCCTCACATGCTCAAAATCTTCTTGCTTGATTGCTGTGGATATTCTTAGAATCATCCGTACGAACATGCTCTCACACTCGCTACAAGATCGAGATCTACATACAACAATTCTGGAATTCAATGCAAAGGATCAAAGGTCAAAGTGCAGTGACTGTGATGCTCAATCACAAACAAATCACCATCACACAAGCAGATCTACGGGCTGTTCTTCTAATTCCTGAAATCAAGCCAACAGACTTCTATGCCACACCTCTTGAAGAGATAGTTCGAAATTCCGATTGATATTGGCTATGATGAAGCTTCATGAATTATCACTAAGCATTCTCATGTGGAGCTTAAGAACATTCCTCAACCGTGGAGAACCCTCTACATCATCATTACCAAATCGGTCTCTGGTCGTGATAGTGGTTATGAGCATCCCAAGCTCATGGAACTACAAATCGTCTGGTCATTAATCAACAAAAGGACATCAAAATTGAAGCACTTCGCTATGGGAAGACATGATGTCATTTCACAAGAAACTTGGCTCAAAGATTCCCTATGTCGATACACAAATTGTTGATCCAGAGAGCACTTGGACTTCATCCCGATATTCCACAGAGGCTCAATGACCCAGAAAATCACGATATGTTGGTGAGCCTACCCTATCACGTAATCAAGGAATCGTCAACAAAGAAACAAGGTGCCGTTGCCTGATCACCTTCGACAAATGAAATCAAAAAGCTTGAAACATACAAAAGGTATCAAGTAGCGGTACGAGAAGGCAAAGTTGGTCATCTCGATGAAAAGCCTTCTGGAACACCTACTAGGAGAACCGTAAGAGGAAGTCGGAAGTGATGCAAGCATCGAGAGTCGAGGATGTTTCCCGGAGGAATCCTCCACGAAAGGGGACAGTTCCCGCCAAGGAAGCTGTTCCTATTCCCGTATCTAAGCCTGAACCTCAGAGAAAGCTAATGGGACGAGGACTCGAGGCTCTTGAATCAGATGAAGAGACTTTCTACTCTGAATCAAGAATCGAAACACCTCCTTCAGCAGCTAAACCTCCAAGTCCACCGGTGACAAAGGAAAAGGGAAGACTCATGTACTTGTGCCTTATGAAGAAAGCTCCGATGAAGAAGAAGAGCAACTGGATACTTCATACAGGAAGAAGTTCAAATTCCTTAGACTCCAACACGTGGCAAAAGAATTTGCAAAAGAACAAATGGGTGGCCCCGTAGGGTCAAGTGGTGCAGCTCAACCTTCACGGATCCCGATGCGGTTAATCAACCCGATAAGGGATCCGTGCCACCACTTTGGAGCAACAACAAAAGCCCGTGGAAGAAACTATTGAGCATGAATTTGAGGAACCTGTTAAAGAAAAGTCCGAGAAAGATGAGAGTGACAAAGAAAAGAGAGACAGAAAAGAAGAGAAAGATAAGTCCGAGATGACACGATTATGATAAGTTTCGCTAGACAGTCTGCTCGATCAAAGGAGAAAACCTCTGAACCTCCAAAGGATCCGAGTCTCCTCATGTCTCTTCATCATCAGATTCGTCTTCTCATTCTTCACCACCACCATCAAAGAAATCAACCAAATCATCATCCAAATAAGTAAAGAAGCCAACTCCATCTTGGATCTCTCAATCTAAGAATCGAATCGGTAAAGCATCAAAGAGTCGAAAGAAAGATATTCTCCATAGAAAGTTGACTTTCCTCATCGAGATAACGATCTTCATGATGAGAATGACAAGATGCAAGTTGAAAGGGAGTATGTACCGAAGCTTATGAAGGATGATCTTCAAGGGAGCATGGACGAGATGATAAAAGGATACACTCACAAGTTCTTAATGGAGGTCATTCCCAAACTGACAAAGGAGATGTATACCCGACAACTTTATCCGAATCTCTTACATTTAGCCAAGCAAGCCATGAAATCAACTCCGATGAATTTGAGCATCAATCCAGTTGAAACTACAATCTTCTCTGATGATGAATTAGTAAACCGGCTGGTAGCGCAAATGTCAACACGCTCTGTAACATTTGCCTCCCATGAAAGCTAAACTGTTTGAAGCATTGATGGAATACCAACTCAAGTCATCATTCAGAGAAGAGGCTATAAGGCCTAAGCGTTCAAGAGATGATGAAGACAAAGATCAAGATAAGGATAAGGAGCCTAAACGCACAAAGAAGTCTGGTGAATCATCTTCGATTCAGTACTCAATGCCGCCTCCACAAAGGACTCTAGCTCAACAAAGATCTCCTCCCGCTCTTCTCACGATAAACCTCGGGATTCGAGTTACCACCCCCACTCAAAAACCGTGACCACTTTGAGTATACGGGTGGTGACGATGAAGAATACCATGAGCCCCAACAACAACCCGACTCACCCGACAAAGTACGAAACCGTAATCCTCATCTAGGCCTAAGAAAAAGAAGAAGAAGGTGCCCAAGGATGACGTCCTATCCTGGCTAGATGAAGATAACACAGAGGAATTTGAATGGTTTTCTACACTTGTCAATTCAACTCCCTACCCTAAAGAAGGTCAAGATCTGGTAGACGGTACTACTTTGGAGCATGCTAAAATTCGCAAGAAAAGTTCAAAGTAAAGAAGATGACGAAATCCGAGTTGAAGCGAATCAAGAATGAAGCATTTCAAATGCTAAAAGATAGCTCGAGAAAGTGCCATCGAGGTCGAATATCACCTTGATAACATTGCTCGAGCTATGTCTAATAACATGGATTGGCTCAACCCAGAAGCAAACATCGACTTTACAAAGCGGGACAACCCTCCATATTACACCGACTGGTCTAAACCACTACCAACGATCGGCCAACCAAATGAGCCTAGAATTCCATTCCGACATTTCTTCAACAAAGACTTGGAATTTCTTCTACACGGTGGCGATGGTTCAAGGAAATACGCTACATGTTTGACACTTCCATTCCCAAAGAATACTCAAACCGCATAGCTATCGAGGAAAGAGCTAATCACTTGTTCTCCAACAAAGTGGAAGCATATGACCGAGATGCAATGTACGAGATTCATCATTGGCCGGAATGCCGAAGAATCTACTACGAAGCTGCCAGTTCGAAGTCTCAACATGCGGTGTTCAAGACTAAAAACATCGTTGCCATCAAACACGTTGATCTTTCGTCCAAATGGGACTACACTTATCTCAAGAATATTGTGATCAAGAGACAAGACGAAAGGGATTATGCATTCTCTGAAGTTGACTTTGAGAATTTGTCTATCAACGACATCGAAGACATGTACCTTGCCAAAGTACGGGGTCGTATGAGACAATTCTCCACCTGAAGTACAACGTGAATTCATCAAGTCATTGCTCATCTTCATCAGACGCATAGTTATCAAAGAATGTGTAGAAGATCTCCGATTGCGTTGAATCTTATCGACTCGTGTCAACTTCACTCCACCGCAGCTTGATCTTCCCGACATCAACCAGCTCTCACAATTTACACTCATCGGCAAACCATTCGGCGTCGTTTACCGCAGTGAACTTCAAAGAAATTGCTTGATGGCGTCCAGAGATCTTCACAAATTTGGAGATCACACTTTGAAGTTGGTTAGGGACGGATTGGCTTATCGGTTGAAGGATATACACCAAAAGATCGGGTCTCCTAAGCGATGGAATTCTCCGGATCGAAGGGATGTGAAGAGGATCATCACGATGATTGATGAACGGTTGTATAGAAGGGATCATTCGAAGATTGGAAAGCTATGTTGGTGGTCGACCCGGGAGAAACATCATCGGCTTTCAACACCGATTCACATTCTGGCGACATCTCCTGGACTACCGGTACCCCTTGAACGCTTCTTTCATTATAAATTTGGATGTATGATCTATTATGTCAATGGCTTGTGCACACATTACAGTGTACAACCCGTACTTGTAAATAAAGGACCCTGTGGTACGCCAGTGCCACAATCCTTATAAAAGGAGCGAAAGCTTCTTACTTTTGAGTAAAACCTATCAAACCTTTCACTTTTCAAGGTTTTGCTCAAAAGAACAAGTACTTTCCCTTATGATTTTCAAAACCTCAACCGTTTATATCACTTGTTGAGGGGAGTACTTGACTTAAAACTTTGTTCACAAATTGTTCACAGTGGTCATTCTTCCCGCAACACTCGAAATGGTCATATTTATTCTCAACTTTTCAAAAATAACATTTTATATGCCATTTTTGAGGGGGAGAAAAATATGTGATAAGAAATATGTTGTGTTTTGCTATATGAACTCTCGTGTGAAAAGACTTTAACCCATGAATTGACGAGATCTTAACTGTTAGTAACTCGAAAAGACTTGTCCGGGACGGGTAATAATTTCAAGCTAGTTCGCTAGTGATGTAAACGTGTCTCGCAAAGGACTTGTCCGAGTAGAATGTACCATTCGAGAAACTCTTGGTAGACATGAACTCCGACGGGTTTGACAACCTTTCGAGGATTGTCTACACCTTCAAGGTAGTTATTAGAGCTAGTTGTCACCTAAAAGCCGACAATGCAACTCTTTAACTATGCCACGTAACCGTGTCTCGCGGGGGAATGTCTATCTTGAGTTGATCAATTCAAAATGTGCGCGCTTTTTCCTCACTGTGCATTTTAACCGTTAAAACTCTTAAGCACATGTGGAGGGGAGTATTTATGCAAAATCTCATCTCAACAGTGGTTCAAAAATGTTTTCATTCATAAACACTATGTGAGATTTTTCAAGTAAATGGTTTTATGGCAACATAGGTTAGTCATGGAGTTATAAGGTGACTAAGGTTAGGAATAACCGTCCTATGATCCGCCAGAGCGGAGGGATCTACCCAAGGACACCACAAATAGTTAGTATTTAGAAGTCCTTAGGTATGATTATAAAAAGGAGAAAATGAGAATCGGAGAAAGAAGGAGTTGAAGAATTAAAAAGAAATGCAAAGAAAAGGGTGAAAAGAAATAGCCCTCAAGATTATTCAACTTAGGCGCATAATCGGTTCAATTCATATGCTACTGGTTGTCACTAGATGACACGGTATTGAAGATTAAAAGTCGTCATGGACCCAGTGACGCATGCACTAAACCTTCTTAACCACTCAAGTTTCTCTCAACAGAAGCTTGTTTCATTCTCACAGGGAACCCTACGTAAACTATCGGCTTTCTCTTAGAGATTGCTGGTATTGAAGAAGGAGACCCTCTCCCTAGTCTCCGCTCAGAAAACCAAAATGCACTATTGAGTCTAGAGCCACGAGATTCATCAAAAGATCTCTTAGGTACACTTGACATTTCATCACTTGACATTCAACAATAAGAATTTCAGTGGTACATTATCGAGTCCTTCACAGATCTTAGCAATCTGTCGAGAACATTTATGAGAGGTTCACATTTGTGATCCTCGGTGATTGAATGGAAACTCTTGCCAGGGTCAACATCAAACAGCCCGACAAGGTCGCTTTGGCAACTCCGTGGATTGCGCTTAGTGGTCTCAAACGGTCTACATCGTGAGGTGATGCTTGGTGTACCTCGACTCATCGAATCGTAGGTGTACTTCGGTACATCGTGTTATCTCACTTGTGGGACTCCGATTCAGGAACGGCCTTTGTAAGAATTAGAGTTGTGTTTTCACACTATGCTATCAACACTCTCGAAGTTCAAACTTGTAAGTGCCGGAATCCGCTTATTACTAACCGTTTTAATGTTTACTTCTTATGGAAGCTCTGGAGCGGAATGATCGTGCAGATTCTCCACTTGTTCACACCAACAACATCATCAAAGAAGTTCTATCTTAAAGCAACACAAAAGTCCGAATGATTCTTCGTCAAACCAAAGAATCTACAAAGTTAAAGACTTAAAGAACTTCATCAGATCGTAATCCAACGTTAAAGAGTGTGTGAGCATGTTGGAGAAAGACGTGGAGACACCGAAGCAAAGCGAAGCGCACTGAGGCGGACTTGATGCGATAACAACATACTATCACTTTCATCACAAAGAACAATGATCAAAGAACAAAGTTAAAGATGACGTCAAAGCATAACTGTTCAAAGAAAACTATCTCGCTACCCTGGGGAGATGGTTCAAATCAAGGCAATTCTTCTCACAAGAAAGAAGAATGTCGAAGACGCGTCAAAGCTACTATTACATCAACGCCTTCACCGTTTTTCATCACCAACACTTGAGGGGGAGATTGTTGGAATCACTCCTAAACCTTTATTTAAGTGTTAGTCACTCATATGTAATAGTTAGCTTAATTATGGCCTTTATGTTTGTTATTAGCCTTAGGCTTATGTAGAAGGCCCATAAGGGAACTAGGAGTGTTGCCCTAGCTTCCCTCCTATAAATACTCTTGTAAACCTTCATTTGAAGGTTGGTTGTTCAAGTTATTTCTTTCACTCACATCTACGCCTAAACCGTCTTCATTATCGTGTGTGTGTCTGTGTGAATCTTGTTCAATCGCCTCTATCTCTTTCTATTAAGCTTGTGTTGTAAATCTAGTGACCTAACAAGGTAGTCCTAAAATAATTAGACAACTTGTAAACATATGTTTAATCATTAGGTTAGTATAGCTTTTATATGATTTGGTTAAGCACAACACCTTATGTAATTAATTATCTGAGCTTAGGTTTAAACATTGGATGAAGCAATGGTGTATGGTATGTTGGGCAGATTATGGATTTGTTACTAGATTTTAAGAAACGTATGGGGTAAGATGATGAACCGTAAAAAAATACATATTTTTACTCTAAAAGTACTATATGATTATTGATTTTTGAAACATAGTTAAATATGTAGTAATACATCTTCAATCATTTTTTGTTTGATACCTTAATGATAAAGATGTATTGATCATCTAAGACTTGTATTAGTTGGTGGAAATGTCACGCATATGTGATAACCTTATTGACCATTAAGACGATTGTGGTTTTAAAATAGAATGAGCATCCAATTGTTGGTGGAGGCAAACCGCACAAACATTAGGACATTGCAGGTAAGTTGTACTTAAAATACTTACTTAAGGTTATAAATTTATCAATGTAACCATCAATTTGATATACATGCTTACTTTTTAAATTTAAGATGCTTCCTACTTTGTTTACTGAAACACTGTACCCCAAGAATTTGGATATACCTAATCCACAATAGGGGAACCAAATATAAGGTTTACTAGAAATTGGTTGGTGGTCGCATTACTTTGCATGGGTCCGAGTGGTGAGCTTTTATTGATCACAGCCAATACATCAATGTGGCCACATTCCATTTAATTCGTCAGGAAGAAGACTGTTATTATGTAACAGGGTACAACGATGCAGGCCACGAATGCCATGGATACGATCTGGCTCTTCTAGGTTACAGACAACGTAGATGCCTGGTTACGTTGGATGAATATCCTGTACAACCTCTGGTAAGAAAAAATGTTAATCAATACATTGTATAAGTTTGTTGAAAATGGGGATTATTTTAATTGTTTGACCCGCTAATGTTTTCTTTAAACTAAACTGTTACGTAGGTCATTCCTTGCAATTTCGGGACAATATCGACAATAACCAATTTGACGTTCTTGTTCTTTGGCGTGCGTAGCGGCTATCACTCACCGTCAAATTGAAACACTGGAGGAAAACAGAACGTGCATGAGTTTGGTGGGCACGGATGGAATGTATTGGTTCACGATGAAAACCATTTCTTTGGCACAAGAGTTGTTTTCACAAATCTCCTAAACAATACTCTTTCCCTAATGCCATTTGTTGAAAATGGATTGATGATGCGTTCTGAACTTGTGCAACGTATGGAGCTGAATCATACAAGACCGTTCATGAGAAACCCCGTAGATGAAGGTATGTTAATCAAAGTGTAGACATAATCTATGATTTTATTTTAAAAATAAACCTTTCCATATAATAGCTTTTAAATTATTTACCATTTTTATTTAATTCCAATTGCAGATGAGAGTATGAAACACATATGTGCATGGAACGAATGAACAGAGCATGAAAGTGAAAGGGGTTATTTTTACGCGCCCATCCTTGCATATGTGACAGACATGAGTCGTTTGGTAAGTAATGATACAAATCGGACCATTTCAGTCATTATCTGCTTTCGTAAAAACTAATATATACTTCAACACATGGACATAATTTTGTTGAGCATACTACATTGTTCTTTTTAATGAAGAACATACCACATTTTTTTACGAAGCGAAATCACATGTGGAAGTACCATAACGTACTGCTGAGATACCGGGAAGAAATGGAGTTTTATGTGAACGTGAATATTGAACACCACAACGATAGGCCTAGAAGCAAGAACCACGTTACCATAACCGCCAGATGGAGAGAGATTGTTAAGGAGTGTCAGTGGGAACGAAACAAAATGGTCAGATTCAATCTTGTTGACTTTGTCAGCAACAACCAAGCTTCGGTGTCTTCCGTACTCGGTTATAATTCCAAAGATTTAGCATGTGTTAAAACGTAATTCCAGGCGTTATCAGTTGTTATTGGTAGACATGTTTATAAACAGTTTCTTGGATTGTGTAGGATTTGGTTGGCTTCATTTAGGGTGTATGTTCCCAAGTAGTTGAAGCCATTCATGAGATGGAATGTAAATTACTTGGTATAGCTCCTATCTGGAAGTGTATAGTTCCTAGTGGTGCATTAAAAGGTGTTCTTTGTGATGGTTTTGTGCTGGTTGTCATCTGTCCATGGTTGTATGATATGGGCAGTTTGTTTTTGTTATCAGACTTATAAGAACAATTATATCAGATATTGAATAGAGTTGCCTTGTATGCAACTGGATGTCGGACTTGTCCATATCAGTGTGTGTTGCTTTTTTATTGTACAAAGTTTCCTTAATTAATACAAGTTCACCTTTGCACCAAAAAAAATATATATTTTGTGTTGTGGTGCTTATAAACGAGAAAAGTTTAGTGGTTAAAGCTACCGATTACAAAGTTAAGTCTGGTAGGTTAATTTTAGTCGTTAAGGCTGCCAGTACAAAGTTAAGTCTGGCAGACCTAAGTTAAGTCTGTTTAGTATTCGTAGTTAGTTCTGTTTATGAAAAATAAAATAGTTTTTTGTGTGACTATTGATAATCCAATGGCCACATCAAATTTATGTTTGTGTGGCCTTTTCTAACATTTAGTCACACAAAGCATGTTTCTTTTGGGTATTTAGTCACATACAATTAAACATAAAGTAGCCAAAAGTGTTCATAAGTGTGACCATATGGTGTTTAAGGTGAAGAAATATGTCTTTTGTGTGACTATTGCTCATCCAATGGCCCCTTGAATTTTATGTTTGTGTGGCCTTTTGTAACATTTAGTCACACAAAGCATGTTTGTTTTGTGTATTTAGTCACATACAATTAAGCATAAAGTGGCCAAAAGTGTTAATAAGTGTGACCATATGGTGTTTCAAGTGAATAAATGTGTATTTTGTGTGACTATTGATCATCCAATGGCCACATTAAATTTATGTTTGTGTGGCCTTTTCTAACATTTAGTCACACAAAGCATGTTTGTTTTGGGTATTTAGTCACATACAATTAATCATAAAGTGGCTAAAAGTGTTAATAAGTGTGACCATATGGTGTTTAAAGTGAACAAACGTGTATTTTGTGTGACTATTGATCATCCAATGGCCACATCAAATTTATGTTTGTGTGGCCTTTTGTAACATTTAGTCACACAAAGAATGTTTGTTTTGGGTATTTAGTCACATACAATTAATCATAAAGTGGCTAAAAGTGTTAATAAGTGTGACCATATTGTGTTTCAAGTGAAGAAACATGTATTTTGTGTGACTATTGATCATCCAATGGCCACATGAATTTTATGTTTGTGTGGCCTTTTCTAACATTTAGTCACACAAAGCATGTTCGTTTTGGGTATTTAGTCACATACAATTAACCATAAAGTGGCTAAAAGTGTTAATAAGTGTGACCATATGGTGTTTAAAGTGAAGAAACGTGTATTTTGAGTGACTGTTGATCATCCAATGGCAACATATTAAGTTACATGACCATATGTACTGGATTTTGGCTACACTTAAATAATATGTGTGACAAAACATTTAGTGTGACCATATATGGCATTTGGTCACAGTGTTAGTAGTAAATGTGACTATATAGATTAGCTTTTGGCAAGCTAACACAAACTAAACTTTAAACACACATATTAACTTACGTGAACATATGTACTGGATTTTGGCTACACTTAACGAATGTGTGACAAAACATTTAGTGTGACCATATATGGCATTTGGTCACAATGTTCAAATGTGTGACATATATTTGTCACTGTTTATATGTATATCGTGACTAATGCTTCAACCTTACTTTTCATTTGTCACTCGTTCCAATTTCAGATGTGGCTAAAAAGTTGGCAAAACATATCAGTCACCCTTAAATAATGTGTGACAAAATTTGATTCTATGATTTAGACACACAAAAAATTACTTCATGTGACTAACGCATCAAGTTTACTTGTATTTTTCACGCGTTCCAAATTCATATGTGGCTAAATTATCAGAAACAAAATCACCAGATACCTTTAGCCACACAATGTTCAATTGTGTGGCAATACAGTTCTAATGGTCACACAATCAAAATTTTCATGTGTGACTAATTAGTAAATGTTGTCAATTTTCGTACCTTCAGCCACACAAATATGCGAATGTGTGGCCGTTCCATTTCGACCATGTGTGACCAAATCCCGTTTTTGTACTAGTGTTGTCTCTTTGCCAAAGCCACTGAAACTGTCAACTGGCTGTGGCATAAGAGACTCTCTCACTTAAATTTCAAAAACATTAACAACTTGGCAAAACAAAACAAAGTCCTTGGCTTACCATCACTGGTTTTTGCAAAAGATAAACCATGCTCAGCCTGTGAAAAAGGCAAACATCACAGAGCATCATTCAAAACCAAACAAAATTTCTCCATCAAAAGTTTCCTTCACCTCCTGCACATGGATCTGTTTGGACCTGTCCAAGATCAATCCAGTATGAGAAGTATACACTTGTCATTGTTGATGAGTTCTCAAGATACACTTGGTATACTTTTTTTCTAAAAAAAGTCAGGCAGCTGATGCAATAATGTCATTCATCAGGAAAATTGAAAACCAGAATGACATTAAATTACTGTGAAACAAATCAGAACTGACAATGGTACTGAGTTCAGAAATCAAGAGCTTGAGAATTTCTGTGATGAAAAGGGAATTTCCCAAAAAAATTCATCTCCTTACACCCCTGAACAAAATGGGGTAGCTGAAAGGAAAAACAAAACTCTCATTGAGGCGAACAATGTTAAATGGCTCAACACTCTCAAAGCATTTATGGATGAAGTCAAAACGACTGTTATACTCAAAACAGGTCAATCATTGTCAAAATACATAACAAAACCCCATATGAGATCTTCAAAGGTAGACTTCCTGATATCATCTACTTTCATGTGTTTGGGTGTCCTGTGTTTATTCACAATCACAAGGATCACTTAGGAAAATTTGATGCAAAGGCTGATGATGGATATTTCTTGGGTTACTCACTGATCTCTAAAGCCTTCAGGGTGTTTAACACCAGAAGACAACAAGTTGAGGAAACCTTTCATGTCACCTTTGATGAAAGTTCAGAAAGCATCAAATTTACCAATACCTCAGTAGAGGAAATAGGAATTGGTGACTCGTCAAGCTATCCTCCTGATGAGTTCAACACTGAAATCAATTCCTCATATCAAGCTGATGCTGACATCTCATACTATATCTTACCCCACAACCTTCCTCAACCAATTATCTATGAAATCATTGATAATCAATCAGTCCCTACTGGATAGGTAATACTGAACCAAATGTTCAAGAACCTGTGATTCAAGAACCCCAACCAGAACAAGACATCTCAACAGATGATCTAAATGATTATGTGGCTCGCACGAACTCACTCCGAGTTTCCGGTGACCTCTTCAAGCTCGGATCCTAGACCACAAAGTAAGTGGACAAAATCTCAGGACATTGAGCTTGTAAACATCTTTGGTGAACCCACTGAAGGCATGCTCACTAGAAGCATGGCTGCTAAGTTAACATCAGCTTCTGCCAATGAATGTCTATATGCTGATTTTCTATCAGAAATAGAACCCAAAAGTGTCACTGAAGCTCTAAAATATCCAAGCTGGGTTCAGGCCATGCAAGAAGAACTTCAACAGTTTGATAAAAAAACAAGGTCATGACCTTGATCAAATGTCCTCAGGATGTCATTGTCATAGGAATGAAGTGGGTTTTCAAAAACAAAACTGATGAAAACGGCACTGTCATTAAAAACAGAACCAGATTTGTAGCCAAAGGTTACAGTCAACAAGAAGGCATTGATTATGATGAGACATTTGCTCCTGTTGCAAGAACGGAAGCCATCAGAATCTTCCTTGCATTTGCCACTTACATGAAGTTCAAAGTTTATCAAATGGATGTGAAAAGTGCATTCCTAAATGGTGAACACAAGGAAGATGTGTATGTTCAGCAACCTCATGGCTTTGAGAGTAGTGAATTCCCTGACTATGTCTGCAAGCTTGATAAAGCCCTATATGGACTTAAACAAGCTCCAAGGGCATGTTATGAAACTCTCTCTGCCTTCCTGATTAAAAACAAGTTTGTCGGAGGAAAGATAGACAACACATTGTTTATCTATAGGACAAAACAAGATATGATACTAGTTCAAGTGTATGTTGATGACATCATCTTTGGCTCAACAAATTACACTCTTTGCAAACAGTTTGAAAAACTGATGACAAAGAAATATGAAATGAGCATGATGGGTGAACTCACTTACTTTCTTGGACTACAAATCAGGAAAACTGATAAAGGAATCTCCATCAGTCAAGAGAAATATACCAGAAATCTCTTGACGAAATATGAGATCTCTGACTGTGCCTCAGTGAAGACACCAATTGTTAGGAATTGTAAATTCCATAGTAAAGTGTCGGTCACCCCATCTATAGTCTAGCATATGTTAGCTCGTAGACATATTGTTATTTACTGTTTTATTAGTTAGTTATTAGCTTAGTTTAGCGTAGTGTAACACCGTGGTGGAAGGACGGGTCTTTACCCACTGTATGCCTGATCCACAGTCTGTTAGGAGGACGTATTGTTTGTAAGTATAAATACCCCTTCCATCCATGGAAGGGGTGTGGCTACTTGAATCTAACCTTTCATATTTTGTAAAGCAACTCTCTTTCAAGAACCTCCTCTCTACTCTCTTCATCTCTCTAATGGCTTTCTTATTTAATCATTGTCCTAGACCACCCGAATCATCAAACAACATAAATATCACGATCCTACAATTGGTACCAGAGCCAGGTTGTGTTGTTTTGATGATTTGCATGGTTTTTGAAGTAGTACTTTGATGCGGTTTGATACATGGTTATTGTGTGGTGTTGATTGTGGTTCGAATCCTTGTTAAAGCTGTTTTTACCGTTTTTTTGTGCACGGAAATTTTTTTCCTATTGAGTTGATGAAAACAGTTTTAAACATTATATGTATCCTTGGTCAAAATCAGTCAATCTTACATATTCAGGTTCACAATTTTTTTGTCTTGCGTCTGAAGTCCAAGATAATATTTGTTGTTTACTCATTCTTATGACATTTTTGTACTTATACGTGAAATTTCTATGGTCATACTATGGTCAAAATGGGATCTCTTAAATGCAATTTTCTGGGTTTGGTCTTGTGCTTTCTTGGATGCGACTTGGCGCATTCTTGAATGCGAGTTGTCTACTCTCTGTCCTGATACATTGTTCATGATGCGAGTTGTATACTCGCATTTTCTAATGCGAGTTGTTACTGTGAGCGAGTTGTTAACCAAAACAGAAATGATGCGAGTTGTGTACTCGCATAACTGTATACGAGTTATGTAAATATGCAGGTTGACTTTTGAGTCAACTAAGTCAAAAGCGAGTTGTCTAATCGTTTTTTTGAAAGCGAGTTGATAATAGATGCGACTTGTCAAAACCATGAAAGCGAGTTGTTGACCATATGACTCACGACTACAAGACCAAAGCGACTTTTTTACCAATACCAAATACCATCACAACTCTCACAAGACCTCAGGTTATAATCCACATCGGTCCATGGTTATTCAAGAAAACAAGAAGACTCGAAGTTGTATCAACACATCAAAACCATACTATCCTAATCCCATAAATCACCAACAAATTCGACTCAAATCCAATACTCAAAATGGAAAACGTTCAACTAATCTCAGAATTGGTTCAATTTTTTTTGAATCTTTTAAAGATTTTTCAATTTGAACCATCAATCATCATCGATACTTTTGGGAAAATTTGTTTCCTAAATATCCGAACACATTGACAAGGTTAATAACATCATGTTATTCCCTTTTTCCTTATTCGTTCCATAGATCAATCTCAAAAACGAAAATGAAAAGCTGAATATCCGAATATAAAGATTTAGATGAATAACAAATATGTTACTATCTATCTTTTGCTCGATTTTTCAAAACAATAACACCTACCTGAGATCATAAATGACCTTGAAGTACAAACTTTGAAGTTCTTCAGCCGTTATTTATAATAGAAGAGAAAGGTGTTTTGATGGAGATGAGATGCGATTCGTGAGAGTTGATGATTCTGAGATAATTGTTTGATGAAGAATGAGATGATTAACTGTCATGATATGATTTGTTTGTGATGGAGAAAGGTTAAGTGGTAGGCGAATTTTTTTTAGTGTGTGTGATTAGGTTTAGAGCTAATATGAGAGAAATTAGGATATCTCTAGCTTTATAACCGGATATCCCAATGTGAAGAGTGGATCGGGTTTGTTTCGAGTTTGGATCGTGGGCTTTATGACTCGCTTGGGCTGTTGGAAATCATCTCGTTATGGGCTAAATTTCAAACAATGGACTGGACTGAAATCTGATACATTTGAGTAACAAAAGTTCTATCCGAATTTTCCTTTAATAGGACAATTGGATACAATTTTTTAAAAACGTATTGGAATAATGAGTGGTATTTTTTGTATGGTAAATTTCACAGAGGGATACATAATTCACGGCTTTAGCGATAATTTGAAAAAAAAATGATCACGGGGTTTTTGTACGGTATTATTGACGAGAAATTGAAGTGACATTTCACGGGTGAACTTCTTTATATTTGAGACGTTGGTTGGTTGGATGCATGTCTTAAGATAACTTGTTGGGGTATTACTGTCACTTTAAGTTAGTTTGAATTGACAGTCTGGTTATAACTGATGTAAGGAGTTACGTCGCCGTGCTCACAGTGTATAACTATCATCTTAAGGAAGTTGTAGTACTTAGTGTCACACGGCGTTTTGGATTGTTCAAAAATATAGAACAAGCAGTAAGTCACTAAGTTGGGATGTCTCATTTCTTTTCACGTTAGTCGTATCGGGTTATCTCCATATGTGGTCATTACTATTAGCCGATGAATCAATGGAGGTTCAATTTCAGCAATTCCCATGAGATATTCGAGGCCACGTAATGTCAATGATACTTCACAGTCTAAGCAAAATCTTTCAAGAATCTTCAGCGATTTTTCAAGATGTTTGCTTATGACAAGAACTTCTCGTGCAAATGGTCGTACATGTTATGATGCTTCCGAAAATTCGAAACCATCATGGGGGAGAAACATGTACTTTGATGTTTTACGGTTAACCTCTAGGGAAAAGGAGTGTATACTACTTGACTTAGTATGGTTTGTGAAGTTGTCTACATTCAGGTAAAGAATTGTTGATGTTGAAGGTGATTCGCTGAAGAACCGCTGCATGTTCCCCTAAAACAGATATTCAACGAAACCAAGGTTGTCATAACTCATACAAGCTGACATTGTTTACGGTTTTGTCTTGATTTTGTAAAATCCCGCGAAAGAACCTATTTCTCGGTTTAAATCATAGACTTGTAAAATCCCGTGACAATGAAAACATCCTGGTTAAAGTAATGAGCATTTCCGGATCTATCTTACGGTTTATTCTTGGTTTTGTAAAATCCCGCAAAAGAAACTATTTCTCGGTTTCAACCATAGAATTGTAAAATCCCGTGATGATGGAACCATCCTGTAGAAAGGAAAGTGTAGGTCGAGATCCTTTCTAATGCTAGTGCTACGGTTTCTACTTCGAAGAAGGGATAAAAGGGTGTACTTCATGAATTGGATGTGTGTTTGGATATTCGTCTTGGCAGTTTGGTTATTACATGGTTTTACGGGGTTATGTGCTTTTAACCATGGTCGGGATGAAACCATTATCATAGTTCACTTAAAATGTCAAAGGAGGCTAGATTTGAGCTTTTAACCAAGAAGATGTGACAACGGAGTTAATTCACTATTGTTTATTTGAGGTTGAAGTGAAATATCACGGGCGAGTGTACTTAGTATCTGAAGGTATCGGGGATGGTTGGATGAAGATTCTTCATGATCCTTGTTCGAGCTTATTATTAAAAACGAAGACATGGAAATCCAGTTATTGTTGGGTGTCTTTTAACTTTTCTTTTACCACTTAGGGGAATTGGGCTCATACCACCACAAAATAACTATCACTTTAAGGAGTTACGTTGTAGTGCTCAGTGTCACATTCAATTGTGGATTTTCAAGAGGTAATGTACGTCTTATACTTGATGGTTGGTTGGTTGAAAAGTATAGAGTACATAGAGAGTACTTAGAGATGCTAATGGAAATTGGCACCGCTCTTTGTTACATATGTGCAAGTATAAGTCACGAGTTCGGGTTAGTTTACTTCAGGGTCAAATTCATCATATTGGGATTTTCTCCATCACCGTCACGACAAATAGCCTACTGAATGATAATGGGGTTGATTACAAGTTTGCCAAGAGTAGATGAAAAGAGAGAGATTTATGACGTTTGAACACAACAGTTCAAGCCTCATTCCTCAAAGAAAAGAAATTTGTACGCTTCAGTGCGCATTATCTTCGGAAGAAGAGAAATCTTCTTATTATGACCATTCTCATCAACATGCTTCATACTTTTTCCATGCGCTTCAGTCATCAAGTGAACCGGGCTACTGTTGATTGTTTTCTTATTCCACTTGCTCAACTATAATGAAGATGGAGACATCATGTGCTAATATTGCGGGGGAGAAGTGTGAATAGACTACATTTGGTTAAGATATTCACTTATTCAATCAAGAATGGAAACTCCGTATGCAATTCTTGAGGGGGAGAAAAAGTGTGAATTTACTGCATGGTTGATTGATTTCTGAGATAAAATGGTCAAACGGCTCCAAACTCATGTAAGAACCGAGCTTCTTCTTATCGGGTCATCTTTACATGGAGTTTTTCTTCTATGAGTCGTTGGTTGACATCTTCACACCGGCTGATATGATTATCGACAAAGTGCTTCCGGTTAATGCTTCACGTACACATCAACATGATGATTCCGAACGATCTCTCTGTTCTTGTTTGATGTGATTGGTAGTTTGGTGTTACCATCTCGTGTGTTCGCTGCGGCCTGATTGCTGATTTCCTTGATGAACATCTTTCTGTTCTTGTTTGATTGAGAGAGATTTTAGTTAAGGGGATTTGCAAGATGTAAGTTAATTGGGATGCTTTTTGGTGGGATGCTTTTTGGTGTGAGTTAAAGATGTTAACATTCTATTCCCCATTCGGACAATCTTGAAGAAGGTCGAGTCTACAGTCGGTTCTACATTCTCTGCTACATGTTAGAAGACTAAAGACTAGTTGCATTTGATTATTTAAAGACTTCTTCTTAATCTGGGCATTTATCAAACAGATTGTCGATTTAGGGGAGAGCACTAATTGGGGGAGGGTGAAATATCTGATTTAATCCCCAATTAGACTTGCTCACATTCTTCAGCAAGTTGATTCTCACAAAGAGTTCAAGTGTTCTTCTCAACAGATTTCTAGTATATGGGCTTATAATATGTTGCTGATTCTGAAGTGTCAAAACTAGCAAGGGGGAAGGAGACAAGCATCTAAACACAAAGCGAGTAAACTTGATGAACTTAATACTTCTAAGTAACTGAAGACATCCCGGGAAGACAAAAGTTATTACCGCAGATAAACTCAAGGTTTGACTCATGGCGAGTAAACTTGATGAGCTTAATACTTCTAAGTGATTGAAGATATCCCGGGAAAACAAATGTCATGACAGCAGAGAAACTCAAGGTTTTACTCATCAAGGCTTTTAGTGTTATTATTCCAACGACGTGGGAGAAGTGATGTAAAAGAAAGTTTCGAAGATAAAGAGGTACACAAGTACGACATATTCAAGGGAGATAAATGTGTAACATGAGGGAGGTGTTATCAGTTATTCTCTCGTTGGGAATGTGTGTACTTCGGGTTCTTGAGCTTCATACACGTTCATCAGGGAAGAAAAATGTGAACATGGGAAGGTGTTCTTCATTCCCCTCATGAAGTGTATTCTGGAGAGTTCTTGAGCATTATACAAAGAGACTGACTGCATCAATTCAACTACTTGGAGGAATTGCTCTCTTGACAACTTTTGGAATGGACTGCGTCAGACTTCAGTGGTTATGAAATCTGAGAAGAGTTATTTAAATGTGGGATATGATACGTTGATGTTATTCTATTGGATGATATAACCCCGAACGATGAATCACGATGATTATTCTTAAAAGGAGCAGCAAGTTCGATGATAATGGTGTGCTTCTTTGTGCACCTGGCTAAGGGAAGCTTGAAAGAAAGCTTTGAATCTGCTCAGCTATAGGATTTTCGGTTTGGGGGGAAGCTGCCAAAGTCTCACTTTCAGATGGTTCAATTTCTTTCTTCAATGCAAGAGCCTCGGAAGCTTTGGTGGTGAATGTTTAAGAGATGATGACTTCTATCTTCTACAACGGGGCTGCTCGATATACTTATCTCAGTACTCGTATCATCATCTTCTTTAACTATATCATCTTCTCTATCTTTGTATATATTTATTAAAAACCAAATACAAAAATATAAAACCAGCAAAACAAAATAGAAAAATATAAAATCATTAAAAAACCCATAAAAATTAGAAAATTTGAAAAAATACCAAAAATATGTTTTTCAGGACATGTCTTCTTGTATCGATAACATCTGCGGTCTTAGAAATGTCATTCAATAATGGCACGGGACCATAGATGAAGTTCGAGCAGGAGGTGTAAATATTCTTTTTCCAAAACATGTCTCAAAATATGGCTTGCAGTTATTTCAGACTGTGACCCGAGCTTAAACTATGGTTTGCTATTATTTCCGATAGCAACCCATTCTTAAAGAAAGGAAAGTGATGCGCTAAACAAATTTTCAAAATATTTCGTGCACTTATCCTAAAATCAAAATGAGGAAAGTATGTCGAAGGACTGCTGTTCCTACACAAATGTTTTTCCGTCTAAAATTCTTCAGAAAAATATTTGTTGTTTTAACAAAAAGGTGGTAAATGAGTTGCTTTAAAAACAATCAGCTTCAGAGTTCTATTAAATTTGAAAACTCAATCAATGACTTCAGCGCTTTTAAACTTTTTAGAAAATGAGTCATTGATTGAGGGGGAGAATGTTTTCAAATCTATATCATCTAACGGGCTTTCTTAATTATCCTAAATGCTTAATTGAAAAATGATGTTAACCTATGTTGAAGGACTAGGTGCCTAGGATATGATTGTTAGGTTTAGATGATTAGAGTTTGATGAACACATAATCCCTTACTTTATATGATCTGATTGATATGTTGCATTGACTTTTATTAGTCGATTGTTGTTTGGGTGATGTCGACCACCATATATTTGTATGTGTGTTCACTAACATATGCAGGTATATTGGTATAAAAGAATGTTCCCGATCCGGATCCCACAATTGAAGATGATTGGATGCCGAAAGGAAAGGGTAACTACATCTTGGGTTGACAAATGAAGAAACGGAGCTTAATTGGACTTCTATGGAGAGTTGGCATAAATGCAACGTAAGAGGTCTTACTGCATCAGCAGATGGTTTTCTTCTAAGTGATTGAAGAAACGGAGCTTAATTTGACCTCAGTTGGCATTCAAAACGCAACGAAAGAAGTCTCACTGCATCAGCAGATGGTTTTCTTCCAAACCCTACAGCAACAACAACGGAAGCTTCTCAATCACCTAATGTATCTTTGTGCAAGATACCATTTTTTAAACAATTTTGAAATAATTTGATTAAATTGTTTTGAAAATGGAAAATATTGTTTTTGAAAATAAATTGGACTAAATTTTGAAAATCACCGGACTTCATTTTTATCAAAATCTAAGTCACTCAATCAACGACTACGGTCATCGATTGAGGGGGAGAGTGATTTAAAATAAATTATTTTCATACAATATTTCTTCATAAAAGTCCGTTTTGTACAATAAAAAGTGGTGAGCTAAAGATTTAATGTTATGTCATGGTATGATTTTCTTTAAAACTCAAAGATCTTGCAAAATGAAATTTTTTCTGTTCTTGTTTGATTGTGAAATTGTTTTATTTTACTTAAAGATCTCTTAAAACAATCATACCTGACACTAACAATCTTTAACGTCTTAAAATGGTCCTTATCTATCATTTTTCAAAAAATTGAATCTTGCCACGTCTTTCCCTAAAACGTTTCTAAATGATTTAAATCAGTTGGGATCACAAATCTGAAATGGTTTGATATTTTTGATCGGGGGAGAGATAGTGATTTAAATCTCTTATCTGTTTAAATGGAATCAGTTTTAGTCCTTTATAGGCACTCCTGCCTCCATGTGCCAAACGATTTCAAATACACAATGCACATGTTGAGGAGGAGGATTTATCCAAAAACAAGATGAGTATTTAAACCTGGCCACATATTCTCCCATGTTTTCCAAACCTGATTAAATCACTTGAGATCCAAAATCTCAAAGGGTTTGATATTTTTGATCGGGGGAGAATTTGTGATTTAATAATGAAACTTGATATAAGATGATCGTTTTGATTTAAAGTGCAAGTTCTCTCTAATATGTGCCAAACTCTTTCATTTATTGATGCACATATTGAGGGGGAGCGAATGGTTTCTTAATGGCTTGTGTGATCGTAAATGTGCTTCAAAAGAACTCTTGCCTCTATGTGATAAAATGATTTCAAATATCCTACGCACATATTGAGGGGGAGAATTTACCAAAGAAAATCAAATGGCTTTTTCCATGGAAATTGTGATCAAGAATTTATTTCAAGAGAACTCTTGCCTTCATGTGCTAAACAATTTACTAATCATATGCACATGTTGAGGGGGAGCATTTCTAAATGATCAAAACTATTAAGGTACAAAATGCTTTGATTTTATATCACAAGTACATTGATTGATTTTCCAAATGATTTTTCAATTGGTTTTAAGGATGAATGAACTGTACCAAAAGACCGACCAATTTACTATATGCATGGTGTTATAAGGATAGTTAGGTTAGGTATTAGTTCCCTCGATCCACCAGAACCGGAGGGATCTACCCAGGGACAATCCACTAGATAGTGTAGAGTCCTTAGGTATGATGAAAAAAGGAGAAAAATGAGAATATGGGAAGAGTGCGGACTGAGACCGAGCTAGTACTGGAATAAACCCAACAAGGTTCTAGTAATGAAGTCTCGATAAGCACTGAAGGGGTTGAAGAATGAAAAAGAGCTGAATGTGAAAAAAAGGGTGAAAAGAAATAGCCCTCCATCAATTCAACCTTAGGGCAGAAACCGGGTTCAATACATATGCTACTGGTGTTTACTAAGGTAACACTGGTATTGAAGACAAGACGTCATGGACCCAGTGAAGCACTGCACTAAAACTTCCCAGCTACTCAAGTTCCTCTTAAAAGGGCTTGTTTCACTCTCATGGGGAACCGACATAATCTATCGACTTTCTCTTAGAGATTGTTGATATTGAAGAAGGAGACTCTCTCCCTAGTCTCCGGCATAGGAAACCAAATGTGCACAATTGAGTCTAAAGCCAAGAGATCGTCCACAATATCTCATTAGGACACTAAATTCTTGAAGACTTTTTGTTTCACACAATGTGGAAAGTAAGAATACATATTAAGAGTCCTACGCATTATCCTTGTGGTATTGCCAGAACATCTGAGTGATATGTAAAAGTATTCACGATGAAGATGGAAATCCTTCTAGAGCCAACATCAAACAAGCTCTTGGTAGGTGACATGTGAGATCTATCCAATAGATCAAGCTTGTGACAACTGGATAGAAACGATGGGGCGATTCACTCGTGAATCAACCTTGGTCCAGGAAATGGATTGACGGATGCTTTTGGAAAAACCGTTCGATGTGCAAATCTTCTTTTCTCTAGCACATCGAATGTGTATTCATATTTCAAAATTCAAAAAGTATCTCTGATCGGAAAAAAAAATACTTTTGGAAAAACCGTTCGATATGCAAATTTCTTCTTTTCTCTAGCACATCGAATGTGTACTCTTTTAAATACAAAAAGTATTTTTGATTGAAAAGTTGATCTTTCTTATAAAACCTTCGTCGTATTGCAAAACTCTTTCTTCAAGCAATACGCGATTGTTTTCAAATCGATTTTTCTTCAATCATTGAATCTCAATTCGCTGGTTCACTCACTCCGTGTTGTCTTCTTTGAGACGTTCCGGTTTGAGAACAGCTAGAACAGCTACGAAACCCTATCAAGGAGATTCTTCAAATTATACCCGATCACAGGCGTACTTGTACTTGATCAACGGGAACCGTGGGCGTGTACCTCAATTCAACGAAAGTGATCAAAGACACTTTCGTGTGTTTTTATTGCTAACTGTGTATGCGGTACCCGACGATTGCGGTGATCGAATTGAGGAGTCAATCTAAAGCCGCATGCTCACAGCATCCACACTTAATTGAAGAAATCATGACTTGTACATATCTACATAACACGGCTCGATATTTCATACTATGCTTCGCGCGCAAATATCATGAACCAGTAAGGCCTCCGCTACTCTGATGGAAAGATGTCATGATTCAAAAGTGTGAGCATGTCGGTCCGAAAGTCACAACATCACATGATGGCAACACAATAAAGGGTGATCCAGAGATTTACTGTGGCTGATGATCTCAAAGAAAGCTCGAAGATCATCAAAGATGTGGATCAGTTAAAGGCCTCCACTAAAAGTACAAAACTATGCGAACTTTGAAGATTCGCTCCTAAAGCACAAAGATTGCGGATTTGAAGAATTGAAGACTACGAGCTCAGAATAGAAGACAAACTAGAATGCTAGGATTCGAAATGTAAAACATGGGGTGACCTCCCTTACGGGGAGATTGTTAGGAATTTGAAATTCCATAGTAAAGTGTCGGTCACCCCATCTATAGTCTAGCATATGTTAGCTCGTAGACATATCGTTATTTACAGTTTTATTAGTTAGTTATTAGCCTAGTTTAGCGTAGTGTAACACCGTGGAGGAAGGACGGGTCTTTACCCACTGTATGCCTGATCCACAGTCCGTTAGGAGGACGTATTGTTTGTAAGTATAAATACCCCTTCCATCCATGGAAGGGGTGTGGCTTCTTGAATCTAACCTTTCATATTTTGTAAAGCAACTCTCTTTTAAGAACCTCCTCTCTACTCTCTTCATCTCTCTAATGGCTTTCTTATTTAATCATTGTCCTAGACCACCCGAATCATCAAACAACATAAATATCACGATCCTACACCAATGGTCCCTCCTAACAACCTTGGACCTGATCTCACTGGAAAATCAGTCAACCAAACTCATTTCAGGGGGATTGTAGGTTCACTGATGTATCTAACTGCTTCCAGACCAGACATACAATTCTCAGTCTGTCTTATAGCAAGATATCAGTCCAATCCCAAAGAATCCCATCTCACTACAGCCAAAAGAATCCTCAAATACCTGAAGGGAACTCCAAGCCTTGGACTTTACTATCCAAAGTGCTCAGGGTTTGACCTCAAAGGGTATTCTAACTCTGATTATGCAGGCTGAAACATGGACAGAAAAAGTACCTCAGGGTCCTGTCAATTTCTTAGAGGAAAGCTGGTTTGTTAAAGTGCTAAAAAGCAACAATCAGTGACTATGTCTTCAGCTGAAGCTGAGTGTTAGGTCACCATAATGTAACACAAGCATTAATATGTAAGAAATAGAGAAGAGATGATCGTATGAACACAAACACACAATATACGTATAGAATATGTGAAAGGTTATGCGTAGGTATTAGATGAAAGTGAACAACCAACCTTCAAATGAAGGTTTACAAAAGTATTTATAGAGGAAGGGAACTAGGGCAACACTACTAGTTCCTTCCATCCTTATTGGACTTGGGCCAAGGCTTATGGGCTTTCTACATAAGCCTTGCCTTAAATACAAACATAAAAGCCTAATTAAGCTACCTATTACATATTGATTACAAACACTTGAAATATAACTTAGGAGTGATTCCAACAATCTCCCCCTAAGTGTTGGTAATTAATAACTGACTCCAGCAATCTTGAAAAGTTGTTGGTGTAGATGTAATAGCAGTAGCTTTGACGTCTTCTGACCTTCTTCTTTCTTGTGAGAAGAAGAGTCTTGATTCTAACAAACTTCCCAGTGTGAGGATCTTGTTTCTTTTGAAGTTTTCAGCTTTGACGTCTACATATATCTTTGTTCTTTGTTTTGATGTGGATAGAGTGATGTTATGTTGTTGTAATTTGCATCAGGTCCGCTTCGTTGCTCAGGTGTCTCCACGTCCTTCTCCAACATGCTCACACGCTCTTTGACGTTGGATTTCAGTGTTGATGTAGTTCTCTTTAGTCTTTAAACTTTGTAGATTCTTTGGCTTAGATGAAGAATCATTCTGACTTTTGTGTTGCCATTTAAGAGAACTTCAATTAATGTTGTTGTTGGTATGAGCATGTGTTGAATCTGCACGATCATCTCCCAGGAGCATCCATAAGAAGAAAACATAAGAATTGGTTAGTGATAAACACCAATCGATCACTGTGGTTGTTTCTTAAAGAATTGACAACTACCATTGTTCTTCTGATGAATGTCTTGATTTCATTCACCTTGGTCGGGCGAATCAGCCGTCCGAATCCCATAAGGGACAGTTGGCATTACATTGAACAAGTTCAAGTAATGACCCACATCATCAGGACTCGATTCTTGAAGGAATTTCCTTAGCGGGATTTCCAGCACTTACAAGTTTGAACTTTGAGCGTGTTAACAGCATGTTGTGAAAACACATCTCTAAGTCTAGCAAAGGCTGTTCCTGAACTGGAGTCCCTCAAGTAGGATAACACGATATACCGAAGTACACCTACAGTTCAGGTGAGTCGCTGAGGTGCACCGAAGCATCACCCCACGACTGTAGACCATTTGAGACATCACTAAGTGTAACCCATAAGGAGTTACCGAAGCGACCTGCTGGCAGGAGTTTCCATTCAATCACTGAGGATCTCAAATGTGAACCCCTCATGAATGTTCTCGACAGATTGCTAAGATCTGTGAAGGACTCGATAATGTATCACTTGCGTCCTTATTATTGAACGACAAGTGATGAAGTGTCAAGTGTTCCTAAGAGATCTTTTGATGAATCTCGTGGCTCAAGACTCAATAGTGCGCTTTGGTTTTCCTAAGCGGAGACTAGGGAGAGGGTCTCCTTCTTCAATACCAGCAATCTCTAAGAGAAAGGCGATAGTCTATGTAGGGTTCCCTGTGAGAATGAAACAAGCTTCTGTTGAGAGAAACTTGAGTGGCTAAGAAGGTTTAGTGCATGCGTCACTGGGTCTATGACGACTTTAATCTTCAATACCGGTGTCATCAAGTGACAACCAGTAGCATATGAATTGAACCCGGTGTCTGCCCTAAGTTGAATAATATGGAGGGCTATTTATTTTCACCCTTTTCTTTACTTTTCTTTTTAATTCTTCAACTCCTTCTTTCTCCGATTCTCATTTTCTCCTTTTTATAATCTTACCTAAGGACTTCTAAATTCTAACTATTGGTGGTGTCCTTGGGTAGATCCCTCCGGCTCTGGCGGATCATAGGACGGTTATTCCTAACCTTAGTCACCTTATAACTCCATGACTATCCTAAGATGCCCTAAAACCATTTTCTCGAAAATCTCTCAAAGTGTTTATGAGTGAAAACATTTTGTAACACTTCGAGAGTTTTGTATTTATAAAAAATACTCCCCCTCCACATGTGCTAATGTGTTTTGACAGAAATCTGCACAGTGAGGGTAGAGCTCGCACTTTTGAATTGATCGACTCAAGATAGACAATTCCCCGCGAGACACGGTTACGTTGCATAGTTAAAGAGTTACATTGTCAGCTTTTAGGTGACAACTAGCTCTAATAACTACCTTGAAGGTGTGGACAAACCTCATAGGTTATCAAACCCGTCAAAGTTCATGTCTATCAAGAGCTTCTCGAATAGGTACGATCTACTCGGATAAGTCTTGGAAGACAAATCTTTTTGATGTATGACAGATCAGATCTCGTCAATTCATGGGTTAATTCTTTGCACGATGATTCAATCACAATTTCCAACATATTTGTATCACAAAATTTCCCCCCCCCCCTCAAAAATGGCATATAAATGTTATTTTTGACGAAATGTTGATATCGAATATGACCATTTTGAGTTTTGTGGGAAGTTTCCACGAAGAACAATTTGTGAACAAAGATTTTATCAAATACTCCCCCTCAACAAGTAATATTAACTTTTGAGGTTTTAAAAACATAAGGGGAAGTACTTGTTCTTTTGAGCAAAACTTTTGGAAATATGAAAGTTTTGATAAGTTTTACTCAAAAGTAAGAAGCTTTCGCTCCTTTTATAGGATTGTGGCACTGAAGCGTACCACAGGGTCCTTTCAGTACAAGTACGGGTTGTACACTGTTATGTGTGCACAAGCCATTGTCAAATATACAGATCATAATATCCAAATATCAATCAAAGAAACAAATTAAGGAGTACCAGGTAATCCTTCAATAAGACCGGGAGTTCGCTCTTGACGTTGATAGCATGTAAGAGAGAAACTATGTCGTCCACCCACAAAGCTCTCTAGCCTCCGCATCTGATCCCGGTGAAATAGCCTCTCATCAATTCTCTTGATTATCTTCTTGACATCCCTCTTATCTCTAGAATTCCACCGCTTCTTCGACCCAATGCCTTCATGAATCTCTTTTAACCGATATGCCAACCCGTCACAAACATTCTTCAGAGTGCGGTCACAAAACTTGTGAAGCTCATTGCATGCCATGAAACAGTTATGGTGAAGTTCACTACGGTAAACGACACCAAACTTTGGTTTCTTGAGGATGGTGTACTGAGAGAGTTGGTTGATGTCGGGAAAGTGGAGCAATGGTTTAGTGAGATTGACCCTTTTCTGGTATGATTCCACGGCAAGTTGAAGGTCTTCAACACGTTCTTGGATGATGATGCTTCTAATGAATATCAACAAGGACTTGATGTACTGCAGCTGGATGTTGGTGGAGAAATGTCGCATTCGACCTTGTACCTTAGCCTGATACATGTCTTCAATGTCGTTGAGCAACAATCTTGGAAAATCAGCTTTAGTAAAATCATATTCCTATTCGTCTTGGCGTTTGACTTTGATTTTCTTCAGGAATGAGTAATCCCACTTTGTAGCTAGACTGACATTCATTATAGAAACGATCCGTTTGTCACTGTACACCTCTTTGTTTGATTTTAGTACCTGGCAGCTTCTGTAGTATAGTCTTCTTCGTTCAGGCCAATGATGAATTCCATACTGTGCATCGAGGTCATAATTTACCACATTATCAACAAACATTCTTGTGGCTTCTTCCTCGATGGCAACATTATCGGAGAACAATGCTGCCGGGATGTTGAAGGTGAGCGAGGTAGCGTATTTCTTGCTTACATCGCTACCGTGTTGAAGAAATTCCAAGTCGTTGTTGAAGAAGTATTGGTAGGGAATCCTTTGTTGATCAAGTCGGCCGATGGCTGGTAGTGGCTTTATCCAGTCAGTGTAGTAAGGAGTCTTGTTAGGTCTTGTGAAGTCGATGTTGGATTCAGGGTTGAGCCAATCAATATTGTTGGACATGGCTCGTGCGATGTTGTCGAGATGATATTCGACTTCAATAGCACTATCAGAGCTGTCCTTAAGCAGTTGAATCGCGTCGTTCTTGATTCGGCGCAATTCTCCCTTCGTCATCTTCTTCACTTTGAACTTTTCTTGAATGATCTTGACATGCTCCATGGTTCGACCATCTACCAGTTCTTGGCCTTCCGGTAATTGAGGGGTGGCATCAACAAGCTTGGAGAACCAGTCATATTCTTCAGTTTCATCTTCATCTAGCCATGATACAACTGATGTTGACCTTTTCTGCTTAGGTTTGGAGGATGATTCTTTAGGCTGCTTGGTTGATGTCGGAGAGGGGGGCTGTTGTTGAGGCTCAGGAATCTCTTCGTCATCACCACCGGTGTATTGGAAATAGTCACCAGTTTTCTCCTTTGGTGGTGAAGACTCAGAGTCCCGAGGTTTATCTGAAGCAGGAGGACGTTGAGCAGTTCTTATGGTGGTGGTGGTCTTTTGGGGTGGTGGAGGCATGGAAGAGGATTCACCTATTTTATTTTGACGTTTAGGCTCGGAATCCTTATCAACATCGTCATCATCTCTTGGTCGCTTATCCTGACCAGCCGACTCTTTACAAGATGTCTTGAGTTGATACGCCAGTAATGCCTCAAAAATTTTTGTTTCGTCAGAAGTGAAAGTTGCAGATCGTTGAGACATTTGCATAACCAGCTTAGAGATCAATTCTGCATCAGTGACAGCAGGAGACGGAACTGGTCGGATTTGCATCATTGCCGGTGTAGTAGAAATTGTATGCTTGACCAATGACATCAGATGTGGGTAGAGTTGCCTTGCGAACATTTCTCTTGTGACTCCAGGGACGGTGTTGAGAAGGAACTTATGAGTGTAGTCCCTAATTTTCTTGTCCATTTCACCCTGTATATCTCGGTTGAGAAATTGCTGGATCTGGTCTCTTTCATCTGAGAACTCGTTCATCATATTTTGAAGTAAATTTACTCTGTCGGCCAGTTGATTCAATTTCTTGTTAACTACGTTTTGTTTCCTTGCTTGCCTGACAACTTTGACAATCTTGGTCTTGGCACGTGATGCCCAAGTGTCGGTCGGTTTCTTGACTGATTTGGATGTGGATCAGGTGGTAGCGTCTTTGGATGGTGGTCGTGATGAGTGAGATGATGAATCAGATGAAGATGAGTCATGAGAAGGCTCTGGATCTTTGGGTGGCTCAGAAGTTTGTTCAGGATTGTGTTCAGGATTATCTTGAAGATAATCATCAGCTTCTTTTTGAGCTTTAGCCTCTTCTTCGGCCTTTATCCTAGCCTCTTCTTCAGCTCTCTCCCTAGCTGCTTCCTCTATGTCTTCATAGGTTATCTTCTCATTCTTCTCTTGTTCCTCTTCTTCAAAGCCGAAAATGATTTCATCTTCATGCTGCTGTTGGTCTGTTGATTCCTGAGTGGTGGTACCAGTTCCCTTATCGGGTTGATTAACCGCATCAAGAACTGGTGTGGTTAGTGCACCACCACTGGAATTTCCAGGGCCTCTGGTTTGTTGAAGATTGAATTCCGTAGCAGCATGTTGCACTCTCAGCTGCTTGAGAGTCTTGTGGTACTCTCTTTCTTCATCCTTAGGTTCATCATCCGAGCTTGCTTCTTCTTCCTTAGCAACTGGAGTCTTTCCCTTGTCTGATATGGGACTGAGTGGTTGGTCCTCGGATTCAGAATAGTGAACCACCTCATCAGACTCAGTATCCTCAGAGTCCTCGTCCTCAAGTTTGAGTGCCGGTTTAGGGTGAGGGATGGCACCCTTAGATGGGACTTTTCTTTTGCGGGGAGGATTCCTCCTAGGATAGTTGAGGGCACTCCCAATGCTTTCTACACTTCCAGCACTGCCTGATCTTCTGGTCTTCTTGACTATAATAGCTGAAGACTTTTCATCCATAGAACCGATTTTACCTTTGCTCACTGCTTCTAGGTATCGTGAATACGACGGAAGACTTTTGATATCAGCAGTGAGAAGGCAGTCAAGAAGTACTGCACCTTGTTTCTTTGTCGATGAGTCCTTGAATCTGACAATGTTTAACGTGGGCTCATACAACACAGAATGATTATTGGGGTCGTTAAGTCTCAAGGGAATGTCCCGATTTTTCCCAAGAATGTTCTGAATCAACAACTTAGTGTATCTGATAAAAGGAACCTTTGTCCCATGCTTCTTGAGATGGGACATCATGTCCTCCCATATCAGACTGGCAAAGTCGATGTGCTGCTTTTTGACGATGCCCCAAAAGGTTTGCAAGTGCATGAGTTTAGGATGTTCATGACCGTTGTCTCTTCCAGAAACAAACTTAGCGATCATGATGTACAAGGTCCTCCATGGTTGAGGAATGTTCTTTAAATCGACCGAGGAGTGCTTGGTAATAATACCGGCAGCTTCATCATAGCCAAGATCGACCATGAATTGTAGTGTAGCCTCTTCACTTGGAATTGGTACATATTGAGCACGTTGGATAGCAAGCAGAAGAAGAATTGTACGCAGATCTGCAACAGTGACAGTGACTTCCTTATGATTCAGGGTCACAGTGACCGCATCTTGACCATCCACCTTTATCATTGTGTGCCAAAATTGGTGAATGTAGATTTCCGGCACAGTTGCAGAGTTCGTGAGCATGTTGTTGTAGGGATGAGTTTTGAAAATGTCCACAACAATTCGGCATGAGGACTCTGAGCAAGTGAAGTTCTCAAAATCGACCCTTAGATTGTTCTTTCCGATTTCATGCTGTAATTAGTAGGGAAGATATCTTCCATTGTGAGCTCATTTGGTGCATTGACATTTTCCATGATGACATCCATATCGTGATCTGAAAGGTATTGAGACAAAAGAACCAACATATCGAAAGATATTATGTTAGTCAAAGGTTGATTTTATTGTCCAGTTTATTGAAATTTGTTATGTTAATGAATGTTACGAGTCCAAAGTCACTTGTTGTCCAATAGTCCAAAGTTGTCGTGATAAGTTACGTGAGCATCTTAATTTTTGAATTTTAAAGTCCAAATTTTCACTTATTCACACAAAATTTTAACAATTATTGCTTATTACTGACATTTTGGTCTTGTGACGTTATGAGTAACTCATTACAAGTTTGTACGCGTAACATTTCATAAGAAAAGTTAAAATTTTGGCTTAAGCGTAGAATTGTAAGCTTATGCGTAAAAATATTAACCATACGCGTAGGAGTAAACTTATGCGTAAGAGTCATTCATAGGCGTAAGAAATATTACGCGTAAGAATAAGCACTTAGCATACAGCTTACGCATAAGCGTAGGTTGGGGACTTACGCCTAAGGTTTACTCGTAAGAGTAAGCCTTAGGCGTAAGAGTCCAAGTTTACGCATATCCTTCACATGATACACGTAGTCCCATTGTAGAACCTTATGCGTATAAGTTATGCGTAAGATTGCTCTTATGCGTAACGTCTACGCATAAGGTGATCCTTAAGCGTAAATGCCATTATACCCTTGTTTCTGAATTGGAACGCGTAAAAACCTGAAATAGATCAATCATAACACTTCCATTAACAATATTTTCAACCACTTTCAAAATCACATGATTTCATGATTATGTCTATTTACGCGTAGAATTTGGTTATGCGTAAGGTTAAACCCTAAACATTCAAAACTTACGAGTAAACAATCTAGCCATGGAAAATCTACCAAATGATTTCTGAGAGGTCTAAGATGCAAGAGAAGATGTTTGCAACAAGTATTAACATCAAAAACCTCATGAATCAAAAATACCCAAACCAACTTGTTCATAAACCCTAAAGTCTAATTATGCAGATTTAGTGTTTCTGGGTTGAATTCAAAGATGTATTTGGTTAATTAAACATGTATAACACTTAACTCAAGCAACTTATTAACCTCAAACACTCACAATAGAAAATACCCAAATCCACGCATAAACCCTAAGTCACGAATATGATCAAAAACATTTTATGGGTTGATGTTTATGACGAAAATGTTCATAATACTTGCTTTTTTATCATTTTAACACCAACCATTTCATCAAAACATCATTTTCCAACTTTTTATTAATACGCGTAAGTGTATGAATGCAAAATTCAATTTATTGGAAAATCTAACCGTTGAAATCGTTTGATATTCAAAACCAATGTTTAAAAACACAACTCAACGCTATAATCACTTACAAATTCAGTTTTTGTAGCACCGATTTCTATTTTGAATGTTAGGCGTGGTTGAGGTTTGGTGAAAGTATTAATGGTAGAATTAAATGAGGAAGAAAAAGTTAGGTGGAAGTTTTGTAAAAAAATTAGTATTAACTTTTGACAAGAGTAGCCCCTCCACCTCAACCATTTTCAACCACAGCCCATAACTTCCATTTTGGTTAAGCAAGACGTGATATTTGGAAAGAAGCTTGACGACACTCCCCCTTGACTTTTAAAATAGAGAAATTTTACAGCTTTGAGTCCGAGGAGTGTTTTAAAACAAGAAACGTATCCACCATTAACAAAGATACAACCAAATTAGGGTAACATGCAAGTACAAGGTTTTATGAAACAGAAAATTATTTACATTCTCCCCCTCAACACTTGTCGGAGAAAAATAATGAAATGTTTGAAAGAGCAAAGTGTTGACGGAAGAATTGTACTTGCAATGTTGGAAGAAATTTAGATAGAAGAATATTTTTGAATTTTATGAGATTTTATATTTTTCTATTTTTGTTTTTGATAAATATTTACAAAAGAGGTTTTCGTGTTTGACTGGTTTTAAGAATGTGTTAAAAGTTCATCCAGTTCCTCTGGAGTCAAACACCTCATGCCAATCCGGTGGATCAAGTCAGTAAACCTAGCAGGAGCTAAGGCTTTGGTGAGAAGATCCGGCAGTTGGTGTTTAGTACCCACAAAATATAACTCAACAGTACCCTTTTCCACATGCTCCTTTATGAAATGATATCGAAGATCGATGTGCTTGGACTTCGAATGTTGGACGGAGTTGCACGAGATCGCAATAGCACTTCGATTGTCGCAGTACATCGGAATTCTGTCAAATATGTAACCATAGTCTTTGAGTTGTGTTCTCATCCAAATAACTTGAGCACAACATGCCGACATGGCTACATATTCTGCTTCGGTTGAGGACAGCGATGTACAATCCTGTTTCTTCGATTGCCATGATACCAATTTATCACCAAGGAATTGAAAAGCACCTGAAGTACTTTTCCGAGAATCTAAGCAACCTGCGTGATCAGCGTCTGAAAAAGCTATTAGTTCAAAACCAGAATCCTTCGGATACCAAATCTCCAAATTAATGGTTCCCTTGATGTATCAGAGGATTCTTTTAGCCTCAGAGAGGTGAGTTTCGGTTGGTCGCGACTGATAACGGGAGCAAAGATATACAGCAAATACAATGTCAGGTCTACTGGTTGTTAGATACATGAGAGAACCAATAATACTGCGGTATTTGGTAGGGTCAACCAATTTCCCATGCAAATCAGTGTTCAGTTTTTTGGTATGTGCCATTGGTGTGCGTAGGTATCACAGCTTTGCATTCCATGTTTGTTTAAAATTTCAAGAGCATATTTGGACTGGTTTAAGAAAATACCACGGGGTGATTGATGAACTTCCAGTCCTAGAAAGAACGTAAGTTCACTCATTATTGACATTTCAAAATGTGTTTTCGTTAGTTTTGAAAAAGCGTTTGAGTACTTTTTATGTGTTGACCCAAAAATGATGTCATCCACATAGATTTGAACGATTAAAATGTGTTCCTCGTGATATTGTATGAACAGTGTTGGGTCGACCGATCCTTTAATAAAATTATGAGATAGGAGAAAGGAGGACAACTCATCGTACCACGCCCGGGGGGCTTGATTGAGACCGTAGAGAGCCTTGTTCAGTTTGTAGACGTGATTAGGGAACTCTGGATCAACAAATCCTTCTAGCTGACTAACATAGACCGTTTCCTTCAGTTTACCATTCAGAAATGCGGTTTTCACATCCATCTGATAGACCGTGATGTTCATGTGAGCCGCGAATGCCAGAAAAATCCGTACAGCCTCAAGTCTAGCAACTGGTGCGAACGATTCCTCGAAGTCAATCCCCTCTTCTTGTCTATAACCCTTAGCCACCAGACGTGACTTATTTCTGATAACTGTACCTTCAGCATCGAACTTGTTTTTCCAAATCCATTTAAGACCAATAACATAGACCCCTGTTGGCTTTTCAAGCAATTCCCATACTTCAAGGCATTTAAACTGATTAAGTTCTTCTTGCATGGATTCAATCCAGTTGTCATAAGTCATTGCTTCTTTAATGTTTTTGGGTTCAGATTGGCAAACGGTAAGTGCATAAATGCAATGTTCACCGTCAGTCTGAAGGCGTTGTCTAGTTACGACTGGTTGATTTGGGTTTCCAATAATGTTCACTAGAGGATGGTCTTTAGTCCAACGATGTGTAGAGGGTTGATGTTGATATACATTATGCAGATTGAGAGGATTCAAATGGCTTGTTGATGATTCCGCAACATCTGAAGATGCAGTTGCATTTGCGAAAGGATTAAAGAACGCATTTGGATCATAATCTGCGGGTGTAGGTACATCATGATTCAGAAGATCATCAGCTGGTTCAGCGTCATTGGATGCGGTTTGTTCGGTTGTTGTTGTTGAATCAATTGGAGGTGCTTCTTCAACAGTTGTTATTGCAGGTGTATCAGGTATTGGATTATTATCAGGTTGAGCAGCGGAAATATTTGATACATCTGAAGCACGTTGATCAATATCATCACTAAACAGAGGAGCAAATAGATGTTTCATTTGACGACGTGTAAGTTTGAATGCTTGGTTCAGTGATGATGGGGTTTGGGGAAGTTTGGACGGTTATGTCTGGGTTCCAAGCTGTTTTGCTCAGAAGCCATTTCAGTAAGCTCATCGAAATTTGCATGAATCGTTTCCATAATCTGCCTTGTACGAGGATTCCATATCCGGTATCCATTAGAATTTTCACAGTATCCAACGAAGACTCCAATGTCAGCTTTAGCTTTGAGCTTTCCAAAGTCATCACGATCATTATTTGGGTAACAGAGAGCACCAAATACATTAAAGTGTTTGAGATTCGGTTTATGTTTATGGTTATGGATAAGCTCATAAGGTGTTTTGTTGTGGCGTTTAGTGATCATCGAACGGTTCTGAGTGTAGCATGCAGTTGACACGGCTTCTGCCCACAAGTAATCTGGTAGTTTTGCATTTATTAACATCGTTCTTGCAGCTTCCACTAACGTACGATTTCGTCTTTCAACAACTCCATTTTGTTCTGGTGTCCGTGTAATGGATGTTTGATGCTCAATTCCCACTTTCTCATATTGTTCACGAAGAGTTTGATTTACAAATTCAGTCCCTTTGTTTGTTCTGATTTGTCTGACTGTGTTCCGGAGCTGAATTTGAATTTTCGTAAGAAAGGAGATGATCATTTGTGGAGCTTGATCTTTACTTCGAAGAAAATAAACCCAAGTCCATCGTGAGTAGTCATCAACAATTACTAGAATGTAGCGTTTGCCATTAATCGTCTGCACACGCATCGGGCCACACAAATCCATGTGAAGAAGATGAAGTACATGCTGGGAGCTGTGTTCCACCTTTGAAGGAAAGTGAGCACGAGTTCTTTTCCCTTGTTCACAAGCTGAGCATAGATGATCTTTAGAATACCTAAATCTTGGAATACCTTCAACAAGTTTGTAACATGCAAGATTGGTTATGGTTTGAAAGTTCAAGTGTGAAAGACGATGGTGCCACAGCCAAGATTTTGTAGATGTTGCCTTAGATAGTAGACAGATAGGAGATGAAGCAATCATGTCTTGCATGGAGATTGTGTAAAGACTTGATGTGCGAGTTCCAGACATAAGATCGTTTCCTTGTAGATCACGAATGAAACAAGTTTTCTCCCTAAACGCAACTTCCAAATCTCCATCACAAAATTGACCGACTGAAAAGAGATTGTGACCGAGACCTTCCACATAATAAACTCTGCTAATTTTGATATACCCATTGATGTAATCTCCGTAGCCCATGATAGCTGCGAAGTGATCATTCCCGAACCTGACAGTGCCAATGAACTTTGAGACAAAGTTTGATAACAGTTTGAGATTGCCTGTCATATTCCAGGAACATCCGCTATCAACAATCCAGAGGATGATTTGTATCACCTGCATTACACACAAACGAGACAGGTGGAATAGAAGTAGAGGTGGAACCCGAAGAGTTAGAGGGTTCCGTTATAGTTACACACATATTAATGAATTTAGGCATCCATTTAAATCCTGGTATGCTTTGTAACCATCTCTACCAAGTCCAGCTAGTCTTTGCTTTGGTCTTAGTGAATGCACTAGGTGATAAGTTCTTCTTAGGAGGTGTAGTGGGTTCTATTGCTACATCAATGACAGTTTCAGAAACACTAGAGGGCGGTTTACCTAGCACAGACTTAGAAGCATTAGTGGGCCTAGAGGTATTCCGTTTTCGAGTGTTCCGCTTATGAGATAAGATATCATTAGCAACACATTTATCATGACAACAAGAAAACATGCTTTTACGACAACCAACACAAGATGCTTCAAACATAACATTCAAAGTACTTAAAGATTCAGCATTTGTTACATCACTTTTTCTATTACATTTGTCTAACGCAATGTCTAAAGTGGGTGCAACGTGAGTTTTATTCAAAGTCCTAAGGTGTTCTTCTACTTCATAGGTCTTTATTGTTCTTCTCTTACGTTTCAACTTCCTATTCTTCCTTGTTTTTCTCTTAAGCTGTGAAGTGCTAACGTTGGGAAAAGAGGCAACTATTCTTGTTTCAGTGGAAGGAAGCACATTAGAATCTTGTGGTTTTTCAGTAAGTGTTCTAGAGTCAAGTTTAAACTTTTTAGGTGCAAGAACATTTGTGTTACTAATCTTAGTATGCTCATTCTTTCTTAGCTTTGCTTTCAACTCAACAATAGTGTGCAACAAATCTTGATTTTCAGAGCGAATGTTTGCATTAACATGTAAAACATCTTTAGTGTGTGCAAGATGATCATCAAGTTCTTGTGATGCTTTTTCACGAGTCTGTTTGAGCAAATCAAATATGACACCATATTCTGTTTTGACTTTGGCAATTTCCTGTTCATATTTTGAAATTTGACATTTTAAAGACACGTTTTCATCATCCAGATGTTCTATTTTTGGATCAAAAGATTTTGAACGCAACTGGTTGATTTTATTATGCAAAGCAAGTTCTCGATTTTGACAATCCTTTTGACACCATTGAAGATGACGTTTTGCATTTGAAAGTTCGTTGATCAAACGCTCATTTTCAATTTTCAAAGATTTGATTTGCTGCACATTATCGATATTCTCAACATTTTCAACAGAATCAACAGCAATATAATCAAATGCATATGCAACAGAATGAAGTAACACAACATTTATGGTATCAATACAGATAACATCTTCCAAGAGTCGATCAACATGATTTCGTAACATTATCTTTTTACGTTTAGTATTTGAAATCGATGTTTCTGTTTCCTCGAAAACTTTTTTCATAAGACCTATCTCCTTCTGAAGATCCCATTCCCAATATATTGCACACATTTTAAGATTTCGGACATGGGGTAAAAGTCCTTTCTAAAAAATATCCCTTTGTTGTTGCGCAAATGGCGATTGAAAATGTTCAGCTTTGATTTCAGAATTAACTTCAATTGCATGTTCCAAAAGTTTGATGTCAGACATAAAAGTGGCAAAATATTTTAGAACTTGACATTGTTCAGCTAATGGCTTTATTTCACTAAATGAAGGTAAAGGATCATTAATTTGTGCAACATTGGATAGGGGACCATCATTAGAATAGGACTCGGGAGTTGGTGTGATAACCCAAGGTGTGTTAGAATTATCCTATTGTGTGACGAAAGTTATGGCATTTGAATAGTTAAAAGGTTTGTTATAAACAACATTTTCCAATTTTAACCGACTCTCGTCTTCTGCATCTAGTTCCTCCATACGATTATATTCAACAACACTCATAATGGAATCATCAATTCTATGTTTTGCACTGTAAACTTGAGGATTTGGTTTGAATGCTCTATGTGAGAAACGTGGTTTATAATCAGCAAGATTTGGTCCATATCCATTTGGATTTGGTTTAAAAGTAAACTTTTGAATTGTTGTGATTGACTCACCATGTTTGTAAACAACATTTTGAAACTCTTTGATTTTGTTTTTTAAGTCGACAATTTCCTCAAGATAGTCATATATTTGTTTCCTCGGATGCTTTTGGTACTCACAATACTGTTTTTGACAAGTTAACAACTCAGACTTGGCTTTTTGAGTTTCCAAAGTGAGAGCGTTAAGTTATTGTTTATGATCAAATTTCAATTGTTCAATTTGAGACAACAAAGCATTCTTGGATGCAACTAAATCACATATCTGTATTTCTAAAGATTTTTCATTTTGGTAAGATTTAGCAAATGCGACTTCAAAACCTTTTTCACGTTTCTCTTTAGTTTGAAAAATATTTAGTTGGAACTTATAGCATTCATTATCCTTAGTCAACAGTGCAATTTTATCTTGTAATTTCTTATTGATCTCATTGCACTTTTCAAATTGAGATTAGGTGGTCTGAAATAAGTTGGTCATGAGCTCAAGATCTGGATTAGACAAAGGTTCATTTTGTTCAACTTGAGTCTCAACATGATCATTATTTAGATCCTCAAATATAATCACGGAGTCAACTTGATCATCAATATTAACCATAAGGTCATCTTGATCGTCAAATATAACTACGGGATCCATTTTATTATCGTCGGAATGATTTGTAGAGGGCTCATTTTGAACACTTTGTGCCTTGTCGGATGTAGATGTTGACGGAGATATCAGATCATGTATAAGTATGTTTGGATCCGGTACCTGAGATAAGCCATCAGTGTCATACACTGGGCATGTGTCACTCATGTGAAGCTCTTGCATGTTTGCCATTAACATCACAGCTGCATTAGCCTGTAAGTCCTCCATGTCATCATCCAAATCTGCATTTGCCATGAAGCTCTGTTCCTTGTTGGTAAGAGTTCCACCAGCTTCATCTTTGAGAGCCAAGAGTAAAGCCTCTTTGTGATAAGTGTTGCCTCTTGTCCTCGGCTTTGGGCATGCATTAGCCAGATGACCCCTTCTCATTGCAGTTATAGCATCGGAGACCATTAACCCCAGTCTGAGCATTTCCCTGATCAACCACTTGAACCCGTTGCTGTGGAGCACCCATGTTATTCCTTTCATTAACATTAAACCCTTGACCACTATTCATTTGACGACCATTTCCACGATTCTGAACCTCAACCCTTCCCTTGTTAACAACAGCTTGATTCCTTGTATTAGATGAGGTGCGAATGTGGTTGTTAGATTTGTTAGCAAATCATCCGAAGGCTCTTGCAATCAAAACAAATCCTTGATTCAATGCATCGAAGGCTTCTGCATCCTCATTTGATTCACTGTAGAGTGCTTGATCATTGTTGTTGTAGTATGGAACCAATTGAGTTTCTTGGGTTTGTTGCTGTGATGGATCATATGGTGTAATCTGAGCATTTGGTTGTGGAGGGTTTGTGAAGACAGTTTGCAAGGTCGGGAATTGAGGATAACATGCTTGAGCCCATAAAGCAAGAGTTTGATTATCCGGGAGTGAAGGTGAAATAGGGGCTCCACGGATGACTCTTTCTTTGTCAACTTCCTTTTGGTGGTGCTTCAAATAGTCATACAACAATCTGTATGTAGCTTGATGAAGATTCTTCGCTTGACGGATGAATCTAACATACTTTTCCCAATCAGGACCAAGACAGCTCAGGAACTTTGTGTTGATTGCAATCCTTGGCATAATGATATTATGTTTATCCAAGTCATTGATGATGTCTGAGAACCGATGATTATATGACTCTAATGTCTCTCCTTGTTCAATCATGAAGTGTTCATATGCTAAGTAGATTTTGGATTCCATGTCTTCTTGATTGAGTTTTGTGCCTTCCATAAAAAGATGAATGTGCTCCCACATTGCTTTAGTAGTCTTTTGAGCATCAACACTACGAAGTATCAGATTGGGTAATCCCAAAAGGATATATTGCATTGCAAGTTCATCGGCTTCTAAGTGAAGAAGTTGTTCGGTAGTAAGTTGATCAAGACTGACAACGTTGGTAACATCATCTCTTGGTGGATTAGCATTCGGATCTCCGGGTACAGTGAGAGTAGGCATCTGAAAAGGACCTTCAAGGATGACCTTCTTCAAAAACTTACCATGTGGCTTCTTTAGATCACAAAACCTAAAAAACCTTATCACCCATTGATCATAGTTACCGGGAGTGAGCATTGGAGGTCTGTTAAGGGATCCAGCTTCATGAATGGATTGTTGGCTACTTAAAGCTTCACACATCTTTGCAAACCAAGAAGGTTCCTTTGGTGTTGTAACATTCATAGCATACTTTGCTGGATACTGATTTTGAAAGTAGGTATGTTGTACTTGTTGACGAGGGTGTGGTTGAACCATTTTTTGTTGAAATTGTTGCAATTGTTGTGGAGATGGTGGAGGATATTGTTGATAGAATTGTTGTTGTTGTTGTTGTTGAGGATACTCATGAGGAAAGTAGCGAGAGTATGGTGGTTGAGACATCTTGAAACTTGTGTTGATGATGGATTTTTGTAGTCGAATGAAACTTTGTTTGTTGATGAAGTAACCTTAAGCGTAGAAACCAGCTTATGCGTAAAAGAAACCTTACGCGTAATACCCAACTTACGCGTAGATAGGAGTTTACGCGTAGACTTGAGAAAAGCTTGGCTTAGGCGTAAACTAAAGACTTAGTAGTAGAAACCTTATGCGTAATATTTCCTTAGGCGAAAGACAAGCTTAGGCGTAGGAAATGCTTAGGCAAAGAGAATGCTACGCGTAAGAATTAAGCTTAGGCGTAAAACTAGGGTTTTACCCAAAAATCCTTTACACTTATACCAGTGTAAAAGGTATCCAAAGTCGAAGTGTTTTCAGGCTTATCCAAGCAAGAAAACACTAAATAAACCAACAGCTGTGAAGATCAAATGATGAAATCCTTACGCGTAACAGGCAGCTTATGCGTAGACTTTGTGCTTACGAGTAAAACAAGGGTTTTGTTACGAGTAGAAAATACCAACTTTCACCAAAACTGATTTTTATGCTCAAAAGTGTTTAGAAACCTGATTTTAATGATGAAATGTCTTCAATATCTCCAAAATAAGAAGAAAGTTTGAAACTTGATGAACCAAATTAAATTTCACCCTTACGCGTAGACAGAACCACACGAACAAAACCAAGCTTTAAAACTATGCTACACACGTAAAGTTTGAAACTTGATGCTAAAAACTTAAACTTTAACACTAAATAAACCTTAAACCACAAGAATCTTGAGTTTTTAAGTGTAAAAAGTAAAGCTTTTATGCGTATGAAAAGTTATGCTTGTAAAACCTACGCGTATAGATATAGAACTTCAAAAAACAAAGTATTTCACCCAACTAGATGGCGATTGATACCACTGTTAGGTCACCATAATGTAACACAAGCATTAATATGTAAGAAATAGAGAAGAGATGATCGGATGAACACAAACACACAATACACATATAGAATATTTGAAAGGTTATGTGTACGTATTAGATGAAAGTGAACTACCAACCTTCAAATGAAGGTTTACAAAGGTATTTATAGGAAAAGGGAACTAGGGCAACACTACTAGTTCCTTCCATCCTTATTGGACTTGGGCCAAGGCTTATGGGCTTTCTACATAAGCCTTGCCTTAAATACAAACATAAAAGCCTAATTAAGCTACCTATTACATATTGATTACAAATACTTGAAATATAAGTTAGGAGTGATTCCAACACTTAGTATGTGGCTGCTGCAGGATGTTGTGCCAATGTATTATGGATGAAAAGTTAACTCAGTGACTATGACATCCATTACAAAATGGTACCCATCTTCTGTGATAACACCAGTGCTATTGCAATCTCCAAGAACCCTGTCCTTCACCAAAGAACAAAACACATGGATATCAGATATCATTTCATCGGGGACCACATAATGAAAGGAGACATAGAACTCTATTTCATCCCTACTGAATATCAACTTGCTGATATCTTCACCAAACCCTTAGATGAACCTACCTTCAGGAGATTGAAAGCTGAATTAGGAATGCTTGACATTGAAAGTCAGCAACCTGAAAATCAATCCCAATCTCAGAAGTTCTCTCAAATGGTCTATGCTCCCCTAACAAAACCCCAAAACAACCTTCTCACTGAGTGAGTAAGACTCATTCAGGGACCCTGACAGTGAACATTGAGCATTGAATGAGTAACTAAATGCACCAAGTATCAGTTACTTAAATGTCCTAGGTTGGTATACATACCAATTTAATATAGGAATATGTCTCTTTATCCTGCTGTCATCCAACTCAAGGGTCCCTCAAACCTTACCTCACCCCACTTGGCTTTAGTTACCTTCTCTCACAAAAAATATCCTTAGGATATTTTAATACTGCAGAATGCACTTTTACTGTGCACTGCAACTGTTCCATTGAAAACAGGGAAATTACTGCGGGTAGTGGAGTGGTGGCATTAAATGAGGTAAATGAAACGTTTTCAAAAACTAACTTGACAAATCCTCATTTATGCAAAATTTACCCCTGTCACCACTCTATAAATACCCCCTTCAAAACATCAAAAAACACACACAAATTATTTCTGCAACAAAACGCTGTCAAAATTCTTTCTCAAACCCAGAAATACTTGTGTGTTCTTCAAATCTTCAACCAGTTTTTACAAAAAATCTTCTCTGTAAATCATTTACAAAAGATTTTTCTTCACAAAACTCAAAAGGTTTCTCAACTCTTTGATTGTTCTTGTCAAATATTTTTTAAAAAAACCCTAAAAAATCTTTCAATGGAAATGGCTAGAACACAAAGCCTTCATTTTGCACCTCAATAGGTAGGCGATCTAGATAAGGTTGAATTCAAAACAAACAACTTTATAGGCACTTTTGAATACCCCCTGATGTCCCAGCCTATAAGGGAATCATGAAGTTTTTATTCAACTTCCCACTCAAACAGGCCTTTACTCAGTCCCCTTCTATACTGTACCAAAACCTCCTCAGGGAGTTTTGGGCAACAACTGTGGCCTATGACCGGACACCCTCTACTGATGAGACAGACCTTAGACCACTCAAGGAGTATCTCATCAAATTCAGTCTTTTTAATGGGGAAAAGTCAATCACCCTGGACTATAAAACATTTTGTACATCAACAAGGTTAGACTATAATTCTAGTAACTATATTGCTCATCCTGAACCCTCCACAGTTAAGGATGGGTTAAAACAATTTTTTTTAGATCCAAAGTTTTTGGACAGAACCCCAGTCACCAAGAACTCATTTCCTGCGGCCTGGAAGATCCTGTTTACATTTGTGATTCAGGTTCTAGGCGGAAACCACTCATCCACTGAACAAGTTAACTCTATTCAGTTGATGATGGCATATTGCTTGATGGCAGGGATTACTGTCGACATAGGGGAGATCATTTACAGTGATCTCGTAACCAAGCTACTGAGCAAATCTAGGAGTAAATACGTTTCGTACCCTAGGTTTGTCTCATGCGCTTTACAAGTGTTACTGGGTTGCAATTATCCTCAGGAATACAAATATTGTGCTTTACATGGTATCCTGAGTCAATCAAATTTTCAAAAAGATCCATCCCAAGTCACTGAAATTGAATTGACGGCCCATATAGTTGCTATAAACAACCAAAGGGACTTAATGTCTCCAAATCCTGCTCCTAAAAAGAGAAAGGGGAAGTCTCAGACTGGGACTAAAACCAAACCCAAGTCTCAGGGCCCTGAGGCTTCAAGAACACAGCCTAAAAGGCAAAGAAAAACCAAGACTGATCTGCCACCCAAAGGAGACCAAACATCATCCACCCCGGTGACAACGAAGGACACTGATACATCACAGTCAGTGCCCTTGGTCCCAACTACTACTCCCCAAGATCCAGAGGGAAACAAACAACCCGCTGGTAGGGGAGCGCCTTCAACACTGCCCAAGGAGGACATTCGCCAATCACAGCTTTTGTCTGAGGGCCAAACGAATGATCCCAAAGACTCAGGGGGAAACATACAACCCACTGATAGGGATCTCACTGCCACCGCTTCTAGGGATAGCACTGGGAATCACCCACCAGTGCTTGAAGGAGCACAGGGGGACAAAGACTCAGAGGGACATATACCACCCGCTGATATGGAACCCATCACCACCACTGGCCTGTTAACTGTTGCTGAGGTTACTAATTTATTATTCTCTGATGAAGAGATAGCTGACAGTGAGGAAGAAATACTTCCAGCAGGAGAAGAAATGGACGTTGATGTTCAATCTCTAGAACAAGAGCATCAGCCTGATCCTCAAGAGACTGAAGAGTCACCTGATCAACCTAATGATAATAACTCTGATTCCTCTACTTCATCTTGTCCTGAGGAATTCAAAAAGTTTGACAACATTCTTCCTCTGACTGAAAGACAGCTGGTAATGTGGATTACAAAGGCTTCAAGGAAGTTATATTCTGGTGTTACTGATACTCTATAGGATCAGCATGTTGAAGCAGCTGCTAGCTATGCAGATCTGAAAGCTGAAGTAATTGCTGCCCATACAAACGCTGATGAGCACAGGGATTTCATGTATGACAATTTAGAAAGGCTGCATGACAACCTGAAGAAATTCTCAACAACCTTCAGGAGTCTCACACCAAGCTGGATGAAATCAAGGACTCTATGAAAGAAGATCCAGCACTTAACTCCAAAGTGCTGGAGGCTACTGAAGCTTACATGAAGAATCCCTCCGGCCTCGCTGAATTGTAAACATGCTTCAATCTGCAAATGTTCAGGGTCTTCAGTCTCCTATTCAGTCTCTTCAATCAACACTAGGTTCACTGAATGCTCAAGTTACTGATCTGGCTAAAGCATCGTCTTCTATGGCCTGGAATCTTGGGCCTAGGATGACTGCACTGGAATTATCTCAGGCCAATCTTGCTGAAAAGGTCACAAGTCTTCAACAAGATACAAATGACATCAAGACCATGGTCTCGGTTATATATCAAGCCTTTAAAGGTCAAGCAGCTCCTACTCCCTCAGTATCCCAAACAACTCTTGCTCTTACTAACGTTACAGCAACAGTTGAGGGGGAGAGAACTACTGAAGAGACTCCCTCTCACACTGAGGGGGAGCCAACTCAACCAATATCAGCAACACCACTCTCATTAGTCCCAACAACATCAACAACAGCATTAACCACAGTAACAATGACAGTAGCAACACCACCACCAATCATCACAACAACACCTCCACTGGTTGCATCCTCTGCATCTGCTCAAGACAAAGGAAAAGCCATAATGACCACATCAGAGCCTGAGAAGATTCCCTATGTCATCGGCAACACAAAGTACCTGCTCAGTCCAAAACAGATCGCTGCTTATCTTGAAAAAGAAGAAAGACGAAAGAAACTGGCTGAGGAAGAAAAGAAAAGCAAAGAAGCACTGGTACAAGTAGTGGCCGAGGAAGCTGAAAACATTGGAATCGATCCCAAAAAGCTTGAAAAGGGACAGGCTGGACAAAAGTTCAAAGATGCTCAGGCTGCTCAAATGGCTGCAATGAGGAAGAAGCTGGATGAAAAGAACAGGAAAGCTGCAGTCATCAGGCAAGAAAGGATTAACCACTACAATTGGTCAATGACAAGCAGAAGGCTACCTGAGAAGATCACTGATGTAAAGATCATCCCCAAGTCTAAACCCCTGGCAATGAATGTCTACAGGGGGGATGATAAAAGGCATTTTGAGGTTCATGATCCCATGAAATTCACTGACTTTGGGATCACTGAACTTGATGAGCTTGGTCCTATCATATCAAAGAAGCAGAATGCAGTGGTCAAGGAGCTGATGAAATCCCTAAGCAAATGGTATAAAAGACTAAGGGAAGCACCAGCACAACTTGGGATTCAGCCAGCTCTAACCGCAGCTCAGGGATCTCAGTCTCAGCCAACCCAAGGTAAAAGGAAAAGGGTTGAATCTGAGCCTGAAATCAAAGTACCTGGCCTGGACTGCAACAGGGAGCTACTAGAATGTGTGAAGTTTGTGAATTGTCTGTGTATTGAAGAGCCTGAAAGAGGACTCTTCTTCATTGATGTCTATGGGAACCCATCATTCCAAAGGTGGAGGGACATTGATCTTGCAGGGGTAGGTACAATGGCAAGTTACCTACCAGTGGCCTCTCAAATCCAAACTCCTGAAAACATCAGGTTCTGCAATGACCTGAATGCCAAGATAAGAGAGCACCCTAACAAAGAAGCACTCCTCAAGAAGAAACCAAAGCTTGAAGCACTAGGAATCCATATCGTCTGACATCATATGTTTTATCTTTTGTACTAGTAATATGAACCATGTAATCTGATCAATAAACGATGTATGCTTTTGGTAAAATATTCAGTGTTCCTTATTATGTTCATTAGTACATTCAGTGTAAGAAGAAGCCATTTGCTCACTTACACTGATCAAACACTTGGACTATTTGTATATCCAAATAGGGGAAGACTGTTGGGTTCAGTAAATACCCAAACCCCTTAAGTCTAGGATTTGAATAGAAAATACCCCAAGTGTTTAATCCTTTAAACATTAACAAGTCACTGAGCGCATAGTCTCTCAGTGAGCTATCTTCAGGATACTCAGTAAGAAACAAAGAAGAAGTCTCTCCACTCAGTAAGGCGGAACTTAAGGGGTGAAGACTGAGTCAAGATGAAGATAGTGGATTCAGTGAGTGATGACAATAACTCACTGAATCCCGAAACTCCTCATCAACTACTAACACTGAAGACAAACTAAAGACAAAGACTGAAGGCTGAGAAGACTGAAGAATGGGCAGGACAAAACGGTTAAGCTTGAAGCGAATAAGACGGAGTACTTATCCTCAAGAAGTCAACTTTCCCTGAAAGGCTTAGCATCAGTGCTGACAAGCAGAAAGCGGCTTTGTCCCTTACCAAATATAGCCTTTGTAAACAGAGACAAAATACATAAGTATTTTGTCTTCTCAGAACATATCAGTTTGTCCTCTAGGATAGAGTTAAAAAAATCATACTTGTATAAATAGCATAAGAGTTGGAGTGAAAGATTCAAGCTTGTGAACTAATTGTAAAACGCACACACAAGCCATCTTTCATTCCTCCAAATACAACTCTGTCCCTAAGATAGCTCAGTGGTTCCTTTGTAGTTGTGCTCAGACTTAGCCTGAGCTTAGTGAGGAGATACAATACTTTGTCATTTCAATCCCAAGTACTATTCCGTAAGTACTTGGGTAATGTATTCTTTTTTATTTGTTTCTAATAAAGAATATTAAGTTGAAAATTAATCAGTGTATTTTTACTTACTTGATTTCAGTCATTATTCACAATCTGCTTGTTTATTGTTTTTAACTGTTTTAATACGATTGTGAAACGGGAACAACATTCTGTAGATAAAAGTATGGGGGCATTGCCTGGACCAAAGGGATATTTTTTGTACATTCTGATGTCACCATTACTTTGCATTAAAATCATTGCACTATTAGAAGGATAACTACTATGTGTAATAAGAGTAACATGGCTAGCACTTCTTTCTCTTAATGATCTCAATCCACGTAGTTAATTAGTTTAATTTATTTTAATTTCTTGTTTAGTTTAATTAAAAATCAAAATCAAAACCCCCTGTTAATCTAAATATCATTATGTTAGTCTAAACAACACTATTACTGAGAACGACTTTGTACTTACCCCACTGGCTACAACCGATCGGGTACACTGCCCGTGAAGGTGTGTCTTTAGTATAATACCGACAAAATATAAATTTAAAACTTGATAAATACTAAAAACCTATACACAACACGACACACTATCAACGACTGGTTCTCGTAGTTGTATTGCCCTAACGCAACGACTCAAACAACTATGAGTGCTCCCAAGACGATGAGACGCATACGCTATACCACCGAGTATTGCTTGTGAAGCAACCGCAACTCGTTGTGGGTCCTCCACTTAGTTTTTCATGACTTTGTCCGTGTCAACAAACAATTCGAAATACCTTGACGTTTTAGAACGGGTCCGAGTCAAATAGCAATGATTTGAAGCACTTCTTTAATGGTAGTCTTTACTTTTTCCCTTACACTCGTTGTATGGGGAAGAAGTCGACTTTAGCACTCCTAATTTGGTTGAGAAATGAAAATGTATCAATTGTTTTATACATCGTTCTGCAACGCATTCTTTATTTAAATTGAAATAATTTTCAAATAAAAATATCTTCATTTCGAAATTTCATTAGATTTTAAAAGAGAAATGTATTCTATAACACTAATATAATTATTTCAGATTCATTGAAAGTTTTCAAGTTCATTGAAATTGAAATATAAATCACAAAGTGTAGTGTGATTCTTGATATACCATGTGGTGACCTACAGTTCGAACTTATAAATTAATGTTATATCACATGTGATACATCCAACGAGTTTGACTTTTCAAAATAATTTTTTTCCAACTTCTATGAATAAATTGTCTTGATTTGGAAGTTCAAAATTTATATCTGATATATGGTTGGAAAGCTAAGGATATGTTTTTTTCACTGACATACACGATGAATCGCTTAGAGTTTTACACAAATACTTAATCACATTTTATGATAGCATGTTTAATATTCGAACTTACAGATTAGTGTTACATTACATGTGATATATCAAGCAAAATAGCGTACAAAAACAATACAAAAACAAAAAATTGTCAAAGTGCTCCTCTATTAAAAGATAATTAAATGTTCACCACGATAGTATAATTTATGTTGATTAAAAATTTATGGTTCATGTATTTAAAAATAAATAAATAAATAAATTAAAAAAAAAAAAAAAAAAAAAAAGGTCAGAGTTGGGTTTTAATTAAAAATTTTAGTTAATCCTTTATTTGTTTTTTTCTTTTATAAAATGAGTGGTTAAAGTTTATCATGCAAGAAAAAATTAGTTTGTGAACTTAAGGAATTTAAGTACCGTATTAATTAGGGGTGTCATAAAAGCCGATCCGCCCCAAACCCAAACTCGAACCCGAATATGGCTTTTCGGATCGGGTTACTCGGTTCCAAAATTATATTCAGGTCAACCCGAATTGACCCGAGTTCTAAACAATGTCAGGTTCGGGTATAATTTTTAAACGACCTAAACCCAAACCCGAGTTGACCTGACCTGAGTTGACCCTACCCGAATTGACCTGAACCTGAATTGATCCGACCCGAGTGATGATCCGAGTTCTAAACAAGGTCGGGTTCATGTATGATTTTTTTAGCCTTGATCCGAATTAACCCGAACCAAATTAACCTAAACCCGACCGGGTCAACCCGAATAACACCCCAATAACCACATTATGAATGTAATAATTTTAAGAAAATAGTTTTAAACGAAATATTGTAAAAAATTTAAGAAATATTTTAAGGGAAAAAAATAATGTAATAATTTTAAGAATGAATTCTTCATCACGTAATCACACGCTAAAACCCTCTTACAAGTCTTAGAAATTTGTGTAACTTTAGCTCTGCTCGATCGACAAAATCATCTTCAACAAAACAGCATATAATAAGGTATAAAAATCTTCACTATCAGTTATATATGTGTTCTTTTACTGTTAATTTGTGACTATTAGAAGCTTATTTATTATTTGTGTAACCTTTTATTCTTGTTGCTAATTATTCAATACACCAGTTCCTTGTCTCAGTTTTGTATAAAGTACGGCTCTTCGCCTATGATTTTGCTAAAAGATTAATGTAACATGATGGCTGCAAATAGGGTTTAGGTATTTGATTATATGGATTTGCGAGTCCTAAACAATAGCTAATTAGTGGTTAGGTATTTGTGATTCTTCGTGCACTTTTATGTTTACTTGTTTGTGCAACTAGAATCCATAAGATGCAAGAAAACACCTTAGTCATTACTAATATATATAGGCAGCGTTTTGACAAACACGCACACCGGATGCAAGACACAATAACACTATATCATGGATAGAAAAAATAGTTAAGAGTATTTAAACTGACTTTGATGTAATCCTTGAAAAATAGTAGTTGCAACACATGCACTACAAACAAAAAGAACAAGATTACAATATCTGATATCGCAACATATGTAAGTGAAATTTTAATAGGACATTTATATTTGGCAGATCAATTGCTGCGTACGTGATTGGCAATTGAGAGCAGCAAACTGAATTTTAATTCACTATGGGCAACGATCCAACACCTTTTTCAGAGATTGGCAAAAGTGTAGAAGGTAAAGCTTCTGGTTATTTTATTTTCCTTATCCATGATGTTGTATGCTAGCTTAGTAATTAGTTATGTTCCAAGTGGTCAATCCACACATGATATTTACCTTACTAATTGCCAACAGCTTTGGACTTTGCTAAAACTTGCAGCGAAAAGTGAGTTCTACCATTCGCTCCTTTTTGTAACACTAGTTATATCCCTGAAACCTTTTTGTTCTGTCCTGATAGTTGATTTTGCTTGTTTTTTGAATTTGTCTGACATATTATAAGTTACCGTCATAAATATGTCATTTGCCAAATTTTTGCTTGCCTAATACAGTTTCGCCATGGATTAGTTGGCTATTGAGTAGGGAACTGCCTTATGATTAGTTGGTTATTGAATAGCCTTGTTTACTTACACTTGTATAGATTATTTGGTTCTTTTTGGTGCTCATCCTTTAACCATATCAGATTATACTAAAAAACACTAGATGGATAACTTCATAATCAATCATGGTTCGGACTCCTTCTTCTATAATCCAGCAGTGTCTAGATTTCTGAATTCACAAAGCACTCTTCCAGGATTGAGTATAAATCATCATGAACATGTGTACTGCCATTTTAAGGAATTGTTTCATCATTGTACAAAAGGTGAAGCACACGTTCATCATACAAGTTCGTAAATTTTATAAGTTGTGGGTGCAATTGGTCAATATTGAGAGACGTCCTTGATAGCGTAGAGAAAATGTGGTTTTGGATTACTAATACTCTTCTTAATGCAGATCTATTTACTAAAGGTTACCAATATGACAAGAAGATTTCTCTATCAGTTCCTGGATTAAGTCTCACGGTATGAGCATGTTTATGATATATTCTTTACTTCAAATAATGCACTCGTGTTTCATTGTGGTAACTTCTTCTTTTTGTTTCATGTGGTCATCGATGCTCAGTTTAAAGAGGGAAAGTCTAATGAAGATACACTAACCACGGTAATAATTCAAGGAATTTGCTCATAGAATTATATGTGTTTTGTTAGGGAATTTAGTTTTGACTTTTCATTTTGCAGGTGTCAACAAACCTAACTGTTAATGAAATACTGCCACACACAAAAGCAGAATTAAGGTTTCAAATTCCTGATTGTAGTTCCGGAAAGGTTAGTGTTCCTTATTAAGTATAAATCTACTGTAATTTTGCTTATGTGAGGTTTCTGAATGATTGCAAAATAAGATAAACTGACTTGTAGTTTACATGTGTGGTTCACTATGAGAAACGCTTCTAAAGGATTATAAAACTCTTCCCTACGTTGTTTAGAGCTTATTGCAAGGTTCATTTAGATTTACGATATTAGATCCATAAGATTAAACATATGTTATATATATCTTCCAAGTTTTTTAATATAAATGATGTTTTGAGTTGAGTTTATATTGCTTTTGTTGTCTGAAATTGATTACTAAGAAATATGTTTTGAAAAATTTTAAAATTCTAGTGATTGATCATACAAAAAAGGGATAAGTGTTTCTAAATGTATCCAAGTTACCCTGTTTTACTAAGTTGTGTATCCAAAAATTAATCCTCCTAAACAATGCAAACAACTTACTAATCATACTATTATATACATATTTTATCATTTGTTTAGAGATATTTACATAAATCGTCCTTGTGGCTAGGAACAAATTGCAAAGACAGTCCTTAAATTTATTTGCATAAATCGTCCTTGTGGTTAGCATGGTCAACGGAGGTCAATGCCACGTGTCACCGCATGAGTGGTGCCACGTCATATCGGGTCGGGTCGGTCAATGGTTCGGGTCGGGTCGGGTTGCCACGTGGACCAATGAAGTGGTGCCACGTGGCATTGGTAAAATAAACCTCATTTTGGCTCGAGTGGGATTCGAACCCGGGACGTTTGTGAGAGAAGCATAGCTTTGCCCAACTGGGCTAAGCATAGCTTCAATAATATTACCCCTAAATCAATTACATAACCCTTCCTAAAATTTAAAGGCCCAATTCAATAATACTAAAAGGTTCAATTTAGTTTTTGGCCTATCAATTTAAGGGGTTATATGGACTGTAAAAAAATAAATAAATATACCATCGGACTCGTTTTTTCGTGCTCTTTCCAATGGTATGCTCGGGGAATTTTTTAGACTTCGTTAGAACCTCGAAAAATGCGAAAACGTCGTCGAAAAATGCGAAAACGTCCTTTTCCGAGGTGCAAAGGAAGTCAAAAAAATTCCCCGAGCATACCGTCGAACTCGTTTTTTTGTGCTCTTTCCAATGGTATGCTCGAGGAATTTTTTCGACTTCGTTTGGACCTCGTAAAATGCAAAAATCACTGTTTTTTCTATGTTTTCGCATTTTTCGAGATTCAAACGAAGTCGAAAAAATTCCCCGAGCATACCATTGGAAAGATCACAAAAAAACGAGTTCGACGGTATGCTCGGGGATTTTTTCGACTTCCTTTGCACCTCGGAAAAGGACGTTTTCGCATTTTTCGAGGTTCTAACGAAGTCTAAAAAATTCCCCGAGCATACCATTGGAAAGAGCACGAAAAAACGAGTCCGATGGTATATTTATTTATTTTTTTACTGTCTATATAACCCTTAAATTGATAGGCCAAAAACTAAATTGAATCTTTTAGTATTATTGAATTTTAAATTTAGGAAGGGTTATGTAATTGATTTAGGGGTAATATTATTGAAGCTATGCTTAGCCCAGTTGGGCAAAGCTTGGCTTCCCACACAAATAACCCGGGTTCGAATCCTAGGCCAACCAAAAGTGTGGTATATTTTACCAATGCCACGTGGCACCACCTCATTGGTCCACGTGGCAACCCGACCCGTTTACCGAATCGACCCGACCCGTCAACTATCCGACCCGACCCTATGACACGTGGCACCACTCAGGTGATGACACGTGTCGTTGACCGTTCTTTGACCGGGATAACCACAAGGACGAATTATGTAAATTACTTTAAGGACTGTGATTGCAATTTGGTCCTAGCCACAAGGACGATTTATGTAAATATCTCTAAACAAATGATAAAATATGTATATAATAGTATGATTAGTAAGTTGTTTGCATTGTTTAGGAGGATTAATTTTTTGATACACAACTTAGTAAAACAGGGTAACTTGGATACATTTAGAAACACTTATCCCTACAAAAAATACTAACATGAGTTGTTTTTATTTACCTTCAGCTTGATGTTCGGTATCTCCATCCCCGAGTTGCCATTGGTTCGAGTATCGGCGTGAACTCGTCCCCAGTTTTAGATCTTGCTGCAGCAGTCGGCTACAAGGATTTACATCTTGGTGGTGAAGTTCAATTTGATACCGCCTCTAATTCTTTCACCAAATACACAGCGGGCATAAGCTTCGACGACTTACACGACAATTGTTCTATTGCTCTTTTACTGTATGTACAAAAACCTAAACTTTGCTTTTATTGAAAGGGTTTAAGCCTAAAAGTAGCCATGTAGGTACGTTAACGTCCCGACTTGGTACATGAACTAAAAAGTGTCATACTTATTGTTACGAACTCTTAAATATTTTTCTTAAATGCACATTTAAACTTTTTTCACCCTAAAAAATGCTGTAATTTACCTGGTTAATGCCCACTCCTCTACTACTTTGGGCGAATAACTACATGGCTAGTTTTATGGTTTAAACTTTTTTAAAATGGGCAAATAAGTAACTTCCCTTAACCTTCATCTAACAAATGGCAGGATGGACAAAGGGCAAACATTGAAGTTGTCAAGTGCACTCTCTATAACTAGTAAAAATCTAATATTTTATGAGGTTACACATCGATTCTCATCATCAGAATTTAGTGGTAGTTTCGGAAGTGCTCATATAATTGACCGTTACAATAAAGTGAAGACTAAGGTTTCGGACACTGGAAAAGTGGCAATGGTGTGGCAACGAGAATTGCGACCAAAGTCATTCGTATCTGTTTCAGCAGAGTATGACACTTTCAGACCTAAAGTTTTTCCAAAGTGGGGTCTTTCGTTAGCTCTCGGCCTATAACTCTTTGTTAGAAGGTGCAACGTTGGTAAGATGGATTAACTCATTTTTGAAAATTTTGACATTTATATAGTCTTGTTAACATTCTTGTTCAGGTAGTGAACTGTTGATGATTTTTGGTTTGAATAATAAGCCATAATTCAGATTTGAAAATAGTCTATGGGTTCATGTCATTAGTGCATCTTTTGCCTTACCAAGCTGATGTAAAAAAAATTCATTATCGGTCTTTCATTTCAAAACCATCATGCCAAACGCATCTTTTGTTTGTAAACCATGGTATCATATTCATTATTCACAATCCATGAATCACTAACTCTAGATACGGAACCAGAACCAAATATGATCGGGCATACAAATTTTTTTGAACCGTAATATTAGAAACATTTTTTGGTGAATCGGGTGCATTAAGAAAAAAAATATGTTTTTTTTCAAAAATTAACACTATATCAAAAATATCCATGAGGTTCCCGAAAATCTACTAGAACCCCCTGTTCTCCCTGACTATCTCACAAGTTTGGTGTTCGCAATGGTAAGCCACTAGATAGTTGGTTTTCCTTAATTCACAAGATTAGGAAAATAATATCTTACACATATATAAATCATAAAAATATCTTTTATCATGTTTGAATAAAACCACCACTAAACTTATAAGTTATCATATAGTTCTTTCATATTCATATCGTTAGTCATTTTATTCTAAATGTTATCTTTTGTTTTTATGAAATAATGGCGACAATTGATATACGGGACCACAAAAGGCAGATAGCATGTTCATGTGGGAACCAAACCATATCACATAGAAGAACTTTACAATCGGATTACTCATTACGTACAACTTTTCTTTTTTTATTTGTTTGGTGATAACATTATCACATAGAAGAATTGATTTTGACAACATTACCCGTCAAGTGGGAGACCGATTCATATCATATCGTTAATTTTCATTTCGTATATGTTTTTATAGAAATAAAAACTATCTTTGGAATAAATTGGAAACCAAAACATTTGTTATGTAGATTAATGATAACTAATTAATTATACATTTTATTTAGAGGCTTTGCCGATAACAATTTTCAAGATGTTACTTATGAAATCATAATATGTCATTTTGATACGTGATAATTTTGATATGATATGTTTGTGTTTGAAAGCTATTAGTTGGCATTCATTATATCTATGTGTAGTACGATCCAAATGATACATGTTCCAAATTGTTATGTCTTAAACATGGCTTGCATGAATCTTTCATCTTGTTTCTTTTTCTTCTTGTCACACTATTTGTTTGGTACGTGTGCACATATAGTATGTCAAAGTGCTTTTGGTATGACAAACTTTTAGAAGCCTTTTTATCTTACAAATTAATCACATAGATTGTTGTGTTAATTTATAAGCCAAGTATGCTTAAGCGTCTAAGTCTAACGACAAAACAATCTCAAAATGAAATGTCTTGAATAAAGTTGTATTCTTGCATAATATGATTGTCTTGATGCTATCTTGTATGGTGATTTCTTGTCTACTTAAGTGCAATGTGTTGTTTTTGCTTATATAATATGTTATCATTTGATTTCTATCATGTTAACATCATTTGTCACTAACAAATTTGTTTTGTAGGTTGATAACAAATTATTTGTTATCTCAATTGGTTCTAACTTTTATATGCTCATTTTTCATAATCCCCTTTATTGCTACGTAGATTAGTGCTATGCTTTATGGGACCCCTACACTTGCATATAGTTTAAAAGCATATAGAATTAAGTTCTAGAGGGTTGGCTTTGCATTTTTGTCTTTCAACCGACCTATTTCCAAATCTCATTTTTGCTTCCGCTTTCCAAAAATAACCTCCATCATTATTTAGTTATAACAATACTCTAATCCTCTTCACTTCCTATTAGGAAACCACATGCCTCATCATACGATCATCTCGTATTAATCGAGAAGAGGTATGTGACTTTAAGGATGAAGTTCATTGTATGCTAACCATCATCCAGAAAAACATCACTAAGCTCATCTCTTTCGTTAACCCGAATAACCTCCTAAACACTTTGTTGTCATTCGTTATTTGATACATTACACATTATGTTGGATGTCCACCAATTTAGGGGGAGAGAAATCCATTCACATAATTATCTTTTGTCAAAATTTATGTCTCTTAGACTCTAAAATACCAACACATAGGTAAACACCACTTAGCTAAAAAACCGGTTCACGAAACCACAACTAGTTCAACCTTTTTTAACTCTTTATCACAAGTTTGCACCAATACCTCATCAAGTGAAAAACGCATCATGTGTTTTTACAAACTTCTTCATCTCCACAATCAACAAATCTAGGATTTTCCTTAAACTAGCACCTTACAACTTCACTATCTAGAACACCATCATAGGGTCTTATCCTTTTTCTCGCTTGACACATGTCATGCATGTCATTGTCAGTGCAAATGATATATTAATCAAAACCGCCATTCCCAACACCTTCTCAACACGTTGGTCTACCCAACTCTCACTCATATGATGTCATTCTCATCCTCATATAGGTACTCATTATTATTAGTTATTTTACATATTGTCTTCATTTTTTTTTTGCAATGTCATACTCATCCATGTCGGTCAAAACCATGTTAATACTATCTCTCCCATTGTCACCTAGAATAGATCATTTTTTCATATCAATCAATGAACGAAGTTATCTTCATGTCTATTCATATTTTCTTTCCTCTTCGTCTTGGTCACTTGACATTACGAAAGGATTGCATGAGTCTATATTTTTATATTTGCTATACATACGAGTTTCTAACTCCTTAATAGCTTCCTACCTAATCACCACCACCTTCCATCACATCTTTCACTAATAATCACCACCATGGATTAGCGAAATCTTGTCATTATAAATCATGAGTCATCTACCGATTTATCACCACATGAATCCTACTAGTAAACTGACACCAACACTAGTACCACTAGCTTTAACTCTTTATATTCCAACTTCACTTCATATCTTCTTTCTAGGAACCATTTTGTAGACTTTTATCATATTATATTCTCACTTTTCTTATGATTGTAATTAGGAGACTACACTTCATGAGATATTTGATTATATCATTTATATATATCACATATATACATCTTATTTTTCTTTGTCAAAAAGATGAAATATATTGCACTAATGATCTTCATTGTAGGTTCATCATCATATACACTAGATTGTATATAACTTACTCATCTAAGGATGAAGTTTGCATCAATTATTTTTCTTATTTTAGGTGCTTCTTTACACCCTCGAGCAAGGAGGAATATCCTTTAAGTACTCATATAGCATCGTCTATACACTTGGTTGTATATGACATATTTGTCTAAAGACAAAGCTTCTATTATACTAATATTTATTTTGAAGGTTCATCTTGACGCCCTAGAGCAAGGGAGCTTTCATCAAGAATTTATTGAATGCACCTTATACACACTTTGTTGTATATCACTTACTTGTCCAATGACGAATATAGTTTTGCACTAATATTTGTTTTGTAGATTTTAATCATACCCTGACGCCTCAAACAAGGGGGAGCAACCGTCAAGGGGAGCATGCACGCATTTAGCATCATTCTCACTTTTCAACAAGCATTTGTGCTTCGATAAAAAGTGGAGAAAACAGGCTAACATTGCTATGCATTTTTCTTTTTCATATATTTCTCATAATTTTTGTTGCATAAAACTAACCTTGATGTAGGTTAAGCCTCTTTATTTGATCCATGGATCCGCTACCAAACAAGGGACGGATTGAAGTGGACGATTTAACTTCACTAGGGATGATGCAAGCTCGCCTTTTGGGGAGAAATTAAGTTAAACTCAAGGACAAGCCCTTTTGTTTCGACAAAAAGGGGAGAAGAGTGTAAACGGAGAAGGTAATGTAAAGGTAGTAAGGATACAAGTAACTTTTTACATTTTACTTTCTATTACGTTTACATATCTTTGTCATCATCAAAAAGGGGGAGATTGTTAGTAAAAAATATTACGATATTTAATCTATACAGTCTCGTTTGTTTTGATTGATGACAAACATGTAACTTGTAATACATAACGTAAAATGTACAAGTTACTTGTAATTACATTTGTCTCAACATACATTCAACACCTCTCGATGTCTCAAGTCCTCGTATGTTACAACACAGGTTCGTACATGTTTGTTATGTGGCATTATGATCAAACACATTAACAAATCATTTAGAATGTTTAAAATACGTTTAGAGTCACTAAGTATTTTAATAGGTTAACCATTCTATTTCGAACCTCATTTTACATTTTGCATTCACAAGTATTTTATACAAATACATCTTTTGTAAAATGTCTAACAAATATATACTTTTATTTGTACAAGTAAACTAACTATAATATTCATACAAGTACTAAAGTTTACTTACACTTGACAAAATATATTTTATTTTGACAAGCACTCAACTAGATATTTTATTTTACAAAAGGTTACTTATATTTTATTTACAAGTAACTTACCTTTTTAATAAGTATATACATTTGTTTAAATGTATTTTTCATAAAAAGGAAAACACTCTTTTATTACCTCATGCATAGTGTCATCTAAATCTTTAAAAGATTTTGGAAAGATTTTGGAAGATATTCTAAGATATCAAATCTAATAAATTATTATATTTTTGATTACCACTTTTGGTTATAAATACCATCCCATGGTTTTCTCATATCTTCATCCCTTTCAACATATATTCTCTCTAACATTCTTTCATCACTTAGATCTATAGATAAACATGTAGTAGCATACATCAATCACCCTCACCATCACATGATCATAATGCTTCTAACATTCATCTTTGTTGTAAGCATATTTTACATTTTGATCAACCAAGGAATGTTTAGAGATCTAGCCATCCTCATTCACGAAAGCATATCAACATATGAAGATTCAAGATCTCTTGATATCCTCATTGATTGAAGACTTCTTATTTAAGAAGATCATTTAGATTAGTCATTCATATCCATTAGACATTTATGTCATGGATCATCATTGTAAATATCATTGCATCATCACAACACTTTCACCAAACTAGATTAGATGGTTTATGTGTTTGTACCATAAAACACAAGGTTTGTTATGTTGGGCCATAAAACATAGTGGGAGTGGTTGTACCCTTGAAAAGAACTCGACATCTAGCTTAGTGTCGGAAATATTGTATAGGCGATGTAAGGTTGGTTCTACCTCGAACTAGAACCCGGTATTTAGCTTTGTACCGGAAAAAGTGTAAGCGGCGATTGTAAGGTTTTCTCCGCCGAGAAGGGAGCTTGTTGATTTAGTGAAGTAACTCTCGAGTTGGGTACTCGGGGAGTGGAGTAGGGCGGAGAGGAGATCCGTGACCGAACCACTATAAATCCTCGTGTTCGGTTTGCACTTTCCTTTCTTTATCTCTTTACTTTTATAATTGCTTATGATGTGGTTTGATGATGATGCTTGTGTGACAACTTGGTTTACTATGCTTTATATTAGTCATAAACAATAATTGATACTTTCATATAATAACAAGCTTCATAAGTGATTTGATACAAAAGATCTAACGATTTTAAACGGTAACGTATTCACCCCCCTCTACGTTTTCACATTTACTATTTAAGTTTTTTTACTCGAGCTTTTGCAATTTCGCCGCTCGAACTACGAAGGAGTATTAAAAGAAAGGTTAGTAGGCTCAAGCGCGTTTCTGGACTTAAGGTCCATTAGGGTTTTCATGTCATGTAATCTTTATAAATTATGACTTAATAATACATCACAACATACGGAAAATTATGTGATCTAACAATATAATGTCCATGCGACATCATTCAAAATCATCTAAAACCACTAACCGCTTCTTTTAATATATCAAATACAAATGCAATTCACTCATTTTATTATTCATACTAGCGAAAAATGCGAAGCATGTTTTTAGTTATATCGGGTTACATCAACTAATGTTGAGGTTCCTGCCCGCCTAAAACGTACAAATTCTCTATGACTTCGCTTTTTTTTTTTGTTGATAGTATATAAATTGTTCAAGTTTCTTTTGTTAATTCATTTTTATTCTTATTCCTACATGAAAATGGGGTTTATCCCCTAATCCACGTATGTAAGGATATGCTTGGTCGCCCCTGAATGCGTCATAAGTTTTTCTAATCCTGTCTTATTTAAGTTTTACTTTGATTATTAAATAAAACGAGTGTGGAAATCGCGCGATGCAGCGGGATTGGCTTAAAAGGACTTACTTTGTAACGACACTTAAACCTTAGGGGTTAATTTTGCCAAGTTGCTATAGATAGCAATTAATGGTATAGGACTTACTTTGCATCGTCACTTAAACCTCAGGGACTGTTTTTGCCAAGTTATGAAACTTTGCATTTAATGTTTGGACTTACTTTGCAACGCCACTTGAACCTCAGGGACTATTTTTGCCAAGTTGGGAAAGATTGCATTTAATGCGCTTGCTTTGCATACAATGTGTACGCTTTTTAGTATTATATACAAATTGGGTTCTTCTGAAATTTGTTTTGATTTTTTTGTTTTTAAATTTTTTTTTGAACGGCATGTTTTACGTTTTCATCAATTTTTATACGTTTTCGATTGTTTTTACACGTTTTCGTCCCTTTTTGCACGTTTTTGTCCGTTTTTACACGTTTTCGTCTGTTTTTACACGTTTTCGTTTGTTTTGCATGTTTTCATCCGTTTTACACGTATAAAGTTCGTTTTTGTCCATTTTAACAAGTTATCGTCCGTGTTTACACGTTTTCGTTCATTTTTACACATGTAAAGTTTGTTTCTGCACGTTTCTGAATAAGCTAAAATAGGATCATTGATCCATTCTAACCACATTGGTTTTACATTTCTATTTCTATTGTGAATCCATATATGCTAATAGATTTTGACCTCCTCGCCTAGAGTATCTTTCCTTGGAGGTTTAGAGTCAAAACAAACTCTACTGTGATATCTCCATAAAACCCAAATAGCTATTTGAATAACCACGTCGAAGCAGGCCTTGGAATGGCTGGGCATGTTGACTGTTTCGGCCCATGAGAGCATATCCGGGTGCAACTTTGGGTAGTCATTCAAACCCCACCAAGTGAAATTTGTTTTGATTATTTCAAGTATTTCTTAAATTGTAAAAAGCATATTTGTGTTTCAACTTCCAGATTTGTAATTCATCTATTCATAGTTGTATTTATCATAATTTAATGTTACAATCATAGGTCATGCATGTATAAAGAATTAGACGAATAATTGAATGAGTTTACATGATTATTGTTTGATAGTTTGGACTAGGGGTGAGCATTTGACCCGAACGGACCGGACCGACCGAAGGACCGACCGGACCGACACGGACCGAGACCGGACCGACCACATTCGGTCCGGTCCGCGGTCTCGGCTTTTGGGCTAATTCGGTCCTCGGTCCGGTCCGGACCAAAACCGACGAATTTGGCTTTGTTGGACCGGACCGACCGAAGGACCGACCGGACCGACACGGACCGAGACCGGACCGACCACATTCGGTCCGGTCTCGGTCTAGGATTTTTGCCGAACTCGGGTGTCGGTCCGGTTTTCAGACCGTGCACACCCCTAGTTTGGACTAATGATTTTTAGATTAAAACCCCAATGTCTTCCATTAAAATTCATTAGTTTCACCTTTGTTTTCATTAAAATGGTTGAAATTCACGTAGACTTTTTGCTACGACTTTCAAATCTATAATCGTGTTAAAGTTTAGCTACGTAATTGCTAAATAGTACGGAGTAGCAACTTGCACAAGTAGACAACCATAGTACTCCGTATATTCTAAAGCTAAAACAAACTAGACAAAAATAAATACTATAAAAGCTCTTGCTTGTTAATCAATATAATTCTAATAAAAACGTATCACCCAAGCGTTGTTTATATTAATTGTATTATTGTAGATAATTTTTATTTTGTAATCAAATTAAAATAGCTAAATGTATGGTGGTCAAGTTGCTGAATACATGCTAATTAGACATAATCAAACATCAATATTTTATTATCAGCCTGATTTATATTTAAATAAGTACAAAATAATGTAATAATAAATTATAATAGTACCATAATAATTCAACTTTAGAGACAATAATGGCAAATGTCGACCGGTGGTGTCCAGGTTGGTGTGAATGGCTTCATAAGAATCGTTGAAATCTTAATCGCACGTCAAGTACTAATTTTCTTTTGCTTTTTGTGTTTGTTTATAAAAAGAACGATCTAATTTTTTTCTAAATTAAAGCAGTTTGAACGTGATTGAAAGCTTATTATTATTCAGGGTGTCTTTTATTTGTGGTGATCACACGTAAACTTGCAAACAAATCATTTTCTATCGAGTCATTGGTGATCTAGCAATCTAAACTATGTTGAGATCAATATAAATCTTATATTTGCCATAAATCCAATAAATTAATTTTAGTCATTCATTTATTATCAAAATTAATAAAAAAACATTTTTACATTTTTTTTTAAAAAAAACAACATATCTTGCAAACGGTATATCTTCAAACTACAAAAAAATACATCATCGTGACGAAAATTAAATTATCTTTCTATAAATATACACTTCTCTATATTTTCCACAAACCATTTTTTTTCAAAAATTCCGCTCAGAAAAATCACATATAATTTGTAAAATCATATATGATTTGTAAAAACCGAATCAAATATGATTTTCACTAATTATATATGATTTTTCTGGGCTGAAATTTTGAAAAAAAAAATCGTTAAAAATGTATAAAAGTGCATATTTATAGAAAGACAATTTAATTCTCGCCGCGATGGTATGATTTTTTTCGCGTAACGATTAACGGTTTACGAGATATTTAATTTTAAAAAAATGGTGAAAGTTTATTTTAGATAGATACCATTTCTCATTTCAGTGAAATACAAAACAACTTTTCCCGAATTAATATTTTCTCTCAATTCATGGTATCAGAACACCACCAGCTCTCCGATGGTGAAACCACCACCAATAACTAACTCTGAAAACTTTAACCACCCTAATAAACTTTGACCACTATAACTACCAAAATTCGTCACTCATACCACCAAAATCCATCAAACAACTCACCATTACAATCACAATCACCTTCTGATCATCATTATCACAACAAATCATCATAACATAACATTAGTTTCACTAAATCAATCAAATTCATCATAAATTTTTCAAAACAAGAAAATGGTAGGAACTTCACAAAACTTACTGAACACAACAACTAATTCAATCATTGATGAAATCACATCCAATCATCCTCTGTATCTTCATTAAACAGATCATCCAGGCCTTGTTTTGATTTCAAAGAAGTACAATGGGTAAGACAACTATAGTTCTTAAAAGAGATCACTAATGATTGCATTGAATGCCAAGAACTAGATGAGGATTATCACTGGAGATTTTGTTGAACCAGATGCTGATTCTGAGTTAAGAGCTCTTTGGGAAGAAACAATGATATGCTGATTTGGATTCTTAATACAGTAAGTGAACAAATTGAAAACAATCTAAATTTCATCAATTCTTCTTCAAAGTTGTGGATGGAGTTGCAAGAACATTATGCTTAGATTGATGGTCATAAAATCTATTAGTTGAGTAATGATATTGTTCAGGTGAAATAAGAAAATCACTCAGTTGAAGTGTATTATCACAAGTTGAAAGGTCTTTGGGATGAATTTGATGCTTTGGAAGCACCATACTTGTGTTTGTGTGTATAGCTGTGAAAATGGCAGAATCAATGGAGAAAGGGATCAAAGGAAAAGGTTGATACAGTTTAAAATGTGGCTTGATGAATGTTACTCAAACATCAAAGGGAAAATTCTCCTTATGCAACCCTTACCAACTGCTGCAAAAGCCTATACTATGGTGAGACAATAAGAAAAGCAAATGGAGGGCATTGCACCAAAGTCTGCAACATCCACCATCTTGAATATTTTTTTCAAACAATCAAAGACCTAATGCATCAAGCACTCAAACAGTTCAAGATTCAACATACCAACCACCGCAAACATTCAAAGAAGTACTATCCCAAACACCCCTAACCCAAGGTTTAATCCATCAAGGTTTGCACAAAATGGGTCAGAAATGATGAGCAATTTCAGGAAGGGTGTATATTGTTAATACAAATAAACCATAAAAACGTTTATTTATATTTTACGATCTTCTATGTTTTTTCGATAACAAACGTAAAATCATTTTAACGAAATAGATAAAATACGTAAAAGCTTTGAGCCAATAGTTTACTAAGACACTTTTACTAAATATATTCACACCATCAAAACATGTTTAGTTAAATAAGTTATATAAAACCAAAAACATGTTTATAAAAACACCTACAAGTAATATTGTTTACTTACATTTTATAAAAATGCATATGTACCTTGTATAAATTATAATGGGTAAATAATGGGTAAAAACCAAATTCCATAACCAAGACCCATGATCCATTGACTATGTACAATGAATCTTGTTGGGTAAAAACCAAAGTGATCACAACTTGCTTTTACAAAGTACGATAAAGTATTTTAAAAGCTCATGAAGTTTTTCGCGTCTATGGTTTCTAAAAACCATAAAAAGAGAATATAGCAAAGGTATGTTCTCTTAATTACAATTAGTTGATCTAAAAATGTGCTAATCGCTTGTGGATAAAATGATAGTATATGTTTCTCTCTCATAATAGGTATCTTTATAAAGACTTTACATATATGAAATGCTATGTGTGTATATATATATATATATATATATATATATATATATATATATACACACACATATATATATATATATGGATTAAGTATTTGACATCAAAATCACAAATTTCTAAGAAGACTCTCTTCACTAGTTTCCATCTTAACATATCATCGAGAATAGTATTCCTCTTTGATTTTTCTAAAACTTTGTAAGCTTGTCAATATACGCCTTCATCATTAAATAAAAATATTGATAACTAAAGTATTAATCCACCATTCCTCGTTCTATTTTCGTTTAAACATTTTTTCAACGCCTACGTTAAATGTCTACTCAAATAGGACTATAACCAAAATCTTATTCTACAAGTTCTTCTAAAAAATAAGTTATTGTATAACTTATTAAAAGTGAAAGGATACTCCAAATCATCCTAAACTTGTCTGCAGCCCCGGATCCCTCAAGTTGTACTAGCCGAATCCCTTAAACAATGGAATCGGCGAAACCGGGCAAACATACAAACAAGAGAATCGTTTTTAAATCCCTGATTACTCCATTTTCCCTCTCCCTAAACCTAAAATGACCAAAACTCATTTCCCATCATCCTAGAGCTTCATCCTCTCAAGCATCTCACTCCTAAACATCATCGTATGTAATTACACTCATATTTCATATTCTTCATCATCTTCATCCTAGGGTTTATGGTTATAATTTTTTCAATTGGTTTTAATTTTTCATTATATCATCAATTGGCAAATTGTTTATTGTAAAATCTATTTCCATACAAAAAGCCCTATATGATTAAGGATTTTCAAAAAGGCATTGTTAATACAAAATAAGCTCATAAGATCATAAACCCATTTTGACCAATTTTTACCTTATTTTTCTTCTAGGAACAAACATGCCTAAATCCACCCAACAAGACCATCATGACACCGTCCACTATATTCCTAGATATTATTGCAAAGAAGGTTTTTCAACTAGTGATCGTAAAACCTTCAAAATGCTTCAAAAACGACTCATCCATGAAGGTCGTGTAATTGAGGAATGCTTCCTTGAAAACACCGACATTCCTCAAGTCTTTTCCGCAATCAACTTTGATTGCCTCCTCAAAATAAATGAACAAATTTTTCCGGTTTTCATCTTTGAATTCTACAAAAGCGTTAGGATTATCCGAAACAATGATGGAACCATTTCAATTGCTTTCGTCATAAACAACCAAAGCATCATCTTACCTCTCACCACATTCACACAAATTCCTTCACATACCGTGTGAAGGAATTTGTATGTACTCTAAAGATTGGTCAATCACTTGTCAATACCTCGCCATAGACTCTAAACCTATCTATCACACCTCACTTGACAACCCCGTTGTAGGTCGAGATACCATCTTCACAAAGAGAGTCAACCAAACTCGTTACAACCGCAACAAAGAACTCATTCATTGTAACACCCCTAAATCTCGGTACAACGAAAGACTTAAACAAGTTTTCGGGGCGTTACTGGATTGGCACATCACACAAGTATAGCAAACAAGATAATCGTATTATAGTTCAAAAACCAATCCCATAATTAATTATCCAAATACAATCATCCCAAAATAGTCAAATGTTAGGCCCAACATGATTTATAAAATAGGTCCACATAATATTATCAAAGTTTAAATATGATCCTTCAACCATGCCTCATTGCCAAGCCTCCACAGAACGAGCATTCCAAACATCAACTTAATTACTTGAGAAAAACATGCTAAAAGGCCAGCTAACGCTGTTGAGTTCATAGGTTTATGTATAAATTCAATAGTGGACCTATAAGATTTTATTTGCTATGCGAGACTAAGATAGATAAATAATAAACACACCAATCACATACCAAGAACACAGTCAATATCGCAGCAGGGCCCCAAGCGACTCTAGCCAACACAATCGTAGCAAGGCCTAGAACAAATGTTACCCTGGACTAGGTCGGAGTAGATATCTATACTTAGCTAGGCAACAGTGTCATAGCAAATGATTGCTACCCTAGACTAAGGCAACATCTACCACATATCTATCTAAACAGTCAACACATAAGCAAATCAAAAGAGTTTAAGAAGGTCCAAAAGAGTAGCATGATTTCTCATCCCAATTTAGTTAAAAACAGAGATAAAAGTGTGGCTATGAAACTCACCTCAAGCAAGCAAAGCACAAACAAACACTAGCAACGAAGATAACAGCTAACACGGCTCCGCAACTACTGACTCGGCACAACCTATTAATATAAACTAATTCTTAATATATATAATCTCAAATTCAACGTTATCTACCCCAATGTATTCCTTTTCTTATCTCCAAAAATATCTTGTTTCACCATTTAGTTCTAGCGTTTGGTATCGTCGTGTGTGTGGTATCGAATCAACAAGACACCATGAATGCACTCAAATGACCACAATGCGAGTCATAACGACACAATGAGACGTCTAAGCGATAAGCTTTATAGACCAATAAGTTTCGGAATAAATAGTTAGACCTTAACGAATTCGTCAATTCGATAAACTCAGTCATTTATTCATGTCGCTTATTATTCCATAAACCAGTCACATCCTAACGAGTCATAAGGATAATTCACCCATTAATAACGTTATCCTACGTGCCTAACAGGCTCTTATTAGATCTGTCAGCCTAATAAGTCCACTATCTACGTGGATTGACGCTATTAATGTTAGGTCATCCGTAACCCATGCAAAAACACATAAATAATATTAAATGCTCATAAATGGCACATTTCGATAAACGTGCCCTCGAAACAATAAATAACTCATTAATTAGAAAATGTATCCATTTTTAGACGTTAGTTTCCATTTAAAATAACGAATAACAAGGCGAGTCTTGTTATCGAATATTTAGTATAAAAATACTATTTATTATTTATATTTCTTAGTTTTATTTACTTGTTTATATATATATTACGTCAATTTCAATATAAGTTTCGAGTCGTTATCCGTTTCGAGTCCACGAGCTCGAGTCATGACCTCTTGGCTTTTATACGTTCTATAGTCCAATATAAACTAAAGTCCATGTTACGGCGTTGTCGGGGTCAACTAAGATTAAAAAGTCAAAGTAACACCGACGTTGCGCAAAGTTGACATTTATAATATTAAGTCCAAAGTAAATAATCACAATATCTCAAATCAACCTCCAATCAACCCATATCAATCGCCATCCAAACAAACTACCAAACATACCCGTGACCAATATCACGACCCTAATGGTCTTGATACGGTCCCGGTTAAGACCACGTGAACCAGACAAGCTCTAGAAGAATTTCGGCTCCACGCGTCTCATCCAAACTCCAACAACAACTACCAATATGTTACCACAATGACCCGACCCGGACCCTTGGTCCTTAGGGGTCTCGTATACCAACCCAACGCCACCAAACGTGGCCCTAGTGGCTCGTTTACCTATCCAACTCCATCCAAACACTCCCAAATGGCTCTTTGAATACCCAAACACAACTAAACAACATCTAAACATCAAAACCCATCTACTAGTCATGACCAAGAACATGTAAAAATGATAAAAATGCAAAAACACAAGAACAAGACACAACATACGATACCAACACACTAGTTTACAAGTTTGATTCGCTCCGAACGGTCTATCTTTTATTAGTCAACCACTTGTGAATGGTCAACCATAAAAGTCAAACAGCTCAGAACAAAATGCAATTAAGTCCAGAGGAGTTTAGTGTTTCCCCGGGTCGTTAAGTCCCAACGAGGTGTGTAAACTGTAATACAACGAATCTGTGATCGGGTGAAATATTGAACAGGAAAACGTTATGATTGATTACACTAAGGAAATTAAATCTAATAAAGACTTTAAAGTCATTTTAATTCTATATTTAAAATCTATTAACGTTTAAAACCTAAAACGTACATTTAAATAAAATTACGTGAACGTACGACATAAAACGTGAAAATAAAGAAGTAAAATACCTACGGATATGGAAAATACATTTTTACAATCCTAACGATGCAAGAAAATTATTGGAAAAATAAAATTATTTTTATGACTATTTATTTAATTATTATTAATTAAAAACTATTTTTAACTATTTAATAATACCCTAAAATATAAGAAAATATGAAATAAAGCTAGAAAAGTGAAATTATGACTTAGAAAAATCTAAAATATTATAAAACTTATTTTAAAACTGAAAATTATATTTATTACACTTTTTATCTATTTATTATTAATTAATTACTATTTAATGATTATTTAAACTATTTTAAATTATAATAAATACTAAATGAACTCTAATAAATATGAAACTTTTTCTATAAATACTATATGATAGCAGAATACTAGGAAAAATATAAAAAGTTAGATAAGCTCACTAATAAGCTGAATTGGGCAAATAAGCAGTTTAAATAAGCACTTGAAATAAGCAATAAGCTATCCAAAAGCAACCATAAGCTACTACAGCCTAAATCTAACCTAAAATGAGCTAATGCAACTGATTGGGACCTAAAAAGCACAAGCTACAGAAAAAAAGCTCGAGACCAGATTTCAAGTCTCAACACGTCTAACGGTTCTAATGTAGCTACTTTAAGCACTAAAATAAATTATCTAGAAAAATCAAAAAAAATAAGCAAAAATGACCAGGCAGTAGAAAACCAACCAAACAGCTTAATTCCAAATTTTCAGCTCAAATGGACTTAAGGTGAAGAAATGAAAAATCAAAACTATAATGGTGATTAGGACATGATATGTTTTTGAAAAGCTTAAAAGGAAATGAGCTATAAGCTGCCTAAAGCTACCAAATGATCACTTAAGCTAAAACTAACTAGGATAAACCTAATGCAACTGAATATGTCCTAAAATACACAAGATTAAGCTATTGAAAACTCATGATCAGATTCTAACAACTTATTCCAAACGGCCCTACTGTGGCTCTTTGGAGGCTAATTTAAGCTTAGTATATAAGCTGAAAAGACAAATTTAAGCATTGAAGTAGCAAGCTAGCCCGAAGGGCTTATGAAAACAACAAATTTCCCTCACTTACATGCACTGAGGATCAAGATGTGAGCTTTTGAAAAAGCTAATATGATCCTGGAGCAGGGCAAGTTTGTGAAAAAGGGCTTAAAAGAAGCTAGCAAATAAGCAGTTTACAATGCTAACTAAAAATTATAAAAAATACTATGATGAAGACAAGCAACAGAATGACAAATATCCAAAAGCACAAGTCTTCACTCCTAATATTAAGTCCTACATGAATTTCACAAGTTTATTCAAAAATGACTTAAGCCGAAATTTGACTTTTTATATAAACATGAAAAGTTGACTAAGTTGAGGTTTAATCCTAATCTAGTGACTGAATATGATGTATTAAGCTATGAAAATACTAGAATAAGCTATATCTACTACTATTGAAAAGATTCAAATGGAAGTGCAAACTAAAAAACTCCACTGTGATGGCAGTTTTGGATTTGGAATAAATTTTTGACTTTTTTGCAAATGACTTATAAATTTTATGTCTAAACTATACTAAACTAACCTAATGCATACTACCTAGGCCAATTTTAACCCAAATTGCAGACTTGAACATAGTTTTAGGCTTAAATCCAAACACCTCTTTATGGACCTGAAAATGCGATTATAGGGTCATTTCGCTAATTTAAACCACTAATCTTATTTCCTACTTATTAATTAACTTATATTATCACTAAATAAGCATTTTATAAAACAAAATAAGCACTTAATAAGCTAAACTGATTTATGGCTATTTTATGGTTTTATGAGTTTTCTAGAAAATAAAGCAAAGGTTAATTAAAACTGATAACACATTTAAGAAACACTTATAAACTACAAATAAGCATATTAGTACTAAAATAAGCTGTAATTAAGCAGTGAAACAGTAACTTAGAAAGTAATGCAAAAACTTGAAAAATGCTCACAACTGTATTGGAATATGAAACAAAGGAATATGATCAAAGACAAGCCTAGCTTGTCATAATCAAGCTATCAACCCAATCAACTTATTCAGAATGCTTATCTACACAATTGCTTCTTCTCCACTTTCCAGTTTGACTTTCTTTGACTTTTGTGAATTCTTTGCATAAAGGATGAGAAAATCATCTAATACATTTAAAATAGCTTTATTAAGATTAAAGGAACTTATTTGAACAATTTTGACTGCTTTTAACATGAAAATTGTGAAGAACACTTTTGGCGGGAAATTAAGTTACAGCTATAAACTTAGAATTGATGATTAAAAACACTTGAAATATGATTAATATGATTCATACAATACATAATTAACAAAACCCAAAGACTATTTTTGCATAAAACTTAAAATCGAATTACAAGTTACACTACGAATTGGTCTAAAAACTGGGACAACCTAATATCTTTGTCTTCTCTCTTCTTAAATAAAGGTCTTTTGAGGTCCTTGCAGACTTTTGAGACTATCCCACCAATTCTGAGCCTTTGATTTAGTCAGAATCATCCTAGCCGTTTAAAACACCTTTTGGCGCCAAAAATTTTTAATGCCAGTTGGGGTTGTGTAAAGCAGTTTTAGGGGCATTAATTGGTTTTGGGAAGTTGTAAAGGTGGAGGGGACAAGGTGGGAAAGGTTGGTGATGAGCTGGTGGAGAAACCAGGAAGTGGAGGGTGGTTTTGGTTTACAGTGTTGGGAGGGAAGGAGGAACAGGGAAGGTGGGTTTGACCCTGGTTTTATTTATTTAAAGTTTGGGCTGGTTAGGGTGTTGGGCTTGTTAGGGCCTGGTGCAGTTTTGTAGTGTAAGATTAGCCCAAGGACTAAATGTGTACAAGTGAAAGTCCAGGGGCTGTTTTGCTATCATTCCAAACTTTCTTCTAGGGACCAATCCTGCCAATACACAATAACACAAGGACCAAAGTTGTATTTTTTTCTATTTTAAAACTTATAAGGATCATTTGTGTCATTTTTGGATTCTTAGGGGTAAAAGTTGCTAGTTTTGTGTAAACTTTCATCCAGGGACTATAGTAAATATATTTGAGTTCCCAAGGACGAAAGTTGACTTTTTATTCATTTTACACCTTTAGGGACTAGTTTTGCCATTCTGAAATTCCAGGGGACTGAAAATGACAGTTTTGTGAACTTTGCATGCTTTTCACTTGTTTTCAATCTTTTGTACCTGAATCACATAAAAACATATTTCAATGATATTTGTAACATTTATATAGTCATTTGTGTGTTTTGGTCGTTTTTGTGGGTTTAAATAATATAAAATATATGTGTATTTAGACACATATCAAATCCCCACACTAAACTATTGCTAGTCCCTAGCAATCTTTTATGAAAATTTAATGGATTTCATCTCTTTACCAAAAGCCATTACTTCTGGAGTAGCCAATTGTTTTTGTTCAAGTAAGAACCTTGGTACAATGATAACCAAATGATTTTGAGCAAATCACAAGCTGTAAACGGATTTGATTTGTCTTTACCAAAAGCCGTTTGCTTCTGGACTAGCCAACTCTTAGATAAAATATCTTTGGTGAGTCGATTACCAATTATGGTTTTCCAACTGCCTTTACCACAAGCCATAAACTTGCGGGCTAGCCAACTCTTCACTTTTAAGGATATGGTGAGCTGAACACCATACAATTTTGGGCAAATTGCAAGCCATCAACGGATTTGAGATATCTTTACCAAGAGCCGTTTGCTCCTGGATTAGCCAATCCTTTTGTTTATTAGATATGGTGGACTGATAATCGTAGTTTGAGTAAGTGCAAAACACTTACTCCAAAAAAATTTTGGCCAAAAATGGGGGAATTGGGTGGTATAATAACATGATAAAATTCGTGAGAATTCCCCCCACACTAGAAATGAATATTGTCCTCAATATTCAAAGTACCGGCTGTTATGTCGAAACTTAGAACGTAAAAAGGAAATATTACGGCCATTATTTTATTTTTGTTATATACACATTTTTTTTAACGTGAAAACTTATATACAACAGCGGGGGGCAACTCCCCCACACTAGGGTGGTACACACGGGTGAAAACCCATGTTTAACTACTGTTTTTGATTACCGAGTCGCTAGCTTGACTCGACCCCGAATTAATTTGTTCATGGGGAAGTAAGTGGAAGAGACAATCTTCATCGGACTTTCATTCAAGATGTTTGTATAAACATTGAAGTACGTGAAAGTTCCACATCGATGAGGTATACATAGAACCGGCTCACAAATAATAAATGAAAATGCCGGGGTCAAAGATAGTGTCCTCATTTCCGAAGGAGTGAAGAACAGGAGAAGCCACGGGATAGGTGAAGAAGAGAAAGAAAGTCATGATAAACATCATGACTAACTCATCATCACCCACAGGAGAATTCATAATAGCATGAATCTCATCATTTAAGCTCAATTGGTCTAGACATATCCCGGGTGTGTCTAGATCAAAGTAGAAGTTATCATACTCCGATGGATATATGACATGAGTGAGTTCACGGAGAACTCTTCATGAAGAGAATCATTCACATGAAGTGAATTTGTGAACTCTTGTTCCATTGTGGGCTCATCACTATCCTCGTCAAAGATTGGATTGTTAGAAATCCAAGTGAATTTAGATTCGAATTCAAATAGAGGATTGGTGAAAGTAGCTTTGAATGTTTCGGGAACAAAGTGATCAACATTCTCTATTGGACTGTTAGGGTGAGAAGTGAGTGAACGATCATTATAAAGGAGACTTTCAATTTCTCCTAGGTCGGCTTCGAAATCAAAGATATCATCATCACTTTTCGATGAAAGTGGATTGATGTGAGCGAGTTCATCGGTGAACTCCTCAAGAAGAGGATCGACGTGGGAGTGATGCCTCAACATACTCGATGTTTCCATAGGAAGCACAATCGTCGCTAAGATCAAAGAAAGTTTCAAAATGATCTTTTGAACACTCAAGAGGGGAAAGAGAATCACACATATGATCGAAGTTCCTGTGACTCTCTGGATTGGGACAAGGTTCTCAACACTAGACTTTATGAATTCGTCCGATTCCTTTTCGGGAACAGTGTCAAGATGCTCATCCCCCATGTTTAGAGAGTGAGTGGGAATATCGGGTGTGATAACAACAGGCTGAGGGAGTTGAGAAGGACTAGCATACATATGTTTTACACTTTCCATTTGTTCTTACGCTAGTAATTCCATCATAGTCTTTTCTCCCCGATTTTTCATGGAAGGAATTTCAACTGATGAACTTGATGAACCCGCACAAAATTGACGAATATCAAGGGTAACTTCATCATCATCATCCTCATCGAGAAGAGCGACCTGCGAATATAGCACGTGTTTTAGCGCTTGTTCTTCGACAAGTAATTCCTCCATACTCTTTTCGTTTCTAGCATCTCGTTCTTTTGCAAGTAATTATGCCATAGATTCCTCACGAGAGTTTTGAAACGACATAGCCGATTCCTCCTTAAGTTCTTTTAATAACTCCGGACTCTGCGGTAGAAGGTGCGTAGTTTCATGAGGAGTTGCTTGAATCATTTGGTACTGTGGAGGTTGGTCTTGAAATGATGTGTCAAAATTTTCACAAGGAAATGTATTCCCCGTTTGACAATCCGAAATGACGTGTGGACCTCCACGATACTCACAACAAAATGATTGTTGTGGCTGATCATGTGAATAATATGGAATTTGGTAATTTCCAAAGTCCGAGTGTTACCGAAAACTGTTCATAGACAAACGCGTTTCCGGATTGACACTCAAATCCTTGGTGAGGACCTCCACAAAACTCACACATATATGTCAATATCTCATGATGTGATGGCTGGTAGAATGAATCAGATGTGTCATGGTAAGGATAGGGAGCTTGGTTATAGACAGACCCATCTCCTAATTCTACCATGCTACAGTAGGGACAATTCCACCATTATGAGGACCACCACACCATTGGCAACCAAAATGGTGTGGATACGACATCGGAAAGAATCAAAGGTTTCAGAGGGTAAAAATGAAGAATCAAAAGGGTAAGAGGGTAAAGAGGAATATTTTTGGTATTTTTGAAAAACATGTTATAAAACAAAGAATGAAAATATTTTTGGTAATCGATTAGTCAAACGAATTAACTTCACGATAATTTTGGTTTTATATGAAAATAGGAAATATGGACAAAGATGGTAAATATACAATGGGTGTATATTCAACAATCACTGATGCTTCAAATATACAATGGGTGTATATTCGTAGTACGCAAAGACACCTCCCGGCAAAATTTGATTCGCTCGAACGGTCTATCTTTTATTAGTCAACCACTTGTGAATGGTCAACCATAAAAGTCAAACAGCTCAGAACAAAATGCAATTAAGTCCAGAGGAGTTTAGTGTTTCCCCCGGTCGTTAAGTCCCAACGAGGTGTGTAAACTGTAATACAACGAATCTGTGATCGGGTGAATATTGAACAGGAAAATGTTATGATTGATTACACTAAGGAAATTAAATCTAATAAAGACTTTGAAGTCATTTTAATTCTATATTTAAAATCGATTAACGTTTAAAACCTAAAACGTACGTTTAAATAAAATTACGTGAACGTACGAAATAAAACGTGAAAATAAAGAAGTAAAATACCTACGGATATGGAAAATACATCTTTACAATCCTAATGATGCAAGAAAATTATTGGAAAAATAAAATTATTTTTATGACTATTTATTTAATTATTATTAATTAAAAACTATTTTTAACTATTTAATAATACCCTAAAATATAAGAAAATATGAAATAAAGCTAGAAAAGTGAAATTATGACTTAGAAAAATCTAAAATATTATAAAACTTATTTTAAAACTGAAAATTATATTTATTACACTTTTTATCTATTTATTATTAATTAATTACTATTTAATGATTATTTAAACTATTTTAAATTATAATAAATACTAAATGAACTCTAATAAATATGAAACTTTTTCTATAAATACTATATGATAGCAGAATACTAGGAAAAATATAAAAAGTTAGATAAGCTCACTAATAAGCTGAATTGGGCAAATAAGCAGTTTAAATAAGCACTTGAAATAAGCAATAAGCTATCCAAAAGCTACCATAAGCTACTACAGCCTAAATCTAACCTAAAATGAGCTAATGCAACTGATTGGGACCTAAAAAGCACAAGCTACAGAAAAAAAGCTCGAGACCAGATTTCAAGTCTCAACACGCCAAACGGTTCTAATGTAGCTACTTTAAGCACTAAAATAAATTATCTAGAAAAATCAAAAAAATAAGCAAAAATGACCAGGCAGTAGAAAACCAACCAAACAGCTTAATTCCAAATTTTCAGCTCAAATGGACTTAAGGTGAAGAAATGAAAAATCAAAACTATAATGGTGATTAGGACATGATATGTTTTTGAAAAGCTTAAAAGGAAATGAGCTATAAGCTGCCTAAAGCTACCAAATGATCACTTAAGCTAAAACTAACTAGGATAAACCTAATGCAACTGAATATGTCCTAAAATACACAAGATTAAGCTATTGAAAACTCATGATCAGATTCTAACAACTTATTCCAAACGCTCCTGTGGCTCTTTGGAGGCTAATTTAAGCTTAGTAAATAAGCTGAAAAGACAAATTTAAGCACTGAAGTAGCAAGCTAGCCCGAAGGGCTTATGAAAACAACAAATTTCCCTCACTTACATGCACTGAGGATCAAGATGTGAGCTTTTGAAAAAGCTAATATGATCCTGGAGCAGGCAAGTTGTGAAAAAGGGCTTAAAAGAAGCTAGCAAATAAGCAGTTTACAATGCTAACTAAAAATTATAAAAATACTATGATGAAGACAAGCAACAGAATGACAAATATCCAAAAGCACAAGTCTTCACTCCTAATATTAAGTCCTACATGAATTTCACAAGTTTATTCAAAAATGACTTAAGCCGAAATTTGACTTTTTATATAAACATGAAAAGTTGACTAAGTTGAGGTTTAATCCTAATCTAGTGACTGAATATGATGTATTAAGCTATGAAAATACTAGAATAAGCTATATCTACTACTATTGAAAAGATTCAAATGGAAGTGCAAACTAAAAAACTCCACTGTGATGGCAGTTTTGGATTTGGAATAAATTTTCGACTTTTTTGCAAATGACTTATAAATTTTATGTCAAAACTATACTAAACTAACCTAATGCATACTACCTAGGCCAATTTTAACCCAAATTGCAGACTTGAACATAGTTTTAGGCTTAAATCCAAACACCTCTTTATGGACTGAAAATGCAAAGATAGGGTCATTCGGCTAATTTAAACCACTAATCTTATTTCCTACTTATTAATTAACTTATATTATCACTAAATAAGCATTTTCTAAAACAAAATAAGTACTTAATAAGCTAAACTGATTTATTGCTATTTTTATGGTTTTTTATGAGTTTTTCTAGAAAATAAAGCAAAGGTTAATTAAAACTGATAACACATTTAAGAAACACTTATAAACTACAAATAAGCATATTAGTACTAAAATAAGCTGTAATTAAGCAGTGAAACAGTAACTTAGAAAGTAATGCAAAAACTTAAAAAATGCTCACAACTGTATTGGAATATGAAACAAAGGAATATGATCAAAGACAAGCCTAGCTTGTCATAATCAAGCTATCAACCCAATCAACTTATTCCAGAACTGCTTATCTACACAATTGCTTCTTCTCCACTTTCCAGTTTGACTTTCTTTGACTTTTGTGAATTCTTTGCATAAAGGACAGAAAATCATCTAATACATTTAAAATAGCTTTATTAAGATTAAAGGAACTTATTTGAACAATTTTGACTGCTTTTAACATGAAAACTTTGAAGAACACTTTTGGGGAAATTAAGTTCTGCTATAAACTTAGAATTGATGATTAAAAACACTTGAAATATGATTAATATGATTCATACAATACATAATTAACAAAACCCAGCACTATTTTTGCATAAAACTTAAAATCGAATTACAAGTTACACTACGAATTGGTCTAAAAACTGGGACAACCTAATATCTTTGTCTTCTCTCTTCTTAAATAAAGGTCTTTTGAGGTCCTTGCAGACTTTTGAGACTATCCCACCAATTATGAGCCTTTGATTTAGTCAGAATCATCCTAGCCGTTTAAAACACCTTTTGGCCAAAAATTTTTAATGCCGTTGGGGTTGTGTAAAGCAGTTTAGGGGCATTAATTGGTTTTGGGAAGTTGTAAAGGTGGAGGGGACAAGGTGGGAAAGGTTGGTGATGAGCTGGTGGAGAAACCAGGAAGTGGAGGGTGGTTTTGGTTTACAGTGTTGGGAGGGAAGGAGGAACAGGGAAGGTGGGTTTGACCCTGGTTTTATTTATTTAAAGTTTGGGCTGGTTAGGGTGTTGGGCTTGTTAGGGCCTGGTCTGGTTTTGTAGTGTAAGATTAGCCCAAGGACTAAATGTGTACAAGCTGAAAGTCCAGGGGCCTGTTTTGCTATCATTCCAAACTTTCTTCTAGGGACCAATCCTGCCAATACACAATAACACAAGGACCAAAGTTGTATTTTTTTCTATTTTAAAACTTATAAGGATCATTTGTGTCATTTTTGGATTCTTAGGGGTAAAAGTTGCTAGTTTTGTGTAAACTTTCATCCAGGGACTATAGTAAATATATTTGAGTTCCCAAGGACGAAAGTTGACTTTTTATTCATTTTACACCTTTAGGGACTAGTTTTGCCATTCTGTGAAATTCCAGGGACTGAAAATGACAGTTTTGTGAACTTTGCATGCTTTTCACTTGTTTTCAATCTTTTGTACCTGAATCACATAAAAAAACATTTCAATGATATTTGTAACATTTATATAGTCATTTGTGTGTTTTTGGTCGTTTTTGTGGGTTTAAATAATATAAAATATATGTGTATTTAGACACATATCAAATCCCCACACTAAACTATTGCTAGTCCCTAGCAATCTTTTATGAAAATTTAATGGATTTCATCTCTTTACCAAAAGCCATTACTTCTGGAGTAGCCAATTGTTTCAGTTCAAGTAAGAACCTTGGTACAATGATAACCAAATGATTTTGAGCAAATCACAAGCTGTAAACGGATTTGATTTGTCTTTACCAAAAGCCGTTTGCTTCTGGACTAGCCAACTCTTAGATAAAATATCTTTGGTGAGTCGATTACCAATTATGGTTTTCCAACTGCCTTTACCACAAGCCATAAACTTGCGGGCTAGCCAACTCTTCACTTTTAAGGATATGGTGAGCTGAACACCATACAATTTTGGGCAAATTGCAAGCCATCAACGGATTTGAGATATCTTTACCAAGAGCCGTTTGCTCCTGGATTAGCCAATCCTTTTGTTTATTTAGACATGGCGGATCGATAATCGTAGTGAGTAAGTGCAAAACACTTACTCCAAAAAAAATTTTGGCCAAAAATGGGGAATTGGGTGGTATAATTACATGATAAAATTCGTGAGAATTCCTCCCCACACTAGAAATGAATATTGTCCTCAATATTCAAAGTACCGGCTGTTATGTCGAAACTTAGAACGTAAAAAGGAAATATTACGGCCATTATTTTATTTTTGTTATATACACATTTTTTTTTAACGTGAAAACTTATATACAACAGCGGGGGGCAACTCCCCCACACTAGGGTGGTACACACGGGTGAAAACCCATGTTTAACTACTGTTTTTGATTACCGAGTCGCTAGCTTGACTCGACCCCGAATTAATTTGTTCATGGGGAAGTAAGTGGAAGAGACAATCTTCATCGGACTTTCATTCAAGATGTTTGTATAAACATTGAAGTACGTGAAAGTTCCACATCGATGAGGTATACATAGACCCGGCTCACAAATAATAAATGAAAATGCCGGGGTCAAAGATAGTGTCCTCATTCCCGAAGGAGTGAAGAACAGGAGAAGCCACGGGATAGGTGAAGAAGAGAAAGAAAGTCATGATAAACATCATGACTAACTCATCATCACCCACAGGAGAATTCATAATAGCATGAATCTCATCATTTAAGCTCAATTGGTCTAGACATATCCCGGGTGTGTCTAGATCAAAGTAGAAGTTATCATACTCCGATGGATATATGACATGAGTGAGTTCACAGGAGAACTCTTCATGAAGAGAATCATTCACATGAAGTGAATTTGTGAACTCTTGTTCCATTGTGGGCTCATCACTATCCTCGTCAAAGATTGGATTGTTAGAAATCCAAGTGAATTCAGATTCGAATTCAAATAGAGGATTGGTGAAAGTAGCTTTGAATGTTTCGAGAACAAAGTGATCAACATTCTCTATTGGACTGTTAGGGTGAGAAGTGAGTGAACGATCATTATAAAGGAGACTTTCAATTTCTCCTAGGTCGGCTTCGAAATCAAAGATATCATCATCACTTTTCGATGAAAGTGGATTGATGTGAGCGAGTTCATCGGTGAACTCCTCAAGAAGAGGATCAGACTGTGGGAGTGATGCCTCAACATACTCGATGTTTCCATAGGAAGCACAATCGTCGCTAAGATCAAAGAAAGTTTCAAAATGATCTTTTGAACACTCAAGAGGGGAAAGAGAATCACACATATGATCGAAGTTCCTGTGACTCTCTCGGGATTGGGACAAGGTTCTCAACACTAGACTTTATGAATTCGTCCGATTCCTTTTCGGGAACAGTGTCAAGATGCTCATCCCCATGTTTAGAGAGTGAGTGGGAATATCGGGTGTGATAACAACAGATTGAGGGAGTTGAGAAGGACTAGCATACATATGTTTTACACTTTCCATTTGTTCTTCCGCTAGTAATTCCATCATAGTCTTTTCTCCCTGATTTTTCATGGAAGGAATTTCAACTGATGAACTTGATGAACCCGCACAAAATTGACGAATATCAAGGGTAACTTCATCATCATCATCCTCATCGAGAAAGAAGCGATGCGGAATATAGCACGTGTTTTAGCGCTTGTTCTTCGACAAGTAATTCCTCCATACTCTTTTCGTTTCTAGCATCTCGTTCTTTTGCAAGTAATTCTGCCATAGATTCCTCACGAGAGTTTTGAAACGACATAGCCGATTCCTCCTTAAGTTCTTTTAATAACTCCAGACTCTGCAGTAGAAGGTCCATGTCGTAGTTTCATGAGGAGTTGCTTGAATCATTTGGTACTGTGGAGGTTGGTCTTGAAATGATGTGTCAAAATTGTCACAAGGAAATGTATTCCCCGTTTGACAATCCGGAAATGACGTGTGGACCTCCACAGTACTCACAACAAAATGATTGTTGTGGCTGGATATGTGAATAATATGGAATTTGGTAATTTCCAAAGTCCCGAGTGTTACCGTAAAACCTGTTCATAGACAAACGCGTTTCCGGATTGACACTCAAATCCTTGGTGAGGACCTCCACAAAACTCACACATATATGTCAATATCTCATGATGTGATGGTGGTAGAATGAATCGATGTGTCATGATAAGGATAGGGAGCTTGGTTATAGACAGACCCATCTCCTGATTCTACCATGCTACGGTAGGGACAATTCCCACCATTATGAGGACCACCACACCATTGGCAACCAAAATGGTGTGGATACGACATAGGAAAGAATCAAAGGTTTACAGAGGGTAAAAAATGAAGAATCAAAAGGGTAAGAGGGTAAAGAGGAATATTTTTGGTATTTTTGAAAAACATGTTGTAAAAACAAAGAATGAAAATATTTTTGGTAATCGATTAGTCAAACGAATTAACTTCACGATAATTTTGGTTTTATATGAAAATAAGGAAATATGGACAAAGATGGTAAATATAAAATGGGTGTATATTCAACAATCACTGATGCTTCAAATATACAATGGGTGTATATTCGTAGTAAAGACACCTCCCGTGGCCAAAATTTGATTCGCTCCGAACGGTCTATCTTTTATTAGTCAACCACTTGTGAATGGTCAACCATAAAAGTCAAACATTTCAGAACAAAATGCAATTAAGTCCGAGGAGTTTAGTGTTTCCCGGTCGTTAAGTCCCAACGAGTGTGTAAAGCGTAATACAACGAATCTGTGATCGGGTGAATATTGAACAGGAAAACGTTATGATTGATTACACTAAGGAAATTAAATCTAATAAATACTTTGAAGTCATTTTAATTCTATATTTAAAATCGATTAACGTTTAAAACCTAAAACGTACGTTTAAATAAAATTACGTGAGCGTCATTGAAATAAAAGCGTGAAAATAAAGAAGTAAAATACCTACGGATATGGAAAATACATCTTTACAATCCTAATGATGCAAGAAAATTATTGGAAAAATAAAATTATTTTTATGACTATTTATTTAATTATTATTAATTAAAAACTATTTTTAACTATTTAATAATACCCTAAAATATAAGAAAATATGAAATAAAGCTAGAAAAGTGAAATTATGACTTAGAAAAATCTAAAATATTATAAAACTTATTTTAAAACTGAAAATTATATTTATTACATTTTTTATCTATTTATTATTAATTAATTACTATTTAATGATTATTTAAACTATTTTAAATTATAATAAATACTAAATGAACTCTAATAAATATGAAACTTTTTCTATAAATACTATATGATAGCAAAATACTAGGAAAAATATAAAAAGTTAGATAAGCTCACTAATAAGCTGAATTGGGCAAATAAGCAGTTTAAATAAGCACTTGAAATAAGCAATAAGCTATCCAAAAGCAACCATAAGCTACTACAGCCTAAATCTAACCTAAAATGAGCTAATGCAACTGATTGGGACCTAAAAAGCACAAGCTACAGAAAAAAAGCTCGAGACCAGATTTCAAGTCTCAACACGCTTAACGGTTCTAATGTAGCTACTTTAAGCACTAAAATAAATTATCTAGAAAAATCAAAAAAATAAGCAAAATGACCAGCAGTAGAAAACCAACCAAAAAGCTTAATTCCAAATTTTCAGCTCAAATGGACTTAAGGTGAAGAAATGAAAAATCAAAACTATAATGGTGATTAGGACATGATATGTTTTTGAAAAGCTTAAAAGGAAATGAGCTATAAGCTGCCTAAAGCTACCAAATGATCACTTAAGCTAAAAATAACTAGGATAAACCTAATGCAACTGAATATGTCCTAAAATACACAAGATTAAGCTATTGAAAACTCATGATCAGATTCTAACAACTTATTCCAAACGGCCCTACTGTGGCTCTTTGGAGGCTAATTTAAGCTTAGTAAATAAGCTGAAAAGACAAATTTAAGCACTGAAGTAGCAAGCTAGCCCGAAGGGCTTATGAAAACAACAAATTTCCCTCACTTACATGCACTGAGGATCAAGATGTGAGCTTTTGAAAAAGCTAATATGATCCTGGAGCAGGGCAAGTTTGTGAAAAAGGGCTTAAAAGAAGCTAGCAAATAAGCAGTTTACAATGCTAACTAAAAATTATAAAAAATACTATGATGAAGACAAGCAACAGAATGACAAATATCCAAAAGCACAAGTCTTCACTCCTAATATTAAGTCCTACATGAATTTCACAAGTTTATTCAAAAATGACTTAAGCCGAAATTTGACTTTTTATATAAACATGAAAAGTTGACTAAGTTGAGGTTTAATCCTAATCTAGTGACTGAATATGATGTATTAAGCTATGAAAATACTAGAATAAGCTATATCTACTACTATTGAAAAGATTCAAATGGAAGTGCAAACTAAAAAACTCCACTGTGATGGCAGTTTTGGATTTGGAATAAATTTTTGACTTTTTTGCAAATGACTTATAAATTTTATGTCTAAACTATACTAAACTAACCTAATGAATACTACCTAGGAAAATTTTAACCCAAATTGCAGACTTGAACATAGTTTTAGGCTTAAATCCAAACACCTCTTTATGGACTGAAAATGCAGTATAGGGCTGTTCTGGCTAATTTAAACAACTAATCTTATTTCCTACTTATTAATTAACTTATATTATCACTAAATAAGCATTTTATAAAACAAAATAAGCACTTAATAAGCTAAACTGATTTATGGCTATTTTTATGGTTTTTTATGAGTTTTTCTAGAAAATAAAGCAAAGGTTAATTAAATCTGATAACACATTTAAGAAACACTTATAAACTACAAATAAGCATATTAGTACTAAAATAAGCTGTAATTAAGCAGTGAAACAGTAACTTAGAAAGTAATGCAAAAACTTAAAAAATGCTCACAACTGTATTGGAATATGAAACAAAGGAATATGATCAAAGACAAGCCTAGCTTGTCATAATCAAGCTATCAACCCAATCAACTTATTCCAGAACTGCTTATCTACACAATTGCTTCTTCTCCACTTTCCAGTATGACTTTCTTTGACTTTTGTGAATTCTTTGCATAAAGGACAGAAAATCATCTAATACATTTAAAATAGCTTTATTAAGATTAAAGGAACTTATTTGAACAATTTTGACTGCTTTTAACATGAAAACTGTGAAGAACACTTTTGGCGGGAAATTAAGTTACAGCTATAAACTTAGAATTGATGATTAAAAACACTTGAAATATGATTAATATGATTCATACAATACATAATTAACAAAACCCAGCACTATTTTTGCATAAAACTTAAAATCGAATTACAAGTTACACTACGAATTGGTCTAAAAACTGGGACAACCTAATATCTCTGTCTTCTCTCTTCTTAAATAAAGGTCTTTTGAGGTCCTTGCAGACTTTTGAGAGTATCCCACCAATTCTGAGCCTTTGATTTAGTCAGAATCATCCTAGCCGTTTAAAACACCTTTTGGCGCAAAAAAAATCTTAATGCCAGTTGGGGTTGCGTAAAGCAGTTTTAGGGGCATTAATTGGTTTTGGGAAGTTGTAAAGGTGGAGGGGACAAGGTGGGAAAGGTTGGTGATGAGCTGGTGGAGAAACCAGGAAGTGGAGGGTGGTTTTGGTTTACAGTGTTGGGAGGGAAGGAGGAACAGGGAAGGTGGGTTTGACCGGAGGTTTGACCCTGGTTTTATTTATTTAAAGTTTGGGCTGGTTAGGGTGTTGGGCTTGTTAGGGCCTGGTCTGGTTTTGTAGTGTAAGATTAGCCCAAGGACTAAATGTGTACAAGCTAAAATTCCAGGGGCCTGTTTTGCCATCATTCCAAACTTTCTTCTAGGGACCAATCCTGCCAATAAACAATAACACAAGGACCAAAGTTGTATTTTTTCTATTTTAAAACTTATAAGGACCATTTGTGTCATTTTTGGATTCTTAGGGGTAAAGTTGCCGTTTTGTGTAAACTTTCATCCAGGGACTATAGTAAATATATTTGAGTTCCCAAGGACTAAAGTTGACTTTTTATTCATTTTACACCTTTAGGGACTAGTTTTGCCATTCTGTGAAATTCCAGGGACTGAAAATGACAGTTTTGTGAACTTTGCATGCTTTTCACTTGTTTTCAATCTTTTTGTACCTGAATCACATAAAAACATATTTCAATGATATTTGTAACATTTATATAGTCATTTGTGTGTTTTTGGTGGTTTTTGTGGGTTTAAATAATATAAAATATATGTGTATTTAGACACATATCAAAGTTTATTAGTTTTAAACTCGTTTTAGACCTGTGTTCATCAAAACCCAACCATGGTCGCTACATATATGTGACATATAGGTCACGTACAAGGCTAAAAAAGACTCAAACGAGTTGTTACCAAGCTCCTTTTACCTTTATCAAACCCGATCTACAAAAATACCATGAAACCCTAGATTCACGAATGTTTTTGGTTGATTTGAAGTGTTATATGTGGGTGTTTAGGCGCGTGCCCTATATGGTTGGAAAGAGGAGAGAAAGATCTTGAAGATGGGGGTGGTGGTGTAGTCTTATGTAGGACCTTAGATATATCAACCTTATCACTTTACCAAGCCAACCCAACACACGTAACCCAAGTTACGCGTATAAAACGTGAAACACAAACACAAACAAAGCTTAGAAATAAGATGAGAAAGATGGTGACTTGAATGATATAAAATCGTGTATGTTGTGAGAGAAGGATGAAACAATATGATGTTTATTTCAAAGGAAAAACACACACACACACACTTTCAAGCACACCCCTCAAATGACCATTTGAGGGGTATTTATAGTACAAGTAACTTAAAACCCTAAAAGGCTTTGCTTGGGCTTTTCGTGGGTTGGACATGGATTGGGCTTTGGATACTTAAGCTTCAAACGGCTAGTATAATCATAACGCCTAGCCATTTAGCTTAGTCCAATCCACGAGCCCGTTGACTTATTCTATCACGATATCTAACACACGTTACAAAGTTCCTAAATGTGAATGACCATCACTTCTAATAAAAACTATTAAGGCTAACAATCTCCCCCTAAGGGGTGGTCATTCAAAAGATGCTCCACTTGATTTGGTCTTTACTATTCTCGAGCTTGAACTTTGTGTGAGATAAAGAATAGTCTTAATTCTTTGTTCCTTCATGCTTTGTGATCAGATACTGTGGTTGTCTGCCATTGTCAACTTCGTTGGTTAGGTATCTCCACGTCTTTTTCCACCATGCTCACACTTCTATTTGTCTTTTGGTTACCAATGATGTAGTTCTCGAGTCTTTAAACTTTGTGTAGCCTTTGATTGTGATGAGAACTTTCATGTGTCGTTGGTATGAGCATGTGGCGAGTCTGCACGATCCATCCACTCCGGAGCTTCCATAAGAAGAAAACATAAAACAGGTTAGTAATAAGCGGATTCCGGCACTTACAAGTTTGAATTTCGAGGGTGTTAACAGCATAGTGTGAAAACACGTCTCTAATTCTCACAGAGGCCGTTCCTGAACTGGAGTCCCACAAGTGAGATAACGCTATATACCAAAGTACATCTACAGTTCAGATGAGTCGCTGAGGTACACCGAAGTATCACCTCACGACTGTAGACCGTTTGAGACACACTAAGCGTAATCCACGGAGAATTACCGAAGTGACCTGCTGTCAGGGCTGCTTGATGTTGACCCCGGCAGGAGTTTCCATTCAATCACTCAAGATCACAGAAGTGAAACTTCTCATAAATGTTCTGGCAGATTGCTAAGATCTGCGTAGGACTCTAGAATATATCACTTGTGCCCTTAATGATGAACAACAAGCGATGTCATGTCAAGTGTTCCTATGAGATCTTTTGATGAATCTCGTGGCTCTAGACTTAATTAGTGCATTTTGGTTTTCCTGAGCGGAGACTAGGGAGAGGGTCTCCTTCTTCAATATCAGCAATCTCTAAGAGAAATCCGATAGATTATGCAAGGTTCCCAGTGAGAATGAAACAAATCCTTTTGAGAGGAATTGAGTGGCTAGAAGGTTTAGTGCAGTGCGTCACTGGGTCCATGACGTCTTGGTCTTCAATACCAGTTTCATCTAGTGACAACCAAAGAGTGATGAATTGAACCCGGTTTCTGCCCTAAGGTTGAATATGGAGGGCTATTTCTTTTCACCCTTTCATTATATTTCTTTTTAATTCTTCAACCCCTTCTTTCTCCTTTCTCACATTACTCCTTTTTTCAATCATACCTAAGGACTTCTAATACTAACTATGTGTGATGTCCTTGGGTAGATCCCTCCGGCTATGGCGGATCATAGGACGAATTTCCTATCCTTAGTCACCTTATAACTCCATGACTGTCCTATTGTTGCCATAAAACCAATTTCTTTGAAAATCTCTCAAAGTGTTTATGATAGAAAACATGTTTGAAACACTCCGAGAGTTTTATATTTTCAGAAACACTCCCCCTTCACATGTGCTTATGAGTTTTGACAGAAATCTGCACATAGAGGGTAGAGTTTGCACTTTTGAATTGATCGGCTCATGATAGACAATTCCCCACGAGACACGGTTACGTTGCCTAGTTAAAGAGTTCCATTGTCAGTTTTAGGTGACAACTAGCTCTAATAACTAACTTGAAGTTGTAAACACTCCTTGAAAAGGAGGTTAGACCCATGAAGGTGCATATCTATCACAAGTTTCTCGAGATGGTACATATACTGACTTTGATTCCCGTCAATTCATTGGTTTCGTCTGAGTCGAGCTCATTGTGATATTCAAACACCGATCATTAAACATTTTTGATCACATTTTAATCACGTCTCCTCCCCCTCAAAAATAGCATATTCGTGATATTTTTTATATCAACGGATTAAACAACATTTTAGAATCTTTTGGGGAGACAAACGGATTTGATTTAAGCATGAATATGGAACATTTTAGTTTTATACTCCCCCTTTAATAAAGCATAATCAATTAAAGGGTTTTAGAGGGAGTTATCTTGAGCACAAAATATTTTGAAAGATTTTGAAAATCTTTTGAACAATCTTGAAAAGGTGCTCAAGATGATGATGATTTCTCACCATTTTTAAATGTACAATCTTTTTGAGTACACTACATTTTTCTTTGAAAACACGAGTTTTGATCTGAAATAATCAAAAGTTATCATTTTAGTCCGGTTTAAATCTTGAAGTATACGAAAGCCATTATTTTGAGAAATTTTGAGAAACGACATGTTTTGAAAAACAATAAAGAACTCTCGCTCAAGCATCTGTACATACCCGTATCATTGTTGAATAACATTTCTAGAAACGCATGAATATCGATTATACTGAGAGACATGTCGTGAGAAGAATATTTTTGGATTTTTGATTTTATATTGTTTTTGTATTTTTGAAAGTTTTATATTTTTATATTTTGCTTTTGTTGGTTTTTCAAATTTTGTATTTTGTTTTTCAAAACTATTTACAAAGCTTTTGGAAAAATCATTTTCAAGAAGATTCGAGAAGACGTTCTAACTCCTCAGGGGTTAGGCTTCGCATTCCAATTCGTCGAACTAAATATTCAAACCTTTCTTTTGGAAGGGCTTTAGTTAATAGATCGGCGAGTTGGTAATCGGTCTTCACGAAGAATAATTCAACAGTACCATTTTCGATGTACTCTTTGATGAAGTGATAGCGGACACGGATATGCTTAGTCTTTGAGTGATGAACAGGATTGCATGATATGGCTATGGCACTTTTTGAGTCACAATACATAGGTATTTTATCGAAAGTAAAGCCATAATCTATGAGTTGTGTTCTCATCCATAGAACTTGAGCACAACACGCAGATAGAGACACATACTCGGCTTCAGCGGTTGAAAGTGCAGTGCAATCTTGTTTCTTTGAAGACCACCTTACTAACTTTTCACCCAAAAATTGTGCTCCTCCGGATGTACTTTTTGCTGTAACTTGATCACCTGCGTGGTCCGCATCTGAAAAGGCAATTAGATCAAATCCGGATTCCTTCGGATACCAAAGTCCCATGTGAATGGATGTCTTCGGGTACCGAAAGATCCGTTTAACCTCTTTGAGGTGCAGTTCGGTAGGCTTTGCCGAAACCGTGCTAATAAGCAAACAAATGAAATGAATATCCGGTCGACTAGCAAGTAAGATACATGAGAGAACCAATCATGCTCGATATTTCTTCGGATCAATAGGTTTCCCAAACAAATCGGCTCCAATTTTTGGTGAAGTTACCATTGGTGTTCCGACCGAGTCACAATTATCCATACCATGATTTTTCAAAATCTCGGTTGTGTATTTAGCTTGATTTATAAAAATTCCACGTGGGGATTGATGTATTTGTAAACCAAGAAAGAATTTTAGTTCCCCATCATGGACATTTCAAATTTGCTTTGCATGAGATTTTCAAAATGTTTTGAAAGATTCGGATTAGTGGACCCAAAGATGATGTCGTCCACGTAAATCTGAACACTCAAAATGTCGTTTTGCATTTTTGTGTAAACAAGGTAGGATCAACTGTTCCTTTGGTGAAATTGTTTAGGATAAGGAAAGAGGACAGTTCGTCATACCACGCTCTCGGAGCTTGTTTCAATCCATAGATAGCCTTTTTGAGTTTGTAGACGTAGTCTGGATGTTCCAAGTCAATGAAGCCTTCGGCGACTTACGTACACTTCTTCTTTCAGAGTTCCATTCAAGAACGCGGTCTTAATGTCCATCCGATAAACCGTGATGTTTTTGTGAGCGGCGTAGGCTAAGAATATCCTGACTGCTTCTAGTCTAGCTACCGGCGAATGACTCTTCAAAGTCTATCCCTTCCTCTTGTCTGTATCCTTTGGCCACAAGACGAGCTTTGTTGCGAATTACAGTCATCTCTTCATCCCTTTTGTTCTTCCATAACCATTTGAGATCAATGACTCGAATGTCAATTGGTCTTGGAACCATTTCCCAAGAGTCATGTAGACGGTATTGGAGAAGTTCCTCCTGCATCGCTTCTATCCATGCGGGTTCTGCCATTGCCTCGCGAATGTTCTTTGGCTCTATATTGCTAATGGAGCAAAGGTAAATGCACAAGTTGCAATCGGTGGCAAGTTGGCGTCTCGTCTGAATTGGCCTTGAAGGTTCACCAATAACTTGTTCAATCGGATGGTCTTTAGTCCACTTCAGAGTAGAAGGATACCGTTGGTTAAACGTATGCGAGTTAGATGGTTCTCGTAAGCATGAAGATGATTCAGCTGATTCAGTAGCAAACGGATTTTCAAATAAGTCTTCATCTAATGTTGCATCGTTTTGGTTTTGATTTTGCTCATCAACTGCTGGTAGAAAGGGTGCAATAACTGTAGTAGATGTAGATGATGTAGATGGAATTGGTGCATTGGTTTCGACCGTTGTAGATGCATCTTCTGTTGGTGGTGGAGGATGATGTTGAGCGGGTGCAGCGGAATGATGGTTTGATGCATTTGTCGAAGTTCCACCATAGTATTCATCGAACATTAACTCGAAGAAATTCTCCCATTCTTGTTCTTTAGGATTTTCAAACGAAGTTGATTGAGCACTTTGAGGTACGAGTCCCGAATGATGTGTCCGAAGTCTCGGTTTAGTGCGGGTTCTAGAGCGAGTCTCTCAGAAGCCATTAGTTAAAGTTCGTCAAACTTCACATTCATCGTCTCCATGATCCTCCTAGTTCTTCTGTTATACACCCTGAATGCCCTCGAGTTATCTCAATATCCAATGAAGATTCCAATATCACCTTTAGCTTTCAATTTACCTAGATCTTCTCTGTCGTTCGTCGGATAGCACAAAGCGCCAAATACGTGAAAGTAAGAGATATCCGGTTTTCTGTTGTTCACAAGCTCATATGGGGTTTTATTGAATCTAGGATGGATTAGGGATCGGTTCTGAGTGAAACAAAGCAGTGGCAACAAAGACATCGACCCACGAAATAACGGTGCACTAGAATAGATTAGCATTGTGCGTGCAGCTTCCACAAGAGTTCTATTTCTTCTTTCAACTACCCCATTCTGCTGTGGAGTTCTAACAACTGATGTCTGATATGTGATTCCAACATCTTCAAAATAAGCTCTTAACTCGATTAGTGAATTTCGTGCGTTGTGCATTCTTACAACCCTTACGGAGTTTGAAGAAGTACTTGAATACGCTTCGAAAGGTGATGATGATGCCCGGTGCTTCGATTTTGATCTCGAAGCTTAACCCATGTATATCTTGAATAATCATCGACGATGACAAGAATATACTTTTTCCCATTAATGCTTTCAACTCTCATTGGGCCACATAAGTCCATGTGCAACATATGCAACTTTGCTTCCGAACTAGGTACGGATTTGGGTTTATATGATGCTCTTTTGCTTTTCCTTGTTCGCATGATGGACATAAGTGATCCTTGGTGTATTTGAACTTTGGAAGTCCGTTGACGATGTTGTCTTTGGCAATTTTGTTGATGGTGTCGAAATTGAGATGGGATAACCGTCTGTGCCACAACCAGGACTGTGTTCCGGATGCTCGTGTCATAAGACATATTGGTGATGAAGAGGCCATTTGATTGATGTCGATAGCATACAAGTTTGTATCACCATTCCCGGTAAAGAGATCGGTGCCATCCAAGTTTCTAACGAAGCAAGAATTTTTCCTAAAAGCAACCTCTAAATCGCATCACGAACCGCCCGACCGAAAACAAATTGTGTCCCAATCCTTCGACATAGTAAACCCGAGTGATCAAATAATTTCCAAAAGGTAGATCTCCATAACCCATGATAGCTGCTACATGATCATTTCCGAAACGTTCGGTTCCCATGAATTTCCGACGAAATTGATCGCCAGCTTCAGATTCCGGTCATGTGCTTGGAGCAACCCGAGTCGACGATCCAAAGACATATTTCGATAACCTGCCAATCATAGAAGAAGAAGATTTTGGAAACCGTTTTGATTTTGGTTCCGTTGGGTTAGAGGTAAAATCCGGATCACACTCAAAGAAGTTTTCAACTGGTATTCTGGTTGGTCACTCATTGTACCATTATGGAGTGTGAAAGTTCTACCTGTGGGTTTCCAAATGTCATCCCTAAAGTAAACATTATGCTCCCTATCAGTAGTGTAAAGCCTAAGTCTCGCAACTAGTCTTCCTATTCGTTTGGCATAAGTTCTTTTGGGAACATTCTTCTTAACAGGCTTAACAATCTCATTCTTAGAAACACAATCATCATGAACATTTGATAAAGATTTCTTGCAAGTTAAACAAACAGATTCAACAGATTCATTAAACTTAGCAGATTTCATAGGTTCATTACATTCAGATGAAATGTCTTTCTTATTCAAAAACGGTAAATTCCTAGGGTGTTCTTCTACTTTCTTCTCTTTATTCAAGCGACTACTCTTAGAGGCAGTCGAGACTCTATTGTTCCTTGTATTGCTCTTAGGCTTTAGTCTGCTGCTCCTAGAGGTGCTTCCTAGTCCTGTAGAAGGTAAGGCACACTCATTAGGATTCACAATCTTATCTAGAGAAGTGGTTTCAGCTTTCCTAGTCTCTTTAGAGTGCTTTTCTAAACTTATGACGTTTGTTCCCGATGTTTTAGATGTGGAGGCAGACGCATTAGTGGTACTCATCTTAAAAAGGCCAGGAGCTAAAACTGTTGGTTTCTCGATAACCGCTTTTCCTTTATCAACATTATGTTTAGGCAAGGGGTGGAGTGGACTGGTTTTGATGAAACATTTTTCTCATTGACTTTTGGAGGAGGCATTGAAACATACATTTTTGGTTTTAAAACCGATTTGGGAACATTTGCTTTCTCCGCAGTCATTGGTTTTTAATCACAAGTATCCACGCCTTTCCTTTTTGACTTTCCAGGTGAGCCCTCAAAAGATCATTTTTCGCTTTCATGTCATTGTAGGCACGCTCATACGACAATTTGTCATACTTGCATTCCTCGGTTTTTCGATCAAGTTGTTTAAAATATGAGACATTTTCTTTTCAAGTTTCTCAAGTGATTTTTCATATTTTGAAACAATTTTGGAGGTCTCAGATCGAGTCTTTCATGATCTTCAACAGTAATATGTTTGCAAAATAATGGACATAATATCAAGAGTCGAACATCTTCAAGAAGAGAGTCATTTAAAGTTTCCAAAACTTTGATTTGTTCAACACAGTCGTTAGCTTGCTTTACCATGGATTTATGGTCCTTGACAAAGTCAACTGTTTCTTTCAAAAATGCTTGTTCAAAATGAATTACCCTTGCACTGATGGCATTCAGCTGAGGGGCAATTTGAGTTTCAAAAACTTTCTTTGTTCGATGTCAAAACTAGAGAACCAGTTATTAGGTGTAATAGTGGTTTTAGTTTTAACGGTGTCTTGAAGATCCACAATTCTCGTTTTCACATTGTCTAAAATACTTCTCGCATCACTTGAGTTAAAAGGATTGTTTGAAGACATTTGTTCAATGTTCGAAAGAGTTTTTGAGACAACGTGGTTTTGAAACGATTTTGAAGCAGAGTTGACTCTTTGTTTGAAACATTTTGTGTGATGGAGAACTTTGACTTTTCCTTTTGATTAACAAAAGTAATTCCGTTAATTTTGTTCCATTTGTTATAATCAATTGGTTTGATTTCCGGATTCTTTTGTTTCATTTTTGATCTACTCTCCTCAGATAGTTCTAACGTTTCAAGAGAATCACGAACAAAAATGGGTTCATGTAAAGCTTTTCCATTGTTTAACACATTCCGAGATTTCTGAGCTTTCTTGAGGAACGAGGAAGGGTCGTTACCAAGTGCCATTCTATTGTTAGTATGAAAACGCGGATTTACTTGATTAGAAAGCATCTTGATTGTTTGAGTAGAATGACCCGTTTTAAGAAGCAAATTTTCCAAAGTTTTTATCTTTTCATTCTTATCAAGAATTTCATCAAGAAGAGAATCTTCTCGTTTTGAAAAATCAGTAATCAACTGCTTCTTCTCTTTTTCAAGATTATAAAACATGTCTTTTTGTTTGGAAAGTTGGTTATTTAAATCAGAAATTTCCTTGTTTAAAGATTTAATTTTCAAGTTCGAATTCACATCAAGTGTATTATACTTGATTTGCAATTCTTTTTCTTTAGAAACCAAATTTCGATAACCAATTTCTAATTTCGATTCTTTGTTTTTCTGAAATTCAAAGGCTTTTGCGTTCTCCTTGTAACTCTCAAGCTCAGCGTTCAATTTGGCATTCGCGGCCTTAACATCGCGATTGACCTTTTTAACTTTCTCAATTTCAATGCCACACTTGTTGATTAATGATTCAAAATAAGCACGAGTTTCCTCATCAGTCTCAGTATTTTGTGCCACACAGTCTCCACTAGGATCCACATCTGGAGTCTCAGAGTTAGTATTGCTACAACTCGGATTGTCCATGTATGTATCATAAATAGGTGCTGATGTCACGAATCTGTTCGTCATGAGTAAACACATCAAATATGACATTGTTATAGCATGGTGCGGTGATTGGTACCTCGACATCTGCGTTGGCGTCATAGACAGAGGTGCGTCGAATCGATGTCGTACTTAGTCTCCTGAAGATTTGCCATGAAGATGCAGTTTGCATTGAGTTCCTCGAGGTCTTCCAAATCATCCATAATAGCCATGAAGTCATGTTCCTCAGCACTCAATTGAAGTCCAGATTGTTCCTTTTGTGCCAACAGAATAACTTTCTGAAGATACGCAAGATCCTTCTTTTTCAGCTTAGTTGGACAATTCCTTGCCATGTGACCCAATCCTTGACAGTTATAACACTTAACCCGATTACCCTGATTCACATTTCCATAATTCCCAACAACCTGAGCGCAACATTCCCATTCGATTACCCACTACTCTATTTCCAACATTCTGACCCATCCGATTACGATTCGAACCGCTGATTACCCATGCGAAATCCAGTAGCATATCTCTGCTGATTCCCAATAACTCCAACCATTTGACCTTGATTGCCCATGTTCACACCCGGCTGTGCAATTTGCTTGCTGCGAGTGTTTGATGAAATCCTTTGGTTGTTGTTAGTTGGTGTGGAATAGCGACCGCTAAATGCTTTACCCAAGAATACAAATGCTTGTGACAAAGCTTCTTCTGGTTCCATTTCAAGATCAGTGATTCCTTGTTCCTGGTAATGTTGTTGTTCCGGTGGATAGTTTTGTTGTTGAGGGATGTATTGCTGCAAGTTGTTGTTAGTGGAAGATGATGAAGCTTGTTGTTGTGTATTCACCGAAGTTTGAGTCTTTGCAATGAGTGCCAATGGATCATGATTCTTTGCTAATCTTTCTTGCCCGACTTCATTCACTTCATTTTGGTTTTGTTTCAGAAAATCGTTGAGTTGATCAAAGTTCACTTGATGTAAGTCCTTTGTTTGGTTGACAATAGTGACATATCGTCCCCATTCTTATGGTAGATTGTTCAAGAACTTGATGTTGCTCACGATAGTTCTGGGTGTCAACTTGTTTCGATCACTCATTCATTAAAGTAAAAACCTTCCATAGTAGGATTCAATGGATTCTCCCGGAGTAGATGTAAACTTCTCCCATGCAGTTAGCAACTTGTTCTCTGTGTCTTGTTGACCGATTTTTGTTCCATGACAAAGTCGTCTAACACGTTCCCACATATCGAAAGCAGTTTCACAACTGTCTACAGCAGCAAAGATGTCTCTTTGTAAACCCAGTTGTATAATATGAATTGCCATGTCATATGCTTCGACTTGTTTCGATCCTCTTGAGTATTCTGTCTTTTGAAGACGAAAAATGGTGGGACGGGAGGTGTTGCATCAGGATTTCCGGGTCTTGGACTTGTCGAGGTATGAAGGGTCCATCCTGAATGGATTTGATCATCAATTTTCCATTAGGTTTTGTCTTGATGTAACGAAGCATTCGACTTGTCCATTGAAGATAACCACCTTTTTCCAACAAAGGAGGACGGTTTTCAGACCTGCATGAATATCTTGTTGAGTTGCCATTGATGAAGGTATGATCTGATAAAGTTGATGTAGGATCGATTCAACGATAAAGGAGTTGAGGTTGATGAAGATTAAGCTCAGTTGAGGTGTTCTGAAAGTCGTACTCGTAACCTTGGTTCATGAAAAATTTTCGCCCAAAACCTTATGCGTAGGAACCTTAAGCGTAACCTTAAGCTTATGCGTAGACAAAAAGTTACTCGTAAACCTTACGCGTAATTTTGAAGTTATGCGTAGAGTTACTCGTAAGCTTTTAGCTTATGCGTAAACTATGGTTAAGAACCAAAAATCCTTTACACTGTCACAGCGTAAGAGATATCCACAAGTCGAAGTGTTCCACACACTTATACAAGTGAGGGAAGCAGCGAGTAAATTATAGCACGAAGATTCTTCACCCAAAAGTTACGAGTAGAAAACTAGGGTTTTGACTTTTTGACTTCTACTCATAAGAAATTTCCAACGATTCAAATGATTTCTCTTGCACAGATATCCTTAAAAACACTCGAATAACCCAAAAATGTTGACCTTTTTCACCCAAAGTGCTTATAAAAGTTACGAGTAGAAATGACCAAAGAACCAAATACGAGTTCAAAAATGATTTAAAACACGTAAAGTTTCGAACTTTTTGCAAAAACTAGAATCTTTAACACTATGTAAACCTTAGACCATAAGAATCTTGAAGATTTAAGTGCAAAAATTAAAGCTTTAAGCGTGACACTCTTGAGAACGAACTACACGTAACACCACAAAAAAAAACTTCAACCCAAACACTCCTAAACCATTGTTAGGCGATTGATACCAATTGTAGGACCTTAGATATATCAACCTTATCACTTTACCAAGCCAACCCAACACACGTAACCCAAGTTACGCGTATAAAACGTGAAACACAAACACAAACAAAGCTTAGAAATAAGATGAGAAAGATGGTGACTTGAATGATATAAAATCGTGTATGTTGTGAGAGAAGGATGAAACAATATGATGTTTATTTCAAAGGAAAAACACACACACACACTTTCAAGCACACCCCTCAAATGACCATTTGAGGGGTATTTATAGTACAAGTAACTTAAAACCCTAAAAGGCTTTGCTTGGGCTTTTCGTGGGTTGGACATGGATTGGGCTTTGGATACTTAAGCTTCAAACGGCTAGTATAATCATAACGCCTAGCCATTTAGCTTAGTCCAATCCACGAGCCCGTTGACTTATTCTATCACGATATCTAACACACGTTACAAAGTTCCTAAATGTGAATGACCATCACTTCTAATAAAAACTATTAAGGCTAACATCTTACTCTCCAGGGTTTGGCCGGAATGTGGCTGGAAAGGTAGCGGCTGGTTAGGGTGTAGGCTAGGGTTAGGGTTTGTGAGGTTAAAGAGAGAAATTGAGGGTGTGTGTGTGTTTTTAGAGAGAGGAAGTAAAGGGTGGTTATGAGGAGGGTGATGGGTATTTATATTTAGGATGAGGGACCAAATAAAAAATGAAATGGGAGGAGGGGGTGGCCGGCCTAGGTAAACAAGAGGGGCCTTTCTAGCAAATTTTCTTAAACTATCCCGTTTTACCTTTCCCGAGCTCATATTTTACCCTACGAGTGTCCCACGAATTTCCTTCGACTTTCTATTGTTTTTATTTACGTTTTTCTACGAATTTTGATTATTTATGTGTCACGTTTCATGTTACGGTTTAAAAGTTACGTTATCTCTCGTTATAGGATTTTATTGTGCCAAATGACATAGTGCTTAACGTAAAGGGCTATAACTCATACGACGACTCATACGATAATAAAATAAATCATAAAAACCAATAACGATAGCAAAACAAGTCATGGTTAACCGGAATAGCTCCTAAAGATAACTACTTGGTCTAACTTAGCGTAATGCGGTTACTTAAAATGGGCTCCCTAATTGCCAGTTGTCACATAATTCCCATCTACAAAAAGTGGGAAGAAATTCTTAGAGAGAATGTCATTTGTTTGGTCAAAAACAAAGACCATCCCAATGCTTGTCTTGTCCAAATTATCTAGTGTCTCATCCACCAAAAGCCTTTCAATCTCGCCTATTACATTGCGAAAAGAATGGTAAGTGTCTTCAAAACTGAAAAAATGGTTCTTCCTTATGGTATGCTCCTAACCCATCTGCGTGAGTATGTTAGTGCAATGCAACCTACTCCTATTTCCGATGACCACTTTCTCGCAAACCATGTTATGGTACCTCTCACCAAATGACCCACCAAATGATTTATGATCAATGAGAAAAGGCCCCGCCCTATCTCGGACTCTTTAGATGAAGATGATGATGAAATCGACCCCATTTCCAATTATCAACTCGATCCCATGACTTACTTTGAACAACTTCCCACTCTTCCAAAGGAAACTGAGTAATTCAAGCAAACAAAAGGAATGTTCAAGTGTCTAACTCATTTCCTCATCAACATGGGAAAGAAGAAAAAGTGAAGAGATTGACAAAAGAAAATTTGTACCTTATGTATTTTATATGGTTATTTCATTTTGACATGTTTTTGTGATTGTTAAAACAGCGTGTGATCATAACTTTCTCTACTTTATGCAAGACATGTTTGGTTGATCTTATATCAAAATTTGGTCGATGTCTTATTTTCTTTCCCATGTGTTGTTTTTACATGCTATACTTACTATGCTTTACTTGTATACATATATGCTTGCTGTGGAGACCATTAGTTTCAAAATTTGATACCTGGAACAAATTTTTGCAAACACTCTATTAAAGAAATGTGTCTCAGATGCCGGATCCCTTGGCGATAACTAGTCGGATCCCTCAAGGGAAGGATTCGTGGGATTCGGGTATACATAAGTTCATTTTTAGCTTCCTTGTATCAATCCAACCTTCCAGACCTTATTGGACTAGTTAAACATGCTACATTAGAATCACTTAAACTGTCCTCAGTATCAATTGATCTCACATTCACTTATAGATGACTTAGAATCACATTCAAGGTGTTTTTGATTTATCATTAATTCAAAACTCACCATATTTCCGCTCTAATGTTTACACATTGTTTCTCTCATCTCAAAACACCTTGTTTGATATTTCTCTCAATTTTAACAAATTGATTTTAGTTATCTTTACCTTAAAATGCTCTAAAAACTAGTTTTTCATTTCTTGTGATTTTTAAATAATTTTCTAAATTTTTCTTTGATCACCATCTGGTTTCTATAACCATTTATCATCCTTAAAACTCTTAGTGTCATCCTTGATCACTCATTGGTGTTTCTAAACACTCAATTTCTTTCCATAAAAGTCATCATTGGCTATCCTCATTCATTATGCTTGGTCATTTAAGTCTTATACCATTTAAGATACCTTTGTAGACTAAATCACTCAAGATATATAGGTGCTAGAGCTTGCTAGAACCCAATCACCCTTTTTCTTGGCTTCTGAGAGTCGGATCCCTAGCTTAAAGATAGCCGGATCCCTCAAAGGAGGGATCCGTGAGAACCGGCTGCACAGAAAGCTTATCTCACTTGATATAATCATTTCAAACCCTCTTTGTTAATCTAAACACTCCACATTTTCTTAAATGACTCCCTAGAATAGAACAACACTGTAGTTGACTCTTGTGCATGCAAATCATTGCAATTTGAAGAATTTTAGTGGTTTAGGCTTTAATTAACTTGCCTAATTTCTCCTTTTATAAACTACTTGTGTTTGTACTTACAAATCATTACTCAAAAACCCATTCTTAGTAGCTAAACTTCCCTTTCTAAATCTCACCTTGTAACATCTCACCATGAGAAAAGCACCTAGTGCAAACTCATCAACCAAAGGACCTCCCAAGAAAATTGCTCGTGTTGTTCATGAAATTTCCTTAACCGAGTCATCACCCATCAAAGCTCCAAACACTAGAGTTCCTTCTCAACCAACTCTACCAATCAAACAAACTCCCAAAAGACTTGTTCCCACCAAACAACCTTTACCAAACACTACCATACCTCTAAAACCAAACACTCCTATCGGTACCAAAGTAACCAAACTCTCACCTCTAGAGCCTAGAGCTCTCTCCTTCACCCAACCTCTTTCATCTCCAAACCTTTACGCTCTAGAAGACTTTCCCCTAGGCCTAAATCCACCACCATTTTCCACATTCTCGTCAATTGAGAAAATGGCACCACAACAATCTTCTATCCAAAACCTTGGTGTTGGAACTTCACTGCCACCGTGTCCTACTCTCCTTTACCCTCAAATGGTCCATTTTGGATTATGAGGAATCATCAATCTCAATAACCGGACCATATGGAAGTAGATATTTCTTCACCTCCACCACCAACACATATATCACCACTTTCATCATTGGTAGAACCAGCATCTACTTCATCAAACCTACCTCCACAAATCCCTCCATCCTTTGTGGAACCTCCACCTTCCTCATCAAACTTACCTCCTCAAACCTCTCCATTCTTACCACCACCATTTCCTAGTTATGAAAATGATTGATTTCATTGTCAACATGTCCAAGGGTTAGTCCATGAAGTACGTGATGAATTACGTTTCATGTTCTATCACATTTTTGAACGTTTTGATGAAGTCAATAAGTCTAATCGTCCCTAAACCTAGGAATACAAGCACAAGTGGTGTTTCGTCTAGTATTAGGTGCAACTTAGATTGATATGACTTTTTATTTAATCCATGTTTGTATCATTTTATTAGTTTTAGATATATGTGTATCATTTCTCTTGTTTTATTAAATAAAACTACATGTTTGTATGTTAATATAGTTATGTGAACATGTTTGGTGCAACAATACATAACTTACTTAGACGTTTACGTCACTATTTATATCTACATTGTTGCTGCTAAGTTTTAGGTACACGGTTCCCTCTATTTTCCTGGATAGATCCCTTACATGAACGATCCGGCAGAACTGGTGGACAGAATACCATTTTTGAGCTAACTTAAAGGTCATTTGCAGGAAAAAATGCACCATATATACTTGTTTTCTAACATTTGTTTTGTATATTTTCAAAATACATATGAAGACTTTTATGCCCTCTACAAGGGGGAGCTTTTCATCAAAGCAAAGCATTTCAAAACACTTGCAATACATTCACTTAGTCTTCCTAACTACTTGACGCCCTCATCAAAAGGGAGCATTCGTCAAGAGGGAGCATTTTGTAAAAGCAAAAACGTTGCAAAATACTTGCAATACACTCGTTTAGTCTTCCTAAGTACTTGACGCCCTTACCAAAAGGAAGCATCCGTCAAGGGGGAGCTAAAACGAGACCCTCTTTCTTACCTTACTACTTCTTCTCTTCACATTTCTTTCTCTAACTCTTTCTCATTTTTTAATTTTTTTACTTTTCACAAGTTTTTCTCAAAATTATTTCTACTACGTGTTAGTTTCTTTTTTACGCTCTTTTTGTTTCGACAAAAACAGGGAGAAGAGAGTAAAAACTCCAATTCAAAATTTTGCAAAATTTTTTTTACTTAAAATAATCTTATTTTTTGTCATCAACAAAAAAGGGGAGTTTGTTAATATAAATAAACCATAAAAACTTTTATTTATATTTTACGATCTTCTAATGTTTTGTCGATAACAAACATAAAATCATTTTAATGAAATAAATAAAATACGTAAAAGCTTTGAGCCAATAGTTTACTAACACACTTTTACTAAACATATTAAACCATCAAAACATGTTTAGTTAAATAAGTTATATAAAACCAAAACTATTTTTATAAAACACTTACAAGTAATATTGTTTACTTACATTTTATAAAAATGTATATGTACTTTGTATAAATTGTAATGGGTAAATAATGGGTAAAAACCAAAGTCCATAACCAATTACCCAAGACCCATGATCCATTGACTAGATATAATGAATTTTGTTGGGTAAAAACTAAAGTCAATAACCCATACCCATAGAGCATGATCCATAACCCATGACCTATTGCATGACATCATGCATGAAGTCATGTTGAATAATATCCATGATCTATGACCCAAAGTCCATGACCCATGACCCAAGATCCATAACCCATTGACTAGGTACAATATATCTTGTTGGGTATCCATGATCCAAAGTCCATGACCCATGGTCCACAACCCATAACCCGGTTTGCAGCCCAAAATCAAGACTAAGCTGACCCAGCAGCCGGATCCCTAGAATTGCACTGGCCGTATCCCTTGGGTAAGGGATCCGCTGGAACCGTGGAACAATAGAAAAGTTTTTCCTATAAATAGTGAGTCATTTCTCTCTTGCTTACTAACCCTTTTAGAAATAATCTCTCCTTATGTTCTAACCTCTCTAAACATAGATCCAAAGGATCATTCTATGTAGTTTTATCTTTGTGTGATTCTCTAGGTTCCTCTTAAAGGCGAGATCACAACCTCTTGAAGACGTGCAAGCTCAATCATGAGTTGCTAAGCTTCGTCATCATCAAGACCACTGAAGTGCCTCTTGTTGATAGTTTTTATCTCCCTCCAATAGTGTTTCGTGTTGAAGGCATTGGTGTAAAGTGTTTAAGGTGTACATTTGATATGGTGAGTCGATGTACAAGTTGTGTAGTTTGGGTTAAAGGATATTGATATCCTTTTTAGTATTGTAAAAAGGATCTTGTCTCCTTTGGGTAGTTGTTTTGGGTAGTAATGTTGGGTAGTAGTTCCTCCTTTGTAATGGAACTGGGTATCTAGCCTTGTACCGGATAAAGTGTAGGCGACGTTGTGATAGCTTTGTTTCTACCTCGTGGAAGAACTCGGTGTCTAGCCTTGTACCGGATAAAGTGTAGGCGATGTTGTGAAGGCTTATTCGCCACATTAAGGAGCTTGTGTTGTGTAGTGCTTAGAAACTCTCGAGTTGGGTAGTCGGGGAGTGGAGTAGGGCAAGGAAGGAGTCCTTGTAGCTGAACCACTATAAATACTCGTGTTGTGGTTTTATGTTCCTTTACTCTTTATCTCTTGCATTACTTATATATATGTCCATCTATCAATATCCAATACTAGATCTAAATGGATTGACATAAGTCGATCTAATTACTTTAAAACGAAGATTTAATCAGTAAAACTATTCAAACTCCCCCTCTAGTTTTCCACATATATTTTGGCAATTGTGGGAAAGAAGGACATTTCAAGGAAGAGTGTTACAAGATTTTTGGTTATCCAATTGGTCATCCACTCTATGGTAAAGTACAGCTTGAAAACCAGTTTCAGACATCACATGATTATAGGCATGCAAGGACTATAAACATGGTTATGGGGCAGGATTAGACTAACAAGGCCAGCACTTCAGCTCAATTTACTGCACCATCTGATGCACATGTCTCAGCTAGGATGAATCAATTGTAGAATCAACTCAATCAAGTGCTCCTCATGCTATTAAACCAGTAGAACACTACTCATGTAATCTTCTCTTCTCAAAGTACTAAACTGCCTAAATTTACTGCTTGTCTCATTACATGTCTTAAGATTTCTTGGATCATAGATAGTGGGGCAACATATCATATATCCGCAACACTCAAAATCATATATAACCTTTACAAATGAACTACACCTATCGCTGTCACTCTACCAAATGGCCAAACTGTAAAAGTCACAACTGTTGAATCAGTGAAAATCAATGAACACATCACACTCACCAATGTATTCTACATACCAACCTTCACATACAATATCATTTCAGTAAGCAGACTACTACATGGAACCACTATTTAACTGATACTTACTGCTTCACTATGCATTTTCCAGGATCAGAACAAAAGGATTGCACTTGGAAACCTGTGTGATGGTCTTTACTTTCTTTCCTCACCACCTACACCTTCTACAGCCTCATCCACAATTCTTTAAAGCAGCAGCAATACTCCACAAATCTAGCATTCAAGACTTGGTCACCCATCTTTTACCGCTTTCAAACGTATAAAGTGTTTGTCAAATTTAGCTTCAAACAATTCTGAACTTTCATGTAATGTGTGTCATCTTTCAAAGCAAACTGCTTCTTTATTTCATACCATTACATCATACGCCACTTCTATTTTTGATTTAATTCATGTTAATGTTTAGGGACCATACAAATACACCATCATTAATAAGTGCAGATATTTTCTAATAATTGTTGATGATCATTCAAGGACAACTTGGAAATATTTAATGCCAACCAAATCACATAACATTTCAAATATCAAAACATTTTATTCTTATGTCCAAACACACTTCAACAAACAAATAAAGATTATAATAAGTGATAATGGCATTGAATTCATAAAATTTTCACTCACTGATTTCTTCCAAACACATGGCATTATACACCAAACATCATGTCCAAACACACATCAACAAAATGTTAGAGTAGAAAGAAAACACAAACACCTTTTGGAAGTAGCTAGATCAATCAAATTCCAAGGACATTTTTGAATTCACTTTTTGGGATATTTCCTACTTGCTACTACATACATTATTAACAGACTCCCCTCTAAAATCATACATAAGAAATCACCTTATGAAATCATCTACAAAACTCCACCAGACTTAAACCACTTGAGAATATTAGGCTGTAGAGCATATGTATACCATCACACCTCATATAAGTTTTCACCTAGATCCATACCAGCTATCCTTGTTGGCTACCCAACCACACAAAGAAGATACATTCTCTATGATCCAAACACACACAAAGTAATCACTAGTATACATTTAGACTATGATGAAACAGAATTTCATTTTCACAACACCAAACAACCAATGCACACACTGAAACCTCCAAAGTCACTGATCCATCAACAATACATTTTTTTCAAACATACCAATAACCACCCACACTGAACCAGACACCACATCTGAACCAACCTCACCACCTTTACATACATCTACACATCCTCCATCCTCACCAATCCAATCACAGTCACCATCTCATACATCTAACAACACACAAAATGATTATCGCCACAACATCCCTATATCACCACCACCTCCACAACCTACAAGAACATCCATAAAAAACAAACAAGTACCAACTAAACTCAATGACTTTCACTGCACACTACCCAAATCCTTCATTCACCACATTCATATACACAACTATCAAAACTACATTAATTATCAAAACATCAAAGCACCAACACATAGACACTTCATTTATAATCTTAATATATCTATTGAGCCTCACACCTATGTGTGACAACCCGCACATTTTCAAGTTAATATTTAACCCATAACATGAAATTATTTCACTTTGAAAATTTACGTGCATGTTTAACTCATAAGCGGGAGGTATCCCGTGTATAACGAAAACATCATTAAAAGCGTACCGAATAAAATTAGTCTACACATGACAAGTACACTACGAGCATTTCATAAGTCATATGTACTTACATTATTATTTTTACGTGAACCGCCTATGTAATACGTTTTTACATTTCATGCATGCATACATGATACATTCACCACCTTACAACATATACCCCTAATATATACATACTTACACAACTAAACCCCACCAACACACTTACTTACACAAACCATCAACTAGTGATTAGTTAGTGTTCTTGACCTCTTTCATCATCACCTTTGTAAGCACACCTCAACTCGTCTTATTTCATTCATTTACATTTATAAATCATTTATATATATATCATTTATCATCATGCTATATTTGTGTAAATATATTGTTGTCTAAAAAAATGAGTAAAAGTGTGATTTTATGTGTTAAAAGTATTATTTTATGTGTTCTTGAGCTTTTATTAAAGTTAGTGGTAAAATTATGTTATTATGGTTCTAGATAAATTATATTGAAGTTTTGGGAGTAAGTTAGAATTTAGGGGTGAATTGGTGATAGTGTTGATTGTGGAAAGTGGAAAAATAGGTTTTAAGTGTACATTTATAAAAATAATGTGTTGGTTGTCCTAAATAGCGAAATATGAAAAAATGGGTTTGAGATTTGCAATAATGGGTTAGAAAAACAGAAAAAAATTTTCTTAATAAGCTTTTCGTGGCCGTTTGAATCAATAAAAGTGGAGCTATAACGAATAAATGACTACTATATGAAGTTTGACGAAATATATAATTAAGTGCAGCAACTGGGTAAAAGTATTCTAAGTGTCGTGCTAAATATTTTTGAGTGAGAATGTTGTGAGCTGTTTTACATGGGTCTAGAATCTGAACTAGAAAAATTCAGTCTAGAATCTGGAGCATCATTACTAGAGTCACATTTTCGCGCTCTCGTCATTTCGAAGATTTATTGTATTACTTTTAAAACGTTTAGTTGTAGATTCTTGAAATATTGTCCTGTAAAACCTTATTGATGAGATTAAACGCGTATTTTCAAATGACTCTGTAGGGATCACTCCTAACACGTAAATGGAACGACATTTAAGGGATTACATTATCTATCTTATTTAGTCGAAACACATGGACTAGTTATGTAATATTGTAATAGTTATGTTTGTGTTAGGCTATAAATACCCTCCTAGACTTCACTAGGAAGGTGAGACTTAGTGTGTATTTTCCCTTTCATCTTTACCAATAAAACAACTAGTTCCCCTTCTCTCTCTACTCTCTTTCTCTCTAACCATGGAGATAATGTTCTTCCATCATCCCCGACCTCCTGATTCACCCTATCAACCATACATACGATCCTACGAGTGGCATCGGAGCTAAGGTTTTATCATTGATTGATCTTTATGGTCGTGTTATCTTGTCAAAAATAGTCATCTTTGAAACTGTTTCAACCTTTTCACTCTCTTTATTATTTATTGGTTATAACAATTTTTATTTTTTTTAATATTGTCCAAAGTTGTCACATATCTTATAGTTGTAACAATTTTTGGATATGATCCAATGTTGTTATCAGTTCGTGTTTCTTGTAGTCATTATTCATGGTCAGAATTCTTAGTTGGAGAAAAGGTCGGAACTGAAAAGTCAACAAAATTGGTCAAAGCCCTTTTCTTACGAATTTGAAGCTATCTACAGACATGTTTACGAATTTCTTGGAAAGAAATTCATAATAACCTAATCTTACGAATAAAATTTTACAAGTAGGCTTATTCGTAAGCTTACGAATAAGGCTTACGAATTAGGCTTACGAGTAAGGTTTTAACGACTAAGAGTTCTGAGTAAGATCTTTACTAGCAAGTTAGTACGAGCAAGACTGTTACGAATAAGAGTTTTTATGAACAAGAAAAAGGTTTTACGAATAAGACTGATATAGAGAAGAAAGTAAGTGAGACCAGGTTCAAGAACCATTTCCATCAAACAACTTAATCCAAACAACACATCACAGTCCCATAACCCATCTATCCTAAACCTTACACCATCTCACGAACCCAATCATAGTCAACAAGAAAACAATTAAATGATCTCATATTTTTTCATTTTCGTGTGGTACAAACCCACTAACAATTAAAAATCATGTACATGAAAAGAAATTTCATCGTAGACCTTTCAACTTAATCTCAAACTCTAATAATCTAGATCTCAGTCTGCTCTATGTGTAATCTAAGACACGTCTTAAGACATGAGACACAAGAGACGATGCATCACATATCCAATGCAATTGAATAATAGAAAGTTAACAAGATCTCAGTTGTATTTTTCGTGCCCTCAAAACCATTAAAAGATCATTCACACGAAAAGATTATCATCATAGATCTTTGATACTATCCGAGTATGGTGCGCGTACGAAGCGCGTTCGGGGTCAAATGAACTTCTTTTTCGTCGAGCAAGTTTTCCAACACCCTAGGCAGTGAACCTAATCGTTGTAGTGTAATATTGGGTATGCCCCGAGGATTTATATCATTCTCTACGGGAATAGGAATGCTAGTGAGAAGTGTACTACGCTAAGGTTGAGGTTGAGGAATATTCTTTTTTTATCTTTTTAGAAAGCTAAGGGTAAAATCTCGGGGCTTGGATTTGGGGGGTGGTACTTCTACCGATTACTCTACTATTCTAATTATCTAATTCTACGGGTAGTCTTATGTCTATTGATGTGTGCTCGTATGATGATTAAAAATATGTTTACCTAGATACTATTACTCCCTAGTTATCTTTTATTGTAGGTTGAATTGTCACGTCCTTATTCTTAACGCGTTGTGTTTCCTAAAGTCGTAGGGTGTGCCTATGCCCTAACTCTTTGAAGTCACCCTTGAGTGTAGTAAACGAAATCCACTAAGTCATTCATAAACTATCAAAGATTCATCAAGCATTAAACACAACGATAGCCTAGTCGCACTCCTAAGCCAATTACAATTAAGATAAGAGACAACCTAACAATAATTAACAACTAGGTTTCATAGATCTAAGCAAACACACAAGAAATTTAGCCGGACATGTTAAACAAGCAAGCATACACACATTCAATGGAAGACATAATGATATTATTGAAGTAAAACACTTATCTTGATGTGTAAAATAGGGTTTGTGACCCTAAGATACTGTCCAAGTCGGACTACAAACGTTTAGGGTTTTTACTCCAAAAGTCTACCTCTCAAAATTATGAAAATTCGATTTCTATATATAATTTTACACTTGCGATGGCGTTGCCTTATAGGTGGGACGCCGTCAGATCGCCGTCATTAGGGTTTTCGTCTTGGCCAAGTTATCGTTGGGACGGCGTCACGTTGTAGTTGTGACGCCGTCGGGCTTAAGCAGGGACGTCGCATGATTACGGATCCGGGCGTCTAAGATGAAAAGTCTTAGTGACGCCCTTCCTCTTCAAAGCCTGACGCCGTCAGGTGTATTTTAGCAAAAAGTCTACTGAGTCGTCAGGTGTATTTTAATTAAATCCGTAGAAAGGGACGGCGTCGCCCATTAGTTAGGACACTTTCACCTTCAGTTTCAGCAACTTGAGTGTCTTCGATCTTGACTTAGCCATTTTCTTTAAGTTTTGACTCCTTTTCGTCCAAATATGCATCATTCCATCATTTTGCTTCCAAGAGACCTAAAAAGTGAAAAGGAACGAAACTAAGCAGTAACGGATATAAAAGTGGGCAATTAAAGGCTTAAATGACCCCTTAAAAGTGTACGTTTTAAATCCTTATCAAATATCCCTACACTTGGTATTTGCTTGTCCTCAAGCAAATATGCTTTTGACCAATCAATTTATAACTTAGGGAATAATTCACAACAAGTAAAAGCACCGCAATAGTCATAACAAGCACGGAAATTATATACTAGCACCTCACAAGGGGTGTTAGGATTCTCTCATCTCTCGGGTGTATATGAAATATAGTAAATTGAAATGGAAGATAAACACTTATTACCTGGTCATAGTACATAGATTATCATAAGCTTGAGAATAGATCAAATCTCCACCGCTTTGGCGTAAGCACCTAGGAACAACTATCCAAGAGGTCTTTAAAAGGGATGTAATGTTAGGCTTACGGCAGGGAAATAAAGGGTTTGGTTGGATAGGCGATTTAGCGGTGGCAAGTCAAAAATCTTATGTTACAAGCATGAAAAGAATGGCGTTGCTAAGCCAAGACTCGACTCACTAAACTCTAGATAACTTGAAACAAACATACATAAATTGAAAAACATAACCATAAAGATAGATGTAGGATGGTAGCCCGTATGATTTTCTTTCTCTCTCTTTTATTTTCACTCTTTTTTTTCTCGATTTTTTTTTGCATACACTTTTACTCTACCATCCTCTACGATAACATCAAAATATAAGGGATTTATAGGAGCATCCCTACACTTGAGTTTTTATTACTCTAACACTAATTTGACCCGATTTGAAAAGATCAAAACACTTGGAGTATTTAATTACGTAAATAAAGGGAATTTGAATTTAACGTTCCTTCCCGTTACTCCATAAAATATTACTTTTACCCATGAGTCCCAATCATCCCAAAACTGTGTACAAACGATATGACTCGACTTAACAACCATGCAAGTAACTAGATAATTGAACAAAGGGTTTAGTAGTGATAACAATAATGCACTAAAGGTGAGTGCATACAAGGTAGGCTAAGGCGATTTGGGTGTACATTTGGGGGTGGATTGTAAACAATGCTCTTCATTGATATTCCAGAAAACCGAAACATCACGAGAACCGCGAAAAGATAGGCTCTGACGGGTTAACTAGGGGTATCGTGTACTAAAGATGAGTACATCGCAAGGGTGTGGAGTAATTACTCAACCGATGTGGAAGAAGTAATTATAATACGGGTTTCAAACAAGGGTTTTCCTAATGCCTCTTATCATTTAGTTATTCCTAACTACACAAGTGTAGTCTCACTAGCGATCTCGGAATGCATCACAAAACAAGTGCTAGAATCTATTATACTACTGGTACACTCTCGAAGCATTAAAGGTGAATGCATTAATTCCTATAGATCTAGGGGCGAACTTCACATTTTTGGGGTGGAATTTGAGTGGTAAACGGTTTTTGTGATAGTCATATAACTCCAATCCATGAGATGTTTTATTAAGACTAAAGTCCCACTTGTACATGTCATAAAAAAAAATTAATTTGGTGCTAAAATTACCCTAACAAATATTTATCAAAGCTTATTACACAAATGAACTAGGACAAGACAAATATTCAAGGATAAGCATAGTTTCAAAGTTCCCATTTTATTCTCCCTCCCTACACTTAAACTGAACATTGTCCCCAATGTTCTCCGAAAGTATCAAAGTTATGATAAAGGAAGTTAATTAAAAGAGAAAGAAACTAGTACTCCCCTGATTAGCTCAGTAGGATCCGTGTGAAGTAGTGGCTAAATTCTTTTCCAAAAAGAATGTATACGTTATAAGCTCCATTCAATATTGAGTTTCTTCTTCTTGCTAAATATAACATGCACACTTTAAGAAAATAGATGAAACCTTCGCGTAAAATCGGCGATAAAACTATATATGACTCAACTAAACTAGGATATAATGCTTGTGGAATGGATGTTTGCAGATTTTCTGGAAAATTAAGACTTGAGAATTTCCAAAAATTTATAAATAACACAGAAAACGAGAAAAGTTTGATAAGCTGTTTCTGCTCGACCTGACATCGTCAGGTTCTAATCCTGACGCCATCAGGTTGTCTGGTTGCTGCGTTTTCCTGGAAAAATTCTAGAAAAATTACACCTTTAGAATCTGGAAAAATTCCTGCAAAACATCTATTATGTCTCGATACAAGCATTTGACTCTAACAAACACACATATACATCAATTTTATTAATTGTGATTCTCATGTTCACGTTCTTTTAAAAATGTATGTAATCTTCCCTACACTTATCTTATTGTAAAATACCTTTATATGTAATTAAGACGAGGTTAAAGAAAAAATAAAGCATTTTCACAAATTCAAACATGAGAATAAACAACAATGAAAAAGATATATGACACACAAACAAGCAAACAATTAAGTATGGGTTGCCTCCCACGAACGCTTTTCTTTATTTATGAGTCTTGTAGCAAGACTCGAAGTCGTGCTCCTACGTGACTTCATTGCCGTCACCTTCCACTAAGCCTTCATCATAGGGTCGTATAAGTTGTATGATTACCATGAACTCCATCCCATCGTCGTTTAATATGATAACGGTTTCACTTTTTAGATTAGTTTCTTTCACAATGTAGGGTCCAAACCATCTTGGCCTATTCTTTCCTCTTAATGCTTTTAATTTTGATTTATAGTAAAAACACCTTTTCTCCTTTAAAAAATTCTTTAGGGTTCTCTTGAGGAAGTGGTTTCGTGGTGTAATTGTTCCTTAATTTTTTATCACTTTTCCACAATGTCGCATCCATCCCTTGACTCATGAAATTTCTAAGCCCTTTTTCCTATTGAGCAATTTTCTTCTTAACGACATTATTGGAGACCTGTGAATTCATATCTTTTTACCTTGTCCATAATATTCAAAGGATGTCTCAGAAAAATAGGTATCCTAACTTGTCCTTTTCAACTTTTGAGTATCATGATACCCTCACCGTATTTGATGATTGCCTTGGCGGTGACCAGGAAAGGTGTTCCCAGGATTAATGGCATGTTTTCATCTTCCTCAATGTCTACAATTGCGAAGTCCACCGGATAGACAATATTAGCAACCTCAATTAAGACATCCTCCGCTATTCCTATGGGATAAACATATGACTGATTTGCTAAGGAAAATCTAAGAGTGGTCTTGGTTGGTTCCTCCTTAGTCAACTTATTATAGACTGATAGTGGCATTATATTTACGTCGGATCCCTGGTCGGCCAAGGCATTTATATTCTCTAAGTCACCTATGCTACATGGTATTACAAAGTTCCCAGAGATCTCTTGCTTTTTAGTTATTGGCTTTCTCAGAATCAACTCGTACATAGGTCCCATAGGCATGATGTCATACTCTTATTCTCCTATTTCACGTAAGAGGGCTTTCCTAAGAACATCATTATACCTAAAGTCAAGGTTGTCAAGATCGGGATCCTACCCAGGATCGTTTTTGTCTTTGCAAGATCATGATCGTAAGATCGGATCGGGATCTTAAGATCTTACTCTAATGTTATTTCTTAATAGTTTATGTAATTTTATACAAATCTACAAATTCTAATACATTATAACCACAAAATACTATGAATGTTTCATATAAATGTTGTCCTAAATTATGATTATAAAATGTTTAAAAATATTAACATGTTGTTTTTTGAATTCTACAAACAAACAACCCATAAATTTGTAGTTTTTTAGTTTGTAATCCGAGAAGAGTAAGATCGGATCGGATTAGATCGTAAGATCGTATGGTCAAGATCGGGATCCTATAAGATTTTAAGCTTGCAAAGATCCTATGTAGGATCCGGATCATTTTTGCTTTACAGTATCGTAAAATCGTAAGATCCTAAGATCTGGATCGGGATCCTGACAACCATGCCTAAAGTTGTTCACTTGGTTAACAATTGTTTTTTATTGATTTCATACTTAAAGTAGTGCTTGATGAATTTGGGTTTATCATCAGTCTAAGCCTCATTCTTATCCTTACTATCCTTGCTACTCTCAGGCTCCTTCTTCTCAACTGCTCCACCCTCATCGAAAACAATGGAAATGGCGTTAACAAACAGAGTGGGGGTGTCGCGCTCATCGTTTCTCACTAACACCTTTTCGGGAATCTTCGTCTTAGTGTACTCTTTCACCAAGTTCATCATCTCAGTCATTTTTGCTTGCATCTATTCCCTTTGCCTATAAACCTCTTCTTCAAATTTGGCTAATCTTTCTGAATTGGCTACCATGTATTCTCTCATTTGTGCTTTGAAGCTTGGTGAGAGTGGAATTGGAGAAGTAGAACGGAAGCGTCGAACGGAATTGGGATTTTGTTCACGGCTTGGTGATTCAAAGAGAGGTGTTGGGTGGTTGGCAGAGTTAATGGACTTTTTCCTTTCAAATAGATAGTCGATCCTTCTCTCAAGAGCACTAACTTGCTCCTCAGTAATTTTGGAACGTTCATGAGGAATTAATATGGAATTTACCATTCTTATGGGGGTTTCATGAGATTCACTCCAATGTTCATAGCTTTGACTGGCAAGCTCTTCTATTATATCCCATGATTCTTCCTCGTTGAGATTGCTGAGCCTTCCACCGGCCGCTCGATCAATGGATCGCTTGGTGGGGAAGTTGGCATGATCGTAAAAGATTTGGACTTGAAGCCAAAGATTAATGCCGTGATGAGGGACTTTATGGAGCAAGTCCTTGAATCGAAGTCCATGCCTCATAGAGAGATTCGCCTTGACGTTGTTGGAACGTCAAGATGTCCTTTCTAAGCTTGGTAGTTTTTCCCGGTGGGAAAAATTGGGAAAGGAAACGAGTAGTGAGATCATCCCAACTTGAGATGGATCCGGCGGGAAGTCGCTTAAGCCAATTACTAGCTTGGTCCCGTAGAGAGAATTGGAAGAAACGCAAGCGTGTAGTCTCCCGTGTGGTAGCATCAAGGTCGATAGAATCAACGATTTTAAGGAAATCCTTGAGATGCTGATTAGGATCTTCGGAATGAAGTCCATGGAATGCACATCCGTTTTGCACCAACCGGATGGTGTCGGATCGCAGGGCCGTAGTCTGAGCTTTATCGGGGAGCTCAATGGTGTTCCTATAGCCTTGGTGGCTTGGTCTAGAGTATTCACCAAAAGTACGGCCTCTTGGCGGGTCAATGGGAAGTGGTTGATGTGGTGGTGGGTTATCACCTTCCATAATGAAAAGTGATGAGGCTACAAACAAATTCACGAAGAAGGGGGATAGACTACAAGGAAGCAAAAAATGAGAAAAAAATCTTACTTGATAGGAATCAAGCAAGGGAACCTAAACAAGATAAAAATCTAACTAGATATTCTATTCCCTAGCAGCGGCGCCAAAAAACTTGGTGGGCGTACGAAGCGCGTTCGGGGTCAAAGGAACTTCCTTTTCGTTGAGCAAGTTTTCCAACACCCTAGGCAGTGAACCTAATCGTTGTAGTGTAGTATTGGGTAAGCCTCGGGGATTGATATCATTCTCTTGGGGAATAAGAATGCTAGTCAGAAGTGTACTATGCTAAGGTTGAGGTTGAGGAAGATCCTTTTTTTTATCTTTTTATATTTTTTTAGAAAGCTAAGGGTAAAATCTCGGGGCTTGGATTTAGGGGGATGGTAATTCCATCGATTACTCTACTATTCTAATTATCTAATTCTACGGGTAGTCTTATGTCTATTGATGTGTGCTCGTATGATGATTAAAAATGTGTTTACCTAGATACTATTACTCCCTAGTTATCTTTTATTGTAGATTGAATTGTCACGTCCTTATTCTTAACGCGTTGTGTTTCCTAAAGTCGTAGGGTGTGCCTATGCCCTAACTCTTTGAAGTCACCCTTGAGTGTAGTAAACGAAATCCACTAAGTCATTCATAAACTATCAAAGATTCATCAAGCATTAAACACAACGATAGCCTAGTCGCACTCCTAAGCCAATTACAATTAAGATAAGAGACAACCTAACAATAATTAACAACTAGGTTTCATAGATCTAAGCAAACACACAAGAAATTTAGCCGGACATGTTAACCAAGCAAGCATACACACATTCAATGGAAGACATAATGATATTATTGAAGTAAAACACTTATCTTGATGTGTAAAATAGGGTTTGTGACCCTAAGATACTGTCCAAGTCGGACTACAAACGTTTAGGGTTTTTATTCCAAAAGTCTACCTCTCAAAATTATGAAAATTCGATTTCTATATATAATTTTACACTTGCGACGGCGTCGCCTTATAGGTGGGACGCCGTTAGATCGCCGTCATTAGGGTTTTCGTCTTGGTCAAGTTATCGTTGGGATGGCGTCACGTTGTAGTTGTGACGCCGTCGGGCTTTAGCAGGGACCTCGCATGATTCTGGATCTGGGCCGTCTAAGATGAAAAGTCTTAGTGACGCCCTTCCTCTTCAAAGCCTGATGCCGTCAGGTGTATTTTAGAAAAAAGTCTACTGAGTCGTCAGGTGTATTTTAATTAAATCCGTAGAGAGGGATGGCGTCGCCCTTTAGTTGGGACACTGTCAGCTATAGTTTCAGCAGCTTGAGTGTCTTCGATTTTGACTTAGCCATTTTCTTTATGTTTTCACTCTTTTTCGTCCAAATATGCATCATTCCATCATTTTGCTTCCAAGAGACCTAAAAAGTGAAAAGGAACGAAATTAAGCAATAACGGATATAAAAGTGGGCGATTAAAGGCTTAAATGACCCCTTAAAAGTGTATGTTTTAAATCCTTATCAAATATCCCTACACTTGGTATTTGCTTGTCCTCAAGCAAATATGCTTTTGACCAATCAATTTATAAGTTAGGGAATAATTCACAACAAGTAAAAGCACCGCAATAGTCATAACAAGCACGGAAATTATATACTAGCACCTCACAAGGGGTGTTTGGATTCTCTCATCTCTCGGGTGTATATGAAATATAGTAAATTGAAATGGAAGATAAACACTTATTACCTGGTCATAGTACATAGATTATCATAAGCTTGAGAATAGATCAAACCTCCACCGCTTTGGCATAAGCACCTAGGAACAACTATCTAAAAGGTCTTTTAAAGGGATGTAATGTTAGGCTTACGGTAGGGAAACAAAGGGTTTGGTTGGATAGGCGATTTAGTGGTGGCAAGTCAAAAATCTTATGTTACAAGCATGAAAAGAATGACGTTGCTAAGCCAAGACTCGACTCACTAAACTCTAGATAACTTGAAACAAACATACATAAATTGAAAAACATAAACATAAAGATAGATGTAGGATGGTAGCCCGTATGATTTTCTTTCTCTCTCTTTTATTTTCACTCTTTTTTTTCTCGATGTTTTTTTTGCATACCCTTTTACTCTACCATCCTTTACGATAACATCAAAATATAAGGGATTTATAGGAGCATCCCTACACTTGAGTTTTTATTACTCTAACACTAATTTGACCCGATTTGAAAAGATCAAAACACTTGGAGTATTTAATTACGTAAATAAAGGGAATTTGAATTTAACGTTCCTTCCCGTTACTCCATAAAATATTACTTTTACCCATGAGTCCCAATCATCCCAAAACTGTGTACAAACGATATGACTCGACTTAGCAACCGTGCAAGTAACTAGATAATTGAACAAAGGGTTTAGTAGTGATAACAATAATGCACTAAAGGTGAGTGCCTACAAGGTAGGCTAAGGCGATTTGGGTGTACATTTGGGGGTGGATTGTAAACAATGCTCTTCATTGATATTCCGGAAAACCGAAACATCACGAGAACCTCGAAAAGGATAGGCTCTGACGGGTTAACTAGGGGTATCGTGTACTAAAGATGAGTACATCGCAAGGGTGTGGGGTAATTACTCAACCGATGTGGAAGAAGTAATTATAATACGGGTTTTAAACAAGGGTTATCCTAATGCCTCTTATCATTTAGTTATTCCTAACTACACAAGTGTAGTCTCACTAGCGATCTAGGAATGCATCACAAAACAAGTTCTAGAATCTATTATACTACTGGTACACTCTCGAAGCATTAAAGGTGAATGCTTTAATTCCTATAGATCTAGGGGCGAACTTCACATTTTTGGGGTGGAATTGGAGTGGTAAACGGTTTTTGTGATAGTCATATAACTCCTATCCATGAGATGTTTTATTAAGACTAAAGTCCCACTCGTACATGTCATAAAAAAATTTAAATTTGGTGCTAAAATTACCCTAACAAATATTTGTCAAAGCTTATTACACAAATGAACTAGGACAAGATAAATATTCAAAGATAAGCATAGTTTCAAAGTTCATGTTTTATTCTCCCTCCCTACACTTAAACTGAACATTGTCCCCAATGTTCCCCGAAAGTATCAAAGTTATGATAAAGGAAGTTAATTAAAAAAGAAAGAAACTAGTACTCCCCTGATTAGCTCGGTAGGATCCGTGTGAAGTAGTGGCTAAATTCTTTTCCAAAAAGAATGTATACGTTATAAGCTCCATCCAATATTGAGTTTCTTCTTCTTGCTAAATATAACCTGCACACTTTAAGAAAATAGACGAAACCTTCGCGTAAAATCGGCGATAAAACTATATATGACTCAACTAAACTAGGATATAATTCTTGTGGAATGGATGTTTGCAGATTTTCTGGAAAATTAAGACCTGAGAATTTCCAAAAATTTATAAATAACACAGAAAACGAGAAAATTTTGATAAGCTGTTTCTGCTCGACCTAACATCGTTAGGTTCTAATCCTGACGCCATTAGGTTGTCCTGACAGAAACTGGTCTGCTGCATTTTCCTGGAAAAATTCTGGAAAAATTACACCTTTAGAATCTAGAAAAATTCCTGCAAAACAACCATTATGACTCGATACAAGCATTTGACTCTAACAAACACACATATACATCAATTTTATTAATTGTGATTCTCATGTTCACGTTCTTTTAAAAACGTATGTAATCTTACCTACACTTATCTTATTGTAAAATACCTTTATATGTAATTAAAACGAGGTTAAAGAAAAAATAAAGCATTTTCACAAATTCAAACATGAGAATAAACAACAATGAAAAAGATATATGACACATAAACAAGCAAACAATTAAGCATGGGTTGCCTCCCACAAAGTGCTTTTCTTTATTTATGAGTCTTGTAGCTAGACTCGAAATCGTGCTCCTACGTGAATTCATTGCCGTCACCTTCACTAAGCCTTCATCATAGGGTCGTATACCTTGTATGATTACCGTGAACTCCATCCCATCGTCGTTTAATATGATAACGGTTTCACTTTTCAGATTAGTTTCTTTCACAATGTAGGGTCCAAACCATCTTGGCCTATTATTTCCTCTTAATGCTTTTAATTTTGATTTATACAAAAGCACCTTTTCTCCTTTCAAAAATTCTTTAGGGTTCTCTTGAGGGAGTGGTTTCGTGGTGTAATTGTTCCCTATTTTTTATCACGTTTCCACAATGTCGCATCCATCCCTTGACTCATGAAATTTCTAAGCCCTTTTTCCTATTCAGCAATTTTCTTCTTAACGACATTATTGGAGACCTGTGAATTCATATCTTTTACCTTGTCCATAATCTTCAAAGGATATCTCGGAACAATAGGTATCCTAACTTGTCCTTTTCCACTTTTGAGTATCATGATACCGTCACCGCATTTGATGGTTGCCTTGGCGGTGGCCAGGAAAGGTGTTTCCAGGATTAATGGCATGTTTTCATCTTCCTCAATGTCTACAATTGCGAAGTCCACCGGATAGACAATATTAGCAACCTCAATTAAGACATCCTCCGCTATTCCTACGGGATAAACATATGAATGATTTGCTAAGGAAAATCTAAGATTGGTCTTGGTTGGTTCCTCCTTAGTCAACTTATTATAGACTGATAGCGGCATTATGTTTACGTCGGATCCCCGGTCGGCCAAGGCATTTATATTCTCTAAGTCACCTATGCCACATGGTATTACAAAGTTCCCAAAGATCTCTTGCTTTTTAGTTACTGGCTTTCTCAGAATCAACTCGTACATAGGTCACATAGGCATGGTGTCATACTCTTCTTCTCCTATTTCATGTAAGAGGGCTTTCCTAAGAACATCATTATACCTAAAGTTATTCACTTGGTTAACAATTGTTTTTTATTGATTTCATGCTTAAGGTAGTGCTTGATGAATTTGGGTTTATCATCAGTCTGAGCCTCATTCTTATCCTTACTATCCTAGCTGCTCTCAGGCTCCTTCTTCTTAACTGCTCCACCCTCATCGAAAACAATGGAAATGGCGTTAACAAAAAGAGTGGGGGTGTCGCGCACATCATTTCTCACTAACACCTTTTCGGGAATCTTCGTCTTAGTGTACTCTTTCACCAAGTTCATCATCTCAGTCATTTTTGCTTGCATCTCTTCCCTTTGCCTATAAACCTCTTCTTCAAATTTGGCTAATCTTTCTGAATAGGCTACCATGTATTCTCTCATTTGTGATTTGAAGCTTGGTGAGAGTGGAATTGGAGAGGTAGAATGGAAGCGTCGAACGGAATTAGGATTTTGTTCACGGCTTGGTGATTCAAAGAGAGGTGTTGGGTGGTTGGCAGAGTTAATGGACTTTTGTCTTTCAATTAGATAGTCGATCCTTCTCTCAAGAGCACTAACTTGCTCCTCAGTAATTTTGGAAGGATCATGAGGAATTGATATGGCATTTACCATTCTTATGGGGGTTTCATGAGATTCACTCCAATGTTCATAGATTTGACTGGCAAGCTCTTCTATTATATCCCATGATTCTTCTGCGTTGAGATTGTTGAGCCTTCCATCGGCCGCTCGATCAATGGATCGCTTGGTGGGGAAGTTGGCATGATCATAAAATATTTGGACTTGAAGCCAAAGATTAATGCCGTGATGAGGGACTTTATGGAGCAAGTCCTTGAATCGAGTCCATGCCTCGTAGAGAGATTCGCTTTGACGTTGTTGGAACGTCAAGATGTCCTTTCTAAGCTTGGTTGTTTTTCCCGGTGGGAAAAATTGGGCAAGGAAACGAGTAGTGAGATCATCCCAACTTGAGATGGATCCGGCGGGAAGTCGCTTAAGCCAATTACTAGCTTGGTCCCGTAGAGAGAATTGGAAGAGAAGCAAGCGTGTAGTCTCCCATGTGGTAGCATCAAGGTCGATAGAATCAACAATTTTAAGGAAATCCTTGAGATGCTGATTAGGATCTTCAGAACGAAGTCCATGGAATGCACATCCGTTTTGCACCAACCGGATGGTGTCGGATCGCAGGGCCGTAGTTTGACCTTGATCGGGGAGCTCAATAGTGTTCCTATAGCCTTGGTGGCTTGGTCTAGAGTATTCACCAAGAGTACGGCTTCTTGGCGGGTCAATGGGAAGTGGTTGATGTGGTGGTGGGTTATCACCTTCCATAATGAAAAGTGATGAGGCTACAAACAAATTCACGAAGAAGGGAGATAGACTACAAGGAAGCAAAAAATGAGAAAAAAATCTTACTTGATAGGAATCAAGCAAGGGAACCTAAACGAGATAAAAATCTAACTAGCTATTGTATTCCCTGGCAGCGGCGCCAAAAAACTTGGTGGGCGTACGAAGCGCGTTCGGGGTCAAAGGATCTTCCTTTTCGTCGAGCAAGTTTTCCAACACCCTAGGCAGTGAACCTAATCGTTGTAGTGTAGTATTGGGTAAGCCTCGGGGATTGATATCATTCTCTAGGGGAATAGGAATGCTAGTCAGAAGTGTACTACGCTAAGGTTGAGGTTGAGGAAGATCTTTTTTTATCTTTTTATATTAAAAATGTGTTTACCTAGATACTATTACTCCCTAGTTATCTTTTATTGTAGGTTGAATTGTCACATTCTTATTCTTAACGTGTTGTGTTTCCTAAATTCGTAGGGTGTGCCTATGCCCTAACTCTTTGAAGTCACCCTTGAGTGTAGTAAACGAAATCCACTAAGTCATTCATAAAATATCAAAGATTCATCAAGTATTAAACACAACGATAGCCTATTCGCACTCCTAAGCCAATTACAATTATGATAAGAGACAACCTAACAATAATTAACAACTAGGTTTCATAGATCTAAGCAAACACACAAGAAATTTAGCCGGACATGTTAAACAAGCAAGCATACACACATTCAATGGAATACATAATGATATTATTGAAGTAAAACACTTATCTTGATGTGTAAAATAGGGTTTGGGACCCTAAGATACTGTCCAAGTCGGACTACAAACGTTTAAGGTTTCTACTCCAAAAGTCTACCTCTCAATATTCTGAAAATTCGATTTCTACATATAGTTTTACACTTGCGATGGCGTCGCCTTATAGGTGGGACGCCGTCAGATCTCCGTCATTAGGGTTTTCGTCTTGGCCAAGTTATCGTTGGGACGACGTCACGTTGTAGTTGTGACGCCGTCGGGCTTCAGCAGGGACGTCGTCTGATTCTGGATCTGGGTTGTCTGAGATGAAAAGTCTTAGTGACGCCCTTCCTATTCAAAGCCTGACGCCGTCAGGTGTATTTTAGCAAAAAGTCTACTGAGTCGTCAGGTGTATTTTAATTAAATCCGTAGAGAGGTACGGCGTCGCACTTTAGTTGGGACGCCGTCAGCTTCAATTTCAGCAGCTTGAGTGTCTTCAATCTTGACTTAGCTATTTTCTTCATGTTTTCACTCCTTTTCGTCCAAATATGCATCATTCCAGCATTTTACTTCCAAGAGACCTAAAAAGTGAAATGGAACGAAATTAAGCAGTAACGGATATAAAAGTGGGCGATTAAAGGCTTAAATGACCCCTTAAAAGTGTACGTTTTAAATCCTTATCAGAATATAAAGAAAGTATTATAACAATGTTGTTATATACTTCATTTGATTCGTTCAAAAGAAAATCAGAACATAAACAAGATTGTCGTATTATGTCTTTCTTTCGTTTTAAGAAACACAAGATTTAATCACATCAATACCTTACCCGAGACCCTAATGAGAATCTTGAAGACTAAAATGAAAATAAAAAGTTACAGTAATACTTGTTGAATGAAAACTAAACACGGTTATTAAGTATTCGTGGGTAAAAGGATTAGAAGAGAAATGAATATGAGGTATCAATTTTGTTTGATGTTCGATTTTTGTTGCATGATGATTGTGATATATGGTGGATAAAAGGTTTGGTGAGATTTGTTTTGTGTTGACTGCTAAAAACAGAGAAAGGGGAAGATGAGATAAGTATTATTAGGGTTAAAGGTGTGATAATGTTTGTCTTATATATGCAAAATGATTAGGGTAACAAATTTTAATACACGATTTATCACTTGGATTATTTAATGGGCTGGTGCTTGTTATTAGTATATGGGCCTTGGTGTTGGACTTTAATCCACTGTCAGTCAAAGATGAGCAGTTTATGGGTCTTAAGGACTTTAATCCAATTTTTCCTATCTGAATATATTGGATTAATTTGTTCTATCCGAAGAATAATGGACCATTAAGTGTCATAACCGATACTTAGAAATCTTTTAGCTCATAACTTTGGTTTATTATGCGGATTAAAGTCATATTTGGGGTTCGTAATGCCAAAGCCATTAATTTTCATAGGGTGATACATTTTTGACAAGATCGGGGAAGAAACCATTATCAAAGTTTATTAAACCGTTGAAAGGCTAAATTTGAGAATTTAACCGCAAGATGTGACTACGACATTAATTCGTTATTCTTTATTTGAGGTTGAAGTGGGATATCACGGGTGCGTGTACTTAGTATCTTGAAGATATTGGGGTTGGTTAGATGCATGATTCTTCGAGATCCTTGTTCGAGCTTTTAACCATTAGGAAATACAAAGACTTGAGTTGTCTAGTTATACCGTCTCATCACCGTGTATAACTATCACTTTAAAACAGTTACGTTGTACTGTTCAAGTGTTACAAAAAGCTTTGGATAATTCGAGAGAAGTTCATATATAATTAAGGATGGATGGATGGGTATATGATTCTACCATTATTGAAATTATCAGTATTGGTTCTTCGTCAGATATTAGTGCAAGCTTAAGTCACAAGTTCAGGTTATCTTAATTCAGTCTCAAGTTCGTCATATAGGGTTTTCTCCATCAATAGTCACTACAAAGAGTTGTCAGAATGATAATGGGGTTGGTAAAGAGTTAGCTGAGAGGAGCCTAAAAGAGTACAGAAGTTTTATCAGCAGTTGATTATCGCGTGATATTTATGGTACTTCACACTTGTTCGATTAATTAGACATACACAGTTACGCTGTCTCCAATTTCATCATCAACATACATGATGTATGTTTCCAATTCATTGAAAACATCGGGTGGAAGAGAGATTATGTGTCATGTGCTTTCTTTTCCTTCTTGGCGAAAACCCTTTCCCTTCATGAGTTTCTGCAATAGGGGAAAGAAATGAGATGATCTGTGGTTCAAACGTCTCACTTCGGTGTTATCGTCTCAACTTTCACGGGGTTATGTTGTGTGAAGTTACCTATATATAATGTCTTAACCGCATTATGATGCCTGATGAGTGCTTATTCACTCATCCTTTTTACCCATCTAAGCCCACAAAAGCGTCTAAAAACACGGAAATATAACCAATTATGCTACAGATATCCTTGGAGTGTGTTTTTTTATGTATTTCAGGTACAAAGGATCGAAAACAGGGCAAAACGAAGCGAAATGAGCTCGGTTGGAGAACGTGCTTTGCAGATAGAGCGGAAGCGGATTTTCTACATTTTGAGCCGGGATACCATTTGGGAGTGAGCTTGGGGAATCAGATCAAAAACCTATCCCTAAATCCAAATTACCATTTTATCCTCTACCCGAACCCAAAATTACTATTCTACCCTTTTTCACAAAAATCCTAAAATATCATTTCTTTCTTAATCCTTATTTTTATTTAAAACCAATTATTTTTCAAAAACCTATTTTTATTTTTAGTTTTCTTTAAAAAAAAAAATGCCTAAAACAAAAATACAAAAGTTTAGTTTTATTAACCCTTTTTAAACATTTACCCATTTAAAATAAAAACCTTAAACCTTTTATTTAAAACCCATTTAACCTTAAACCCATTTCCCTTTTTCTTCCCTGTTTTTACCCAAAACAAACACAAACCCAGATATATATCCTCCCCTGCTCCATTTTTGGCGCCCAAACCCTCACCCCCTTCTTGTCTTCTTCCCCACATCTCAACATCACTCTCTGGTCCCCAGCTCACCCTCCCCCACAAGCACATGGGTTATATGCCACCTTGGCAATCCCACAAACACTCATTGGATGTTGATAAGAAGCCAAGAAGATGGACGGCTTGGATTATATCCCTTGGTGCCCAAGCTCAGATGGATGGACAGGATGAATCCAAAGTAGCACAAAATGTCCAATCATCTCATTTGTCTCTCACAGAAAGCACAAGCTCAAGACTTGAAGACCATATTAGAGTAGTATAAATAGAAGCATTGTAAGCCTTAAAGGGAAGGAGGAGTTTTAGTTTTAAATAGCTTTTGGTTTTATTGTAACTTGTTTTTTTTAATTAATGAAAGTTTTTTTTTTCTTTACTGTTCTGTCATTTTTGCTTATTTAGCAAATAAGCACTTTAGTGCTTATTTGTTCCTTACCTCTCCTTATTTGTTTTTAAGTTGCAATCCAAGTCTAATTTAGTTTTACAAATGAAAGAGCCAACTTGAGTTTTTAAAACATCATTTTGAAAACAGTTTACACCCTGTCAAGGGGTGTTTGGCTCATGCTTATTTTTTGTCTAAAATTGTTCTTTTTACCCACTTTGACTTTCAAAGTCAAAGTGTCTTAAGGTTAAAATCAGTAGCAAAAGATTTTTTTACTTGTTTCAAAAGAGTTTGCAAGTTTGGTTTGAAAAAAAAAAAGGCTCATATCTGTTTTTGCTTTCTGTCCTGCTCACGTAAAACAGCAGCTGTAGCTGCTGTTTGACAGCTTCTCCACGGCTTATTTTTGATCCAAACTTTTTCCAAATCACTTTTCTTGCAACCTCACATACCCATCTTTATATTTCAGTAGTTTGTTTGCACTTAGGATAGCTTTATTTAGCTTAAAATTGCACTCAAAATCTGTCCAAACCCATCTTAAGTCACTGTTTTGACCTATCTCTGACCCCATTTCCAGCTTATTTTTTGCTTCTTAGTCAACCCCTTTAGCTTATTTAGGTTTACTTTAGTGCTTATTAGTTCCTTAGGTATAGTTAGTATACCCTTTTGCTTATTAGTACTTATTAGAATCAAGTTAGAGTAGCTTATCAATACTTATTAGATTAACTTTTGCATGCTCATTTTTTTTAACTCAGGACTCCCCTAAAACTGCTTATGCTTCCCTTTTAGTTGCTTATTTCCTGTGACCTTTAGCTTATTTATGTTCCTAGAATATTTGCTTAACTCATTGCTTTTCAAAATTGCTTATCTTGTTGCTTATTAGGCTTAAACTTTGCAAAAGGGTGTTTGTTTTTAGCTCTGTCAATCTTGATGTGAATAAGCAGTTCCCCTTGCTTATTTCACAAGCTTGGATAAAAAGTTTTTACAAAAAGGTCTTATTTTTGTCTTATAAACAAATTGCAAAAAGAAAATTTCAAAAAAAAATAAGTTGCAAAAAGGTGCCAAGCACCAGATTCGAACCTCAGTCTCTTGGTTCACCACACACAACATTCACCAACTGCCCTAGGGACTTTATTCATTAGAATCTTGCACTATTAAAACTTTAAACACTCAAAACAGTTTTTAGCTTATTTGATTATTTGGCTTTTTAAGTGCTTATTTACATAAGTAGTGCCCATCTTTCTTATTTTTCTTAAAATCAGTAGGACTTAAAGTATTTTTAGTGAAATTTTCAGATTTTTCCAAAATCATTTAGTATTTTTTATAATTAAATTAGATTTTAATTCATAATAAATAATTTAAAAGTCGAAAAAATACCCGGCTTTTTCCTAAAATTATTTTTAGTCGTTTAGAACGTAGGAAAATTAGTTTCACATCCATAGGCCTTAAATTGCATCATTTTCACTTTTTGAGGCTCGGGATTAGCCCGGGTTTTCACGTTTTCGCATATTATCACTCTAGGACCTAGTGTAACTTAATTTTATTGTTCCGTATGCTTAGTAGTAGTTAGATAATCATTTACTTTGTTCCCGTAGCCTTAATTACTTTCCCTTTAGTTAATTTGTAGAAAACGTTATCAAAAACCAAAAACCCGTAACATCGAGCATTTTAATAACAAACCTCAAACGACATTCTCAATTCACACCTCGTTGGGAAACGACCCGGATATCCTTATCCGGTATCACTTATCGAATATTTGAGGGTTTTGCGTGTCGACCTTTTTCCTAAAGGGTTGGTTTGTAATTCTCTCGGGTATTTGTATTTGATATTTCTTATATATATTATTTGATTAACCAAATTTTTGGCGCCGCTGCCGGGGAGGTTGTGTCGCGACAATATCGTTAAGGTTTGACGATTAGTGACTCGAGATCCTTCCTTCGTGAAGTTATTGTTTTTATAAAAATCAAAAAAGTAAAAAATATTTTCCTTTTTATTTTGTATATATATATAAAAGATTAAAAATACCAAAAGATTTTCCCTTTTGTTTTAAATAAAATAGAAGACACAATCAATATAACATTCTCAACGGAGGTGTTATCATTATAAGTTCCCGAACTAAAGATCAAAAACTTGCCTTTGTGTCGCTTGTGGATTTATTTATTTCTATCGGACAAACAAACTGTGTGGTGGGTATAAGGACGGCCCGACATTAAATTGCGGCTGTAAAGAAGCGGGTTTTTAATAAGCTTCGCGCTGACCTACAAAGCTTCTCCGCTCGCTTGTGCGTTTGTCTTGTAGAGGTGATTTATTCACTTGGGATTATTGGTTTAAGTTCACTGTGTTTTGCCTCGGTCTTGTTTTAATTGAAAGTGTTTTTGGAAGTGCATGCGCACTCGTTCTTCTAATTCTTCTACCCCTCTTCTTGAACTCGCCACAATTCCGCGAAGACAAATGTGACAACTCGCAATTTCAAGTCATTTCTCAAGTTTCACAATTTCAACATTTATCGTAAACTAGGTTTACGTGTTCCAAATTCGCGTAACCTTTATGGTTTAGCGGCGAATTCATGATCATATCATCACGAACATTTCATATGGACTAAGTTTAGTCTACATTTCATTAGCATCATTTGCATCATATTAGTTCATTCATAACATTGCATTTCACATTCATCGCGTAAATTTTATATTAAATAAACGTTATCGCGTGAGTTATTATTTTGAACATTTAATCCATTACTTTCTAAAAATGATCCCGACATATTTTATACTTGCATTTAGTTTATAAAAACTATATTTTGAGGTTATTTAGTGTTTTAAATTTATTTGGTATATAAATCGTTAAATTTATATTATTATGACGTTTTTCTTAAAAACTGCACGATAATTATTTTATCACTCAAATTTTACAAGGAATGTATTTTTACAATTTTTATGATCTCATTATACTTTAATTTGATCTATTAAAAATTACTTTTACCTAAAATTTCCTTAAATACACTAATGTATATAAAACCTACAAGTTACATTTTACTTATACATTATACTTACATTTTAATTATACACATGCTATAAAAGAAAAAAATATATATATATGTGAAACATTTACCCCTAAAATCCGGCAAAGGGGGGGAGTAGGCATTTATTATTGGTGGAAAATTTACTTACACATGGAGACTTATACACAATCTTCAATCACTTATTTCATTCAACCAATTTCAAAGTTAGTAAAAACTTTTTTCTTCTCTCTTTGTTTCCTCCTCAAAACCGGCCTAACAAGGAGATTGAAGGGATTCACAAAACTTTTCCAAGCTCAAGTTATACAATCTAGATTACACTCTTATCAAGGTTTTGAAATAAAAACCTAGGGTGTTTAGGTTTAATCCTTTGTTCTAATCACCTCATCAAGTAACTAGTAAGCATATCATTTTCATTTTACATCTTTCATTATCATTTCTTATGTATTTCATCATTTTTGAGCAAAGCATGCAAGACTTATGGAGATTTATACCATTTTTACATTGTTTTTAGAGTTTTATATACATAAGTCATCCTATAATTTATCCCTTGTTATATATTGGTCTTGATGATGTTTAGGAACCCATGACACCCTAAGAAGGTGTATGTTAGGATTAGAATAGATTTGGAGTTGTTTTGAAGGGATTGGAATAGGTTTAGTACGAGAAAAACTCTTTTCGACAAGTATAAATAAGGGTCTGATCTTGTTTTGAAATTCTGGAAAAAACGACAGTAGACATAAAATTTTTGGCCTAGATATTTAGAAAATATACTTTAAAACGAATCCGTGGGCGCTTGAACGGATTAAAACGGAGTTATAACGAAGAAGTTATGAATTTTTCAAGTTTGACGACGAAATATATATATTCTGAAAATTTCAGCAACCTGTTTTTGTTTTGTACGAGTCAAAAACGAGTCTTAAGCTTTATAAATTATTTCGACTTATCAAAAATATATTAGTATACTTTGATACGAAGCTAAGGACGTATAATACGTAGAAAACGGATTTGTAACGACTAAAATATACACGTTTTTACAAAATTGCCGTAACTTTATTATTTACGAAAAACTATATTATTTTTATTTGACAAGTGTTACGGTAAACAAAACGACCATATTGAAGGCTATTTTAGTCACTTTCATGGAATTTCCAACGACATTATTTTACGACGAAAAGTTATAATTTCGCAATAAATCATTAAGAAACTATTGTAGGATGACATTTTGACGTAAATACTTGCAAAGTAATTTAAAAATGGTCAAGACGTCAAAAGAGTATTTTTCGACGATAAGTATTATTTTCAAAACTCACAAGTGGTATAAATAATATACGAAATGCATGCATAACATTACATCATAACTCATTACACATCATATCATTCATAATAGGTCATTTTCAAGATTCACGCTACATTTCGGTGAACTCACTTTTGCCATCGCATAATTGTCCAAGTGAGTTCCATAGCCCCACTTTTCTTGTTTTAATGCTGTTATTAAACTGTTTTGGGGGAGATACATGCTCATCAACTTTTGTGACATTCATGATTATTTGAAACTACATGCTTAACTGAACTGAATGCTTAGTCATATTTTATATCATATTACCATTGAACTGAATGTCTTGGGATTACCATTGAACTGAATGTCTTGGGATTACCATTGAACTGAATGTCTTGGGATTACCATTGAACTGAATGTCTTGGGATTATCATTGAACTGAATGTCTTGGGATTACCATTGAGCTGAATGTCTTGGGATTATCATTGAGCTGAATGTCTTGGGATTTTCATTGAACTTAATGTCTTGGTATAATTATGTCAAGTAACTATTGATACATTAAGTCATGCACTATAATGTGAACTCATTTGACATCATACACTTGAACATAAACTATGCACCTTTTGGCGGTGGGTTGTGAACACACAGGTTGCAAGTTTTGTATGGGCGGAACTTGGAACTGAGTGGATTTACAATGCCTTTGCTGCATAACCGATTTTGAAAGTCTTTACATTTCAACACAAACTCTATGAACTCACTCAACCATTGTGTTGACATTTTTAGCATGTTTTATCTCAGGTATCTAAGGCATTCACTTCATGACATGCATGTGGACATATCATAGAGTCGCGGTGACGACGCGTCTCACATGGGTTTTATACACTTTAAAAACATCGTTTGACTTGTACTAAACTTACTTTCCGCACATAGTAACTTTCATTTGGGACCTATACTTTGTAACTCTGATTATTTTATTAAATCAAACGATGTATTTTCCAAACGACACTTTAGGTCGTTCAATATAACTGTGATTGTGATGATATGACAGTCAATCCCCAGGAATTCCATTCCGCTGCAAAACAAGTAATTTGGGGGTGTGACAGATTGGCATCAGAGCTTCGGTTATAGAGAACTAGGTTGCATCATTGACCCTAGACTATAACTACATCATCATAGCATCTCATCATTTCATTATAAGTGCACGTTCACTTTACATGCGGTTTATACGTACATTTTTCGAGTTATTTACTTTCATTTCAAAACGATTGTCACATGGATGCCCTTAAATACTCATCCCATTATCCTTTCCTTATACTCTAACGTGGAGAATGCCCTGTCATTCCCTATCAAATTTTTTTTTACACCAGTTGACTTAACACCAAACATCATATGAGTCGATTAGTCCAAGCATTGCATAGTTACTTCTAAATTATACATAGCCTGATCACCTATGTCTAATTCAGGAAGAATCATGCAATGAAGGGAGTAGTAGGCTTATATGTGTAAGCAATTCTATGACCGAGCCAAATTTTCAAAAGACCGTTGCTCGAACCGATTTAGCCTAATCTCATGACAGTTCTTGTTTGATGAGTTGTGAGATTAAGTAAAAATCGGTTACCAAAAAGTCTTTTGAGGGTTTTGCTCGAGAATGGGAAGGCTTGCCTCATCAAACCTAACCCTGAGAGACCAACACGAACTGAATTCAGGGACTGAATTCCTTTTTGGATGGGCGAATGTGACAACTCGCAATTTCAAGTCATTTCTCAAGTTTCACAATTTCAACATTTATCGTAAACTAGGTTTACGTGTTCCAAATTCGCGTAACCTTTATGGTTTAGCGGCGAATTCATGATCATATCATCACGAACATTTCATATGGACTAAGTTTAGTCTACATTTCATTAGCATCATTTGCATCATATTAGTTCATTCATAACATTGCATTTCACATTCATCGCGTAAATTTTATATTAAATAAACGTTATCGCGTGAGTTATTATTTTGAACATTTAATCCATTACTTTCTAAAAATGATCCCGACATATTTTATACTTGCATTTAGTTTATAAAAACTATATTTTGAGTTTACTTAGTGTTTTAAATTTATTTGGTATATAAATCGTTAAATTTATATTATTATGACGTTTTTCTTAAAAACTGCACGATAATTATTTTATCACTCAAATTTTACAAGGAATGTATTTTTACAATTTTTATGATCTCATTATACTTTAATTTGATCTATTAAAAATTACTTTTACCTAAAATTTCCTTAAATACACTAATGTATATAAAACCTACAAGTTACATTTTACTTATACATTATACTTACATTTTAATTATACACATGCTATAAAAGAAAAAAAATATATATATGTGAAACATTTACCCCTAAAATCCGGCAAAGGGGGGGAGTAGGCATTTATTATTGGTGGAAAATTTACTTACACATGGAGACTTATACACAATCTTCAATCACTTATTTCATTCAACCAATTTCAAAGTTAGTAAAAACTTTTTTCTTCTCTCTTTGTTTCCTCCTCAAAACCGGCCTAACAAGGAGATTGAAGGGATTCACAAAACTTTTCCAAGCTCAAGTTATACAATCTAGATTACACTCTTATCAAGGTTTTGAAATAAAAACCTAGGGTGTTTAGGTTTAATCCTTTGTTCTAATCACCTCATCAAGTAACTAGTAAGCATATCATTTTCATTTTACATCTTTCATTATCATTTCTTATGTATTTCATCATTTTTGAGCAAAGCATGCAAGACTTATGGAGATTTATACCATTTTTACATTGTTTTTAGAGTTTTATATACATAAGTCATCCTATAATTTATCCCTTGTTATATATTGGTCTTGATGATGTTTAGGAACCCATGACACCCTAAGAAGGTGTATGTTAGGATTAGAATAGATTTGGAGTTGTTTTGAAGGGATTGGAATAGGTTTAGTACGAGAAAAACTCTTTTCGACAAGTATAAATAAGGGTCTGATCTTGTTTTGAAATTCTGGAAAAAACGACAGTAGACATAAAATTTTTGGCCTAGATATTTAGAAAATATACTTTAAAACGAATCCGTGGGCGCTTGAACGGATTAAAACGGAGTTATAACGAAGAAGTTATGAATTTTTCAAGTTTGACGACGAAATATATATATTCTGAAAATTTCAGCAACCTGTTTTTGTTTTGTACGAGTCAAAAACGAGTCTTAAGCTTTATAAATTATTTCGAATTATCAAAAATATATTAGTATACTTTGATATGAAGCTAAGGACGTATAATACGTAGAAAACGGATTTGTAACGACTAAAATATACACGTTTTTACAAAATTGCCGTAACTTTATTATTTACGAAAAACTATATTATTTTTATTTGACAAGTGTTACGGTAAACAAAACGACCATATTGAAGGCTATTTTAGTCACTTTCATGGAATTTCCAACGACATTATTTTACGACGAAAAGTTATAATTTCGCAATAAATCATTAAGAAACTATTGTAGGATGACATTTTGACGTAAATACTTGCAAAGTAATTTAAGAATGGTCAAGACGTCAAAAGAGTATTTTTCGACGATAAGTATTATTTTCAAAACTCACAAGTGGTATAAATAATATACGAAATGCATGCATAACATTACATCATAACTCATTACACATCATATCATTCATAATAGGTCATTTTCAAGATTCACGCTACATTTCGGTGTACTCACTTTTGCCATCGCATCATTGTCCAAGTGAGTTCCATAGCCCCATTTTTAATTGTTTTAATGCTTTTATTAAACTCTTTGGGGGAGATACATGCTCAACTATTTTTATGACTATCATGATTATTGAAACTACATGCTTAACTGAACTGAATGCTTAGTCATATTTTATATCATATTACCATTGAACTGAATGTCTTGGGATTACCATTGAACTGAATGTCTTGGGATTACCATTGAACTGAATGTCTTGGGATTACCATTGAACTGAATGTCTTGGGATTACCATTGAGCTGAATGTCTTGGGATTATCATTGAGCTGAATGTCTTGGGATTATCATTGAGCTGAATGTCTTGGGATTTTCATTGAACTTAATGTCTTGGTATAATTATGTCAAGTAACTATTGATACATTAAGTCATGCACTATAATGTGAACTCATTTGACATCATACACTTGAACATAAACTATGCACCTTTTGGCAGTGGGTTGTGAACACACAGGTTGCAAGTTTTGTATGGGCGGAACTTGGAACTGAGTGGATTTACAATGCCTTTGCTGCATAACCGATTTTGAAAGTCTTTACATTTCAACACAAACTCTATGAACTCACTCAACCATTGTGTTGACATTTTTAGCATGTTTTATCTCAGGTATCTAAGGCATTCACTTCATGACATGCATGTGGACATATCATAGAGTCGCGGTGACGACGCGTCTCACATGGGTTTTATACACTTTAAAAACATCGTTTGACTTGTACTAAACTTACTTTCCGCACATAGTAACTTTCATTTGGGACCTATACTTTGTAACTCTGATTATTTTATTAAATCAAACGATGTATTTTCCAAACGACACTTTAGGTCGTTCAATATAACTGTGATTGTGATGCTATGACAGTCAATCCCCAGGAATTCCATTCCGCTGCAAAACAGGTAATTTGGGGGTGTGACAACGAAATAGACGTCCCCCGCCAATAGTCGAACCCGAGATTCGTACTAATCCCGACCCCATTCCCGAAATGGCGGATACCCGAACCATGTCTGAGTTACTTCAAGCTCCCGTAGACGGCTACGGTGATGCTATCGTCGTTCCACCAATTGACACCGAAAACTTTGAACTTAAGACTAATTTGATTCAATTGGTTTCATCTAAACCCTTTTGCGGTCTTGATAGGGATGAGCCCCATGCCCATATCCGTTGGTTTAATCAAGTGGCTTCCACTATTAACTTTCGGGGCGTCCCTCATGAGTCAATCAAGTTGATGTTATTCCCGTTTTCCCTCGAGGGGGCAGCCCGGATTTGGCTTGAGAAAGAAACCCCTCGTTCAATCACAACATGGGAAGACCTCTCTAAGAAATTCGTTAACCAATTTTTCCCTCCGTCGAAAACTACAATGTTAAGAAATGAAATAACCAATTTCCGACAAAGATTCGACGAGAGTTTCGGTGAAGTATGGGATAGATTCAAAGAACTTCTACGAAAATGCCCACACCATGGCTTCTCCGACCTTCATCGATCGATCGTTCTATAATGCTTTAACCCCATCCGACCAAGATTCGCTTAACGCGGCCGCCGGTGGTAATATCTTGAGTCGTATGCCCGAGGATATTAGAACGATTATCGAGAACAAATCAAAGGTTCCAACCTCTAGAAACAGAGCAGTTGTTGCTAAAGTCACTACCAATTCTTCTTCATCCGTTGTGGAGTCAAAATTGGAAGGACTTACCGACGCTATTCATAGCATGATAAAAGAGTTAAAAATTCAGAAAACGGAACCCGTAAAAGCCGTTACCGAAACTTGTGTTATTTGCGGTGGTCCCCATCCGTATTACAATTGTCAAGCCACCGATGGTGACGTCAGAAATGCCACCATGGCAACTGCTAATCACAATCACAATCCTAATCCGAATCAAGGATACCTTGCTAATCAAATGAGACCACCCGGTTTTCCTCAACCTAACAATCAAAATAGGTTCAATCAAAATCAAGTGAAAGGGCAAAATGTTCCATATCAAGCCCCGATGAACCAATACCCGCCCCAAGGGGGTAATCTCAATCATGGTTATCAAGCTCCTAATTACCAAACCCCGGTTGGCCCTCTATTGAACTTTCCAACTACATTAAGTCTAATGAGGTTACAATTAGGGGTTTGCAAAGCCAAATCACTACTTTGAGAAATGAATTCCAAACTTCAATGTCAAAACAAGGAAATGAGTTAAAAAATGAGTTGAACAAAACGAACAACAAAATTGATCAAAATCAAAACAAAATTGAAAATATGTTCAATAGTATCATGTGTCAAATGAATCAAGCTTCAACTTCTAAAACCCTTCCGGGTAATACAATTCCAAACCCGAAGGGAGAGTTGAATGCTATTGCCACCCGAAGTGGTAAGTCATATGATGGACCCTCGATACCTACACCTTCTCCAGTGAGGGAGGTAGCACAAGAAACCGAGGTGACAAAGGACAAGGTGCATTCTACAAGCCCACAAAGTACCGCACACGTCCAACCTCCGGTAGTCCACATCCCTATTCCGGAGCCCGATGTTCCGAAGATTAAGCCTTCAATTCCTTATCCTTCAAGGCTTAATGATCAAAAGGCCCGCGACAAAACTAATCAACAAATGGAGAAGCTTATCCAAATCTTTCAAGATACTCACTTCGAGATTAGTTTCGCGGAGGCTCTCCTTCTAATGCCCAAGTTTGCTCCGACGATCAAAAGCTTGTTGGGCAACAAAGAAAAAATTTCTGAGTTGGCTAAAACTTCCTTGAATGAGAATTGTTCGGCGGTTATCCTTAAAAAACTTCCCGAAAAGTTAGGAGACCCCGGAAAGTTCCTCATCCCATGTAATTTTCAAGGATTAGTTCAATGCTCCGCTTTGGCCGATCTTGGTGCGAGCATTAACTTGATGCCACACTCCGTGTGGAAAAAGCTTTCGTTACCCCCACTCACACCTACATGTATGATCCTCGAGCTTGCCGACCGAACGAATTCTCATCCATTAGGCATAGCCGAGGATGTCTGTATGAAAGTAGGAAAATTTCATTTCCCCGCCGACTTTGTTGTCGTCGATTTCGATGCCGATCCCCGAGTGCCCCTCATCCTTGGGAGGTGCTTCTTAAAAACGGGTCGTGCATTGATCGATGTTGATGAAGGGGAAATCACTTTGAGGGTAAACAAAGAAGCCGTAACTTTCAATGTTAACCAAGATTTGAAATCTATGCCTACCATTTGTGGTATTGATAAAGTTGAAAGCCGTGAAACCAAGGCGACAAAGGACCCGGTGCTTCCTACTAATAACGGAAGTACCGAAAACGTCCAACCTTCGGTTATCCAAAATTCTTCATCTAGGATCGATCAAAGTCTTTCACGATTTACGGTCAAGAGATCTTCGAGTAAACGTGCTCAGATTAAAACGATTACCAAAAAACCGGAGACCATAACGGAAGTGGTGGAAATTGCTAGCTCTAAGAGCACACCACTTGTCCCACCTCCGCATTCGGTTAATCGAATCGATCTTGTTGAACCTTCTTCGAGTGGCAATCCCACTCCTACTTCCGACCTCATTATTTCTGACTCTTCCCCTTCCCTCACTCCGCTTGAGGGAAGTAACTTGAATTTGGAAGAGATCGAAGCTTATTATTTTCCGTCAGGAATTGATGACGATGAATCTGACCCGGAGGGAGACCGTGTTCGTCTTGAACAATTACTTAGTGAAAATGAAGACCCGTTGTCTTCACTCCCTCCGGAAGAAATTGAGCTTTTGACCAAAAATCCTTCGAAGCCCGAGCCTGAGGATTCAGCTATTGATTTACTTCTCGAGGAGTTCGCCGATGAACTCGCTCGCCTTGGTCCTCTCCCACCGGGAATTGACAATGAAGTCTTTGACTTTGAAGCCGACTTACGTGAACTTGAATATTTGTTGTATGGAGATCCGTCACTTGATCCTTCAATTGACAAAAAGGAGTTCTCCGATAAACTCGCTCTCACGGACTCGATTCCATCTAAGAATGAAAATTTGAACGATGATCCTTTGGAAAATTTTGATGATCCATTCTTTCCCAAGAAGGAGAAGAACCTTAAAGTTTCAATTGATGAACTTGTTGGTCAAGATGTTCTTCATCCCTTTTTAACCGAGAGTGACTCCCCTTCTCTTGAGGATTTTACCGTGGTTGACACATTTGATTCATGCCTCTCTGAGGATAAAGTATTCAAACCCGGTATAATACCTTCCAAGGGAGTTCACTCTAAGAGAACTCAAATGTTTCAAACTCTTCGACCTAACCATGAACTCCTCTTCTCTATGGAGTTATTTGTGACTAAGAGTGTGCTTCTTGATGATCCATCATTCCCTCGTCTTCCCGCTAAACCGCCGGATGATGGATTCATCTTTGTTTTTAAACCCAATACGGGTACTTGTATCTCTAAGGTGGTGGGCAAAGATTTTGAACACTATGTTCTCATGCCTAAAATTTTGCCCACCCAACCCACCCGTGTTACCTCATTCGGAAATGAGGATTTCATTTTCGACCCCAGCATCTCCAATCATCATTCTTTTGAGCCGGTAATATCTCATCGGAGTGGAACTTTCAGCACATTCAATGTTTATCCAAACCATTTGAATGAAAGTCCGATGGAGATTTTCTCTTCCACTTGCTCCCCCATGGACCAATGAATTCGGGGTCGAGTCAAGCTAGCGACTCGGTTAACAAAAACAGTAGCATTTCATGGGTGTCCACCCATGTTTCTATCTTCTTTCTCTTTTCTAACACTAAGTGTGGGGGGGAAACCCCCACTGATGTTTGCTTGTTGTGTGTTTGCCTCTGTTTTCAGGATTCCCGTAGATCGTGATGATTGATGCGCTTTGTTCTCGATTCACCGCCCAATATCCGATCTTTTTTTGCTAACGATTATCTAGGGATATCTTATTAATCCTTTTGTGAAAAAAGATTTCGCTTCCACACTTGGCTAGTAGTATTACCTTTTTCCGTTCTATAGTGTCGGCTCCGGCCGGTACTTTGAATATTGAGGGCAATATTCAATTCTAAGTGTGGGGGGGAATTCTGAGCGAATTTGATCACATTATGTACCTTCTAGTACCCTAGCACCCCCGTTTTGACCAAAAATTTTTAATTTTTATCGCTTTAAGTCAAGTATTTACATTTACAAGAAGTGCTTTGCACAAAAATAAAGCATTGATGCTTCGGTATTAATGATAGTTTAGTCTTGATTCGGCTAGAACAAGGGGAATCCCGACTCTGCTAGAGTGTTGATCTAGCTGCTCTCTTAACATTAGGCTAAGGTTTTACGCGTTGTGGAAATGAAAATGCTAAGCGTGGAGTAGCTGGTTCTCTTTAGAGCTTATATAAGTAATCTATGGCTTTTTCTCCCAGAAGCTAACTAATTGGACTTAAATACGTGCTCATTGTCAAACTTTTGAACATTCAAATAGTCTTGTTACAATAAAAAGTTTTTAAGCAAAATTGATTTAGAGTCCGAGTTCAACTTTTTATTTAAATTTTCGAGAAAGCATACTTTCTTTTAATCTGAATAATGTTGCAAAATGAAAGTATCGAAAGTTGCTTGAATGCTGCAAAAGTTGCAAGTTTAAAGTTAAAAGTCAAAAAAAAAAAAAAAAAAAAAAGTGAAAAAAGTTGAAAAATGAAAAATGAAAAAAAAAAGAAAAGAAAAATATGAGTTGCGTGAATAAAAGCACTAAGTTGCTTATGAATAAATGTGCGAAACTTGCTTTTTCTTAAATTTAAATCGGAAGTTGAACTCGTATTCGTCAAAGTTGTCTAAAAGTTTGATGGTTATTTGGAAATCCTTGATTTCAAAGATCCCGAAAGCTCCGATACTATTCTCGAGGGTGAAAACCTAGCCTCCTTAAAAGGACAAGCTGAGAAGAAAGTCGCAACATGGAGTGATCTCACCTTTGAATCTCGAATTTCTAAATTATCGTCGGTTGTGATCCATTTAGGTTTAGTTTTAACTTAACGGTAGCTTCGTAAATCTTTGGAATCGAATTCCCGCTAATTCCGGTACTATTCTCTGTGAGGTGTCAAAAGCCCGGTCACTTAAAACTAATGTTTTGGGATGTGCCGAGAAGAAAGCCGCTACATGGAAGAGGCCCTTTCGATCCTTAGACTTTCGTCGTTTCCGGTGGGTTAGTACTTTGGTTAAGTGGATAACAACCATAACAAATGTCGATTTTAATGGTCAAACTTTTGAAAATGAGCACACTCACTTAAATTTTATAAATTGCGGGAGTAAAAAGTTAAGTCTCGACTTACATAGATTATTGATATAAGTAGTGTTAGCATTTTACAAAAACGTTTGCACAATAAGTTTAAGCTTGGTTTGAGAGTATAAAAAAGAGGATGACGATTACAATTCCCCGGAAACACCCATTTTGCGTGAATCCCGTTCTATGATGCCATGTTTTGATAATCAAGCATGTTATTTATTTACGTTCTAGTTTAAATTTCTCGTAGTTGAATAAAAAGTCGAAACGGGGTATTCTTGGTATTTTTGATCCTTTCATTACTTCATATGATCGGATTGCTAGGGACTAGCAATTGATAGTGTGGGGGATTTGATGAGTGCTTATTCACTCATCCTTTTTGCCCATCTAAGCCCACAAAAACGTCTAAAAACACGGAAATATAACCAATTATGCTACAGATATCCTTGGAGTGTGTTTTTATATATTTCAGGTACAAAGGATCGAAAACAGGGCAAAAACGAACAGAAATGAGCTCAGACTGGAGAACGTGCTTTGCAGATAGAGCCGGAAGCGGATTTTCTACATTTTCAGAGCCCGGGATACCATTTGGGAGTGAGCTTGGGGAATCAGATCAAAAACCTATCCCTAAATCCAAATTACCATTTTATCCTCTACCCGAACCCAAAATTACTATTCTACCCTTTTTCACAAAAATCCTAAAATATCATTTCTTTCTAAATTCTAAATTTTATTTAAAACCAATTATTTTTCAAAAACCTATTTTTATTTTTAGTTTTCTTTAAAAAAAATGCCTAAAACAAAAATACAAAAGTTTAGTTTTATTAACCCTTTTTAAACATTTGCCCATTTAAAATAAAAACCTTAAACCTTTTATTTAAAACCCATTTTACCTTAAACCCATTTCCCTTTTTCTTCCCTGTTTTTACCCAAAACAAACCCAAAGCAGATAAGCCATATCCTCCCCTGCTCCATTTTTGGCGCCCAAACCCTCACCCCCTTCTTGTCTTCTTCCCCACATCTCAACATCACTCTCTGGTCCCCAGCTCACCCTCCCCCACACCCACATGGGTTCTCAGTGCCACCTTGGCAATCCCACAAACCCACATTGGATGTTGATAAGAAGCCAAGAAGATGGACGGCTTGGATTATATCCCTTGGTGCCCAAGCTCAGATGGATGGACAGGATGAATCCAAAGTAGCACAAAATGTCCAATCATCTCATTTGTCTCTCACAGAAAGCACAAGCTCAAGACTTGAAGACCATATTAGAGTAGTATAAATAGAAGCATTGTAAGCCTTAAAGGGCAGGAGGAGTTTTAGTTTTAAATAGCTTTTGGTTTTATTGTAACTTGTTTTTTTTAATTAATGAAAGTTTTTTTTTTTCTTTACTGTTCTGTCATTTTTGCTTATTTAGCAAATAAGCACTTTAGTGCTTATTTGTTCCTTACCTCTCCTTATTTGTTTTTAAGTTGCAATCCAAGTCTAATTTAGTTTTACAAATGAAAGAGCCAACTTGAGTTTTTAAAACATCATTTTGAAAACAGTTTACACCCTGTCAAGGGGTGTTTGGCTCATGCTTATTTTTTGTCTAAAATTGTTCTTTTTACCCACTTTGACTTTCAAAGTCAAAGTGTCTTAAGGTTAAAATCAGTAGCAAAAGATTTTTTTACTTGTTTCAAAAGAGTTTGCAAGTTTGGTTTGAAAAAAAAAAGGCTCATATCTGTTTTTGCTTTCTGTCCTGCTCACGTAAAACAGCAGCTGTAGCTGCTGTTTGACAGCTTCTCCACGGCTTATTTTTTATCCAAACTTTTTCCAAATCACTTTTCTTGCAACCTCACATACCCATCTTTATATTTCAGTAGTTTGTTTGCACTTAGGATAGCTTTATTTAGCTTAAAATTGCACTCAAAATCTGTCCAAACCCATCTTAAGTCACTGTTTCAGCAGCCTATCTGCAGCCCCATTTCCAGCTTATTTTTTTGCTTCTTAGTCAACCCCTTTAGCTTATTTAGGTTTACTTTAGTGCTTATTAGTTCCTTAGGTATAGTTAGTATACCCTTTTGCTTATTAGTACTTATTAGAATCAAGTTAGAGTAGCTTATCAATACTTATTAGATTAACTTTTGCATGCTCATTTTTTTTAACTTAGGACTCCCCTAAAACTGCTTATGCTTCCCTTTTAGTTGCTTATTTCCTGTGACCTTTAGCTTATTTATGTTCCTAGAATATTTGCTTAACTCATTGCTTTTCAAAATTGCTTATCTTGTTGCTTATTAGGCTTAAACTTTGCAAAAGGGTGTTTGTTTTTAGCTACTGTCAATACTGATGTGAATAAGCAGTTCCCCACTGCTTATTTCACAAGCTTGGATAAAAAGTTTTTACAAAAAGGTCTTATTTTTGTCTTATAAACAAATTGCAAAAAGAAAATTTCAAAAAAAAAATAAGTTGCAAAAAGGTGCCAAGCACCAGATTCGAACCTCAGTCTCTTGGTTCACCACACACAACATTCACCAACTGCCCTAGGGACTTTATTCATTAGAATCTTGCACTATTAAAACTTTAAACACTCAAAACAGTTTTTAGCTTATTTGATTATTTGGCTTTTTAAGTGCTTATTTACATAAGTAGTGCCCATCTTTCTTATTTTTCTTAAAATCAGTAGGACTTAAAGTATTTTTAGTGAAATTTTCAGATTTTTCCAAAATCATTTAGTATTTTTAATTATTAAATTAGATTAAATTAGTTTTTAAATCATAATAAATAATTTAAAAGTCGAAAAAATACCCGGCTTTTTCCTAAAATTATTTTTAGTCGTTTAGAACGTAGGAAAATTAGTTTCACATCCGTAGGCCTTAAATTGCATCATTTTCACTTTTTGAGGCTCGGGATTAGCCCGGGTTTTCACGTTTTTGCATATTATCACTCTAGGACCTAGTGTAACTTAATTTTATTGTTCCGTATGCTTAGTAGTAGTTAGATAATCATTTACTTTGTTCCCGTAGCCTTAATTACTTTCCCTTTAGTTAATTTGTAGAAAACGTTATCAAAAACCAAAAACCCGTAACATCGAGCATTTTAATAACAAACCTCAAACGACATTCTCAATTCACACCTCGTTGGGAAACGACCCGGATATCCTTATCCGGTATCACTTATCGAATATTTGAGGGTTTTGCGTGTCGACCTTTTTCCTAAAGGGTTGGTTTGTAATTCTCTCGGGTATTTGTATTTGATATTTCTTTTATATATTATTTGATTAACCAATGCCTCACACACAGTCATTTTATTGAGCATTCACATATACACAGATGATTATTATTCCGATAGACCACAAAAATCAGGGGGAGTTGTATTATTTCATCTTTCGTGGTTCGTTTGGTGTGAAGCATCTACACACGTGAGAAGATCTTGTTGATTTCTTGCATGTTACCCCGAACGGATTTTCCTCATGGTGTACAACTATGATTACGTGACTAGACAGATTTCCCTAGTGTGGTTTATTGCACATCTACAAATTCTGATGCTCACTGAAAACTTCAAAAGTTAGAAGACATGTCTACTACATCAATGTTTCGAATCTGCTAAAGATGGTTGTCAGTTTAGGGGAAGCTGATTTAGAAACTTCGCAAAAAAGAAGTGTACGGAGAAGCTGCTAAAGACATGCAACATGAATTAGGGGGAAGTTAATCCAATTCATGCATATTACATCATTTTCCTACAAGTGAAGAAAAAGTTCTCAAGTCGAGGTACAAGATGAAGACAAAGAGCGTCAATTGTCGTCATCCTCAGCATTTAAAGAGCTTATGAAGACCTTTCTTTATTTGTTTTTGTACTTGTAGGAAATTTTGTAACTAATCCCTTATGTCGTCCCATTGGGGGAAGATTGTTGGGATCGCTCCTAACACGTAAATGGAATGACATTTATGAGATTACATTATCTATCTTATTTAGCCGAAACACATGGACTAGTTATGTAATATTGTAATAGTTATGTTTGTGTTACACTATAAATACCCTCCTAGACTTCACTAGGAGGGTGAGACTTAGTTTGTATTTTCCCTTTCATCTTTATCAATAAAACAACTAGTTTCCCTTCTCTCTCTACTCTCTCTCTAACCATGGAGATGATGTTCTTCCATCATCCCGACCTCCCGATTCACCATATCAACCATACATACGATCCTACAGACTCATGTAGAGGTCCTTATTTATAAATTGGTGACTTTGTGCTATGAAGTCACGCCCCCGATTACCATTTTGCTACGATATTTTGGGGGTGTGACACTATGCTCAAGCATCTAAATACTCAAGATTGGTATAGGTAATGAACAAAGAACTTCAGGCTTTGGAGACCAATCACACATGGATCTCAATCTACTTCCTTCTAGTAAGATTCCAATCAACCGCAAATGGGTGTATAATATCATATTCATGCATATGGCACTATTAAAAGATACAAGCCAATATTGGTAGCTAAAGGTTACACTAAGAAGGAAGGAATTGACTACAAGGAGACCTTTACCCCTTTAGCTAAGATGGTCAGTGTCAGAGCTCTACTTGTTGTGGCTACACATAATAACTTGTACATTGAACAATTGGATATCAACAATGCTTTCTCCATGAGGATCTACATGAAGAGGTCTATATGACTCTACCACAAGGCTATTCTCACTCTAAATTTCCACCCAAAAAAGTTTTCAAACTCACCAAGTCCCTCTATGGTCTCACACAAGAACATAGACAATGGTTTCACAAACTGGCCACATTTCTTCTCTCACTAGGTTTCCAAAAAAGTTGTGCAAACACTTCCCTCTTCACATTCACCAAAGGAACTCACTTCACAGCCCTTCTCATCTATATGGATGATATCTTACTTGCTGGAAACCATCAACCTACATTACACCTCATCAAACAACAACTACACAATCAATTCAGCATCAAGGATCTTGGTCCACTTCACTACTATTTGGGGATTAAAATTCTAAGAAACTCTCATGGATTGGTCATGCCTTAAAGAAAGTATGCTCTTAAACTCCTTAAATGTGGAAATGTGCTTAATGATAAACCAGTCACTACCCCTGTTGATCCTATTGTTAGTCTCAATCAGACTGATGGTAAGCTACTTCAAGATCCTTCTATCTATAGAACATTGGTTGGAAAGCTCACCTACTTAACCATCACCAGACCAGCCATATCATTTGCAACTCTACTACTAAGCAAGTTCTCTCAAGCTCCTAGAACTACTTACGTGAAAGCTTTACTTAGAGTTCTAATATATGTCAAATTATGTCCTTGTCAAGGTCTTCACTTTCAAACAACCAACAATTTTCACTTAACTGCTTATTGTGATAATGATTGGCATCTTGTCCTATTTCTAGAAGATCAGTTACAAGATATGCAATGTTGTTAGGATCTTTTTTAATCTCTTGGACTTCAAAGAGGCAAACCGTTGTTTCAAGATGCTCCACTAAAGCAGAATATAGAGCTCTTGCTGATTGCACATGTGAGCTAACTTGGTTACAATGTCTCTTCAAATATCTCAATTTACAAGTTCCAAATCCAATTCCTATCTACTGTGATAATCCATCTACCATAGCACTTGCTTCTAATCCTATTCATCATGAAAGTACTAAGCATATTGAGATAGACTAAAACTTTGTTAGAGACAAGATCAAAAACAACCAAGTACTCCCTATTTTTGTTCCTACAATACTGCAAGTTGCTGATGTTCTAACTAAGGCTTTTCCAAAGGCTCCACACTACCAATGTATGTCTAAGTTTGGCATTTGTGACCCCTACACAATGGCAACTTATGTGTTGGGGTGGGGGATAAGGGGATAAAGGAACTAAATAAGGAGCTGAAAATGGATCACAAGTTCAAGCTAGTTCAACACAGGCTGATGCAGAACACAAAGTCAACCACATGAAGTCTGTAGTCAAGTCACAACAACCAAGCAAACAGAAAATGCACCTCAAGGCTCAATGTTATTGTAGAGAAATGTAAATGTAACAATCTCCAGTATGTAGCTTGTTAGTTCGTAGCTTACGTTGGTTTTATGGATATAAATTAGTAGACGTGAGTTAGGATCGAACTCGTGACCACGGGATTGCACACTTTGCGTATGAGAATTAAAGTTAATAATTAAATGTAAATGTTATATTTATTTATTAATTAAACGAAATAATATAACAGACGTTAAGTAATTAAGTGTAATGGACTAACAGTCGTTAAATGGAATTGGAAAGGACTAGATTGCAATTTAATATTGGGAAGGTTCCGGAATCCCTTTGTGGATTGTCTAACCGATCGGCCACAAGGGGTATCCCAACCCAACCTAAACTCAACTTGTTCTCCAAGTTTAGTTGAGTATATATACAAGGATAGGGGTCTTGGATTTGTGTCTCTTGTACTCATAAGCTTAAACCTAAAAATTGTTTGTGTGTGTTTGCTTAATTCGGTCGACCACCACCACAAGGGTGTCGACACATTGCTTTTCCAAATCAAAGTTATTTTGTTTAATTAAAACTAGCATTCCTTTAATTCGTTATAGTACGTGTGTACAAGAAAGTGGTACTAACACATTATTGTTAGTATTCTTGGATTGAATTACAAAATCGGTAAGGGGTAATTCACATAATACAATAAACCCTAATTAGGGTTCATCCAATTGCTAGTTTTGTGGATTTGATTCTTGTTCGGCTAGAATCCAAAAAGGTACGCATATTCTTGTTTATGTTAATTAATTATTCATTAATCTTTCCTATACGCTTCCGCATGTATTCTTTGATGTTTTCCGTTTTATTATTTATTGTCATGATATATAATTCCAACAGTGGCATCACGAGTCATTGGTTTTAATGAGTAATTAATTACTAAACGCGTAAAAAACAAATATTGTATGTTGGTTGATATGATTGGTCTATGGTTTTAGTTTAATTTTTTTTATGGATCGATTTTTTAATTTTTATGGGGCGTACCCCTAATTTTTTTGTAGTCGATTCTTGTAAAAAAAATTTAGGGTTTTAATTGTTATGTTAACCTTATCGAAACCTAGAATTAATATATGTGTTACGTGATAAATTCATGAATAATATGTTATGTGACATTGAATTGTATGCGATCTTGTGTCTTACTTGAATAATTGTTATGTTATATCCATGATGATACATGCATGTTTGTCATGGATAGTTGCTTGAATTGTTTAATTGTTAAGATATTTTATCACATGTTTGTTTTGATAAATCTTGAATTGGAGAAGACTCCAATAATATATTAATGAATCACTTATGTACAATTTGGTATATTTTAATTATGGCTTACGCAATCGATTCATCGACGTATGTGGCTCACTTTCAATTGAGAAAGTGAAAGCCCTAATTAATATATACATTAATTAACCTAGACATTGATTATTAATAGGTTTTATCAAATAAGTTGCATGTGGCTACTTGTTTACACGTATTAACTGTTAGTTATGTGCGCATTGTTTTTTAGTTATTTATTTTTTATTTGTTTACTTGTTTGTTTATTATATGTGACAAGTTTTAAGCAAAGGGTAATTTTGAATAGAAAAATAATACGGACTAAACAATGGTGAAATTTGATTTGTTTTTAAAAAGTTAAGTTTTCAATAGTTTAATTGATTGATGATTTTGGTACAAATGGTCTGAACGGCTCACCCAATTTGACGGACTGTGTGCGGGTATAAGAAGGGGAGCGCATTAAATTGTGACCCTAAAGAAGGAGGTTATTGCTTCAGCGTTGACCGAATTCTCCGCTTCCTTGCGAGTAAAATTGGAGCTACCAAGTAAGCCATAAATGTACAAAATCATCTTAAGGGCGAATTAGCTTTAATTCCATACGCCACTTCGATGGTAATTACCCGAAACACTAAGTCTTTGGACTTATGCAAAAGTACGGTATAATGGACGATAATTAAAGGTAAATTCCTTGATTGGCGAAACCAATACCTCAATCAAAACTTTGATAATTTGATCTTTATGAATTGGTTAATAAAAAAAAATATTAAAATTTATGCTACAAGATGAATGCATGACATCTTTGTACATATTTGATTTGACACCATAAATCAAAACTAGTGCCCTTTATAAATTAAGTTTGTACCATCTAGTTAAAGGAACACTTGAAGTTGCAATTTACGTCATGTCAGAACTTGGCGAGATTGTGATGGAAAGGTAAATCTTTATGTAAAGTCAGACCTTACATGAACATATTTGCAGTTCTTTAAGTTAGACACTTAAATTGAGTAGGAAGTGAGACCTGGACTCAAGGCATAAGATGGGATAAAACATGTTTAAATTTGCAATAGCGTTGAAAAATATAAATCTCATAATGATCTAGGAATTGGAAATTGTTTGCCAATTATTGTTCGACAGATTACCTTATTATATGCTTTCGTTACTAGCAGATCAACTAATGTAATGAACCTATGATAATTTGGATCCTAGTTTTCGAGAAAATTATATGCTTATATGTTTATATTACCTTGGGTATATTTTATTTTCTTGAAAAGTTGTATTATCGAAAATACTAATACTTGAACTTTTTTCTGTAGAAATGGCTCAAAAAAACTATAACACTAACACTGCACTAATTTCTGAGTTCAAAAGCTTTTTTGATCGAGAAAAGTTGACTGGCTCTAAGAATTTCAATGATTGGCACCGCTCTTTGAGAATTGTCTGTAGAGTTGCTGATCGGTTGGATTATCTGTACACGCCTTGCCCTGTTGAACCAGCACCTGCCGCACCTGAAGCGGAAAAGGCTGCTTGGAAAATTGAGTATAAGCGTCATAACGATGTGGCTTGTCTAATGTTGGGAACGATGGAACCTGCTCTCCAAAAGCAGTTCGAAAACTACTTCCCATTTAACATGCTCAATGAACTTCGAACTATGTTTGAGAAACCTGCGGCTGTCGAAATTTATGATTTGATCGATGCATTACACAACTGCAAGCAGGGAGAGGGTAAACCCGTAAGTGCTCAGGTATTGGAGATGAAAGGATACATGGACCAATTAATGGAACTTGGCAAAGTTTATGAAAATGACCTTGCTGTGAACTTGATCAACAGATCCCTTAACAAGGATTTCAATGGTTTTGTTCGGAACTTCAATATGCTCTGCGTGGGGAAGATAGTTACTGACCTACACGCATTGCTAATTGATTATGAAAAAGGGTTACCTCAGAAGGCTCCTACTACCCAGGTACTTGCTATTCAGCGTAGAAGGATAAATAGGCCAAAACCGCAACGTGTGAACAACAAGAAGGGAAATGGAAAAGGGAAAGTTGATAAGGGTAAACAGGTTATGGCCTGTCAACCAGAACCCAAGAAGTACCCTAATCCTAGGAAGGAAAATCCTAAAAAGGATCAATCATGCCACCACTGCAAGGTCGTTTGGCATTGGAAGAGAAACTGTGCTATCTATCTTGATGAATTGCGGGCAAATAAGATGAAGTATGCTGGGTCCTCGGGCGCCGGTTCTTCATGTAACTTATTTGTAATTGAATTATTTACTCTAAATCATAAAAATTCCTGGGTATATGATACTGGATGTGGTACTCACATTTGTAATACACTGCATAGGTTTAAAGTGGAGAGGAAGCTAGCCTATGGGGAGCAATATCTGCACGTGGGCAATGGGGCACATGCAGTTGTTGAAGCCATGGGAGTGTTTAGTTTAGTATTGCCTTCGGGCTTAGTACTGTTATTGAACAATTGTCATTACGCACCTTCTATAATTAGAGGTGTTGTTTCCTTTTCAGTATTGTTGGATCATGATTTTACTCATACTATTTCACGTAATGGAATTTCTGTTTCTTTAAATGGTGTATTTTATTTTAATGCGATTACTGTGAATGGTGTGTTTGAAATTGATGTGATTGGAAATGAATCTACCAAATATAATAATTCGATGTTTAGCTTCAATAAGAAAATAAAGTTGGACTTGAATTCTTCTTATCTCTGGCATTGTAGACTTGCTCATATAGGCAAGGCTCGCATGCAAAAGCTACAACATGAAGGGCTTTTGCAAAATATTAATGATGAATCATTTGATAAATGTGAGTCATGCATATCTGGGAAGATGACGAAGAAACCTTTTCATAGCAATATGGAGAGGGCGTCTGATCTACTTGGTCTTATTCATACTGATGTCTGTGGACCACTTAGACATGTGTCAAAGAGAGGTGCTAGCTACTTCTAAACCTTTACTGATGATTTCAGCCGTTATGGTTATGTTTATTTACTTAAGCATAAACATGAGGTGTTTGAAACATTTAAGGTTTTCAAAGCAGAAGTAGAGCTGCAATTGGGAAAGAAGATTAAAGCTCTTCGATCTGATAGAGGAGGCGAGTATCTAAGCCAAGAGATTGAAGATTACTTAGCTGAGAATGGAATTGTCCAGAATCTCACTTCTCCATAAACTCCACAACAAAATGGTATATCTGAGAGAAGAAATCGTACATTGTTGGACATGATACGATCTATGTTTAATCTTACTACTCTACCTTTATCCTTTTGGGATTATGCTTTAGAATCAGCTGTTCGCGTTCTAAATATGGTTCTCACAAAGAAGGTTGATAAGACACCATATGAAATATGGCATGGTAAAGCTCCTAACCTGTCTTATTTAAATGTCTGAGGTTGCAAGGCGTATGTTAGACGTAACTCAGCAGATAAACTCCAACAAAGATATGTAAAGTGTATCTTCGTAGGATACCCTAAGGAAACTATGGGTTACTAATTCTGCTATCCAACTGAAAATAAAGTAATTGTTGCTAGGTATGGAGATTTTCTTGAAAATGATCTCGTATCTCAAGAATTCAGTGGGAGAGTTTATGATCTGGAAGATGATCATAAAGATGCATTACCTTCTAAAAACACTAACGTACTTCCGGTAGAACCTGATAGTCTGGGTCCTCCACTAGAAGTTGAAGTGATTCCCGTTTGTAGATCTGTAAGGTCTACGCGTACACCTGAACGTATATGTCTTAACGTAGAGGTTGAGGAAACTATGTTAGGAGGTCTTGGAGAGCCTGCGATATGTGTGCTTCAACACCTGCTGAAGTGGCACGCATGCAGAAAGTTCCTTATGCTTCGGCAGTAGGATCTATTATGTATACTGTGAGATGCACAAGGCCAGATGTGGCGTTCGCTCAAAACATGACCAGTCGATATCAACAGAATCCGGGTGAACTTCACTGGACTACTGTTAAACATATTCTAAAGTATCTTAGGAATACGAAAGATATGTTTTTAGTGTATGGTGGAAATCCAGACACAGAGCTTGGTGTTACAGGTTACTGTGATGCGTCCTGGTAGTGTGATAAAGATGATACGAAGTCTCAGACGGGTTATGTCTTTGTCATCAATAGAGGGCAGTTGACTGGAAGAGTAAGAAGCAGAGTACGATTTCGATGTCTGCGACGGAAGCCGAATACATAACTTCTTCGGAAGCTGCAATGGAGGCTGTTTGGATTAGGAAATTCATTTTGGGGCTTGGTGTTATGCCTTCAATTGAATCGCCTATTGATATGTATTGTGATAATTCTGCTGCAATCATATTTGCCAATGAACCTGGAGTCATGAAGGGCACCAGACATTTTCTACGGAAGTATCACTATGTTCGGGAACAAGTCCGTGAAGGTGAAATAAATCTATTAAAAGTTCACACAGATGACAACTTAGCTGATCCATTCACTAAGGCTTTGGCTAGAGAAAAGCTTATTGGACTTGCCAATGGAATTGGACTTCGTTTAGCTAATAGTTTCATGCAGAACTGTGATTACCATTTGGATAAAGGATATTGTAAAACATTTATTATTTTGATGAAATAAAATTTTGATTATGTTTATTTTCATTTATAATATTGTTGTCATATATTTGCATGTTTAATCCATGAGTAATTCGGTTACTCTAAATTGTCCGTTGTCGATTAATGATATGAGAGTATCATTAAATTAAGACAAATCTGAGAGATGTGGAAGAATATACTTGAAAGTATATTGATGAGAATGCATACCAATTTCAGATGATATTCAATGAATTGAATATAGGACTTATCCCAACTACATAATTTACTTTGTAGATATTGTTATCAGTAAATTGTGAATAGTTATCCTCAGACTTGAGATACCAGATAAGTGTCATGAATGTAGTGCATTTCTGTGGAGCAACTTAACGCTATACGTAACTGGTAGTCATAAGGGTTGTTTCCAGAAGTGTTACAAAGTTTGTGGGTTAGACTCGTAGTCAAGATAGAATTTGTTCCTTCAAATTTATTTGGAGTTTAATACTGCTGGGCCCCTTGTAGGGTTGACAAGATGTTTGTGCGGCCGCACCCAAAATCTCCCCTGAATATGTTCAGAAGATTTGGTAATCTTGGTTAGTCACTTAAAACGAGAAATAGAATAGTTGAATAAAGAATGACTTAATTTCGTGTCTTTATTTAACGTATTATTAGAACAAAAGGATAATAATAATGAGAAATCATTAAAGGGTTTTCCAGGAGCCTTGCTCGAGTTGTACTAGAGGCATCAAAGTGTTGCTAGACGCTAACCGATGTGATCACTCTATTAAGATATATCCAAGTGGGAGCTGCTGGTTTTATGGATATAAATTAGTAGACGCGAGTTTGGATCGAACTCGTGACCACGGGATTGCACACTTTGCGTATGAGAATTAAAGTTAATAATTAAATGTAAATGTTATATTTATTTATTAATTAAACGAAATAATATAACGGACGTTAAGTAATTAAGTGTAATGGACTAACGGTCGTTAAATGTAATTGGAAAGGACTAGATTGCAAATTAATATTGGGAAGGTTCCGGAATCCCTTTGGGGATTTTCTAACCGATCGGCCACAAGGGGTATCCCAACCCAACCCAAACTCAACTTGTTCTCCAAGTTTAGTTGAGTATATATACAAGGCTAGGGGTCTTGGATTTGTATCTCTTGTACTCATAAGCTTAAACCTAAAAATTGTTTGTGTGTGTTTGCTTAATTCGGTCGACCACCACCACAAGGGTGTCGACACATTGCTTTTCCAAATCAAAGTTATTTTGTTTAATTAAAACTAACATTCCTTTAATTCGTTATAGTACATGTGTACAAGAAAGTGGTACTAACACATTATTGTTAGTATTCTTGGATTGAATTAGAAAATCATGAAGGGGTAATTCACATAATCCAATAAACCCTAATTAGGGTTCATCCAATTGCTAGTTTTGTGGATTTGATTCTTGTTCGGCTAGAATCAAGAAAGGTACGCATATTCTTGTTTATGTTAATTAATTATTCATTAATCTTTCCTATACGCTTCCGCATGTATTCTTTGATGTTTTGTGTTTTATTATTGATTGTCATGATATATAATTCCAACAGCTTAGTCATAGACTAATTGTAATTTTAGTTAGTTTGAATTTGGCTTTTTCCTTGTATAAATATCACAATTGTACCCATTTCTCATTTCAGTGAAATACAAAAAAACTTTTCCCGCTTTAATATTTTCTCTCATTCTCAATAGACCTCCACGCAATGCAATAGAACAGGGCGTCGGCTCTAGACATGGCGTGATATGATACGTGAAAAAGCGGGAAAAGATGCGAGGCATGATGCCTTTTTTGAATTCTACTCCGATGAAAATGTGTTTTTTTCAAAAAAGAAAGAAGATTAAATGCAAGGAGAGTTTCGTGACTTAATTCCTTATCTATAGCACTTTTTATAAACTCGATATATATGTGAAAGATGATATAATATATAAATCCATAAATATTTTAGTATTTTGGGCCGCTTTTAAGGCGTGAGGCTTGGCTATTTCGTCACGCCACGCCACACGCTATTTACAACCTTGATTAATATACGCAATTGGTAAATTCTCTTGCTAATTCCAGACATTCTTTCCAGATTTTTGGTTGTTTTCTATGAGAATTGACCTTTTACCATGCTCAATATGAAAGCTCCAATGAGCTATTGAATACTGAGGCCTGAGATTTTCAATGTTTCTGTCTTGAACATTTCACTGAATTCTTCAAATGATTCGTTGGTGCCTCCCCTACCCCCGATAAGTGCCTTTGTAAGTAGTCTAACTAAGTGTCCTTCCTCAGAGGGTGGTTGGGTTGGTGGTGGTTTCTGACAAGTGTTACCCTGAAAGGGTGAACCAAGTAGTGACAACAGGGTGTCCTTTTGAGCTGGGCTCATGGTTATGCTAACGTGGTAGTTGGTGCTAGGTTGTGGTGTGCTTTGAATATTAGATATATGAGCATGTGGAGGAGTATAAGTAGGTTTTCGTATGTTTAACTGAGACTTAACCATTCTTCTTTCTACTGCCATTTGTTCCAGGTAAGTCGTTACCCCTAGCGTAACCTAAATGTATTGTTGTCTCTCCTCCTTATATACCCTGACACCCAATCTGTTGCTTGAAACCAAAATAAGTAAATCTTCCACGTGAGATTGAACCTTAGCAAAATTAGCACTACCCTGACCATTATGTTCTTGAACCGTCCTGACTTAAGTAACATCCCTAGGAACTCGTTGCTCGTCCTGAAACCGTGTGGACCCTTTTCTGGAAAGTGTCACATGCAAGCCAACATAGTCATGTGTTGCATGCACTTCCCCTGATGGTCTCTTGTGAAGTTCCTTGCTAAGTAGTGAACATCATTTTCCAGCAGTTGTTGACACTCCTCGGTGTGAGTGAGATCTTCCACCTGGACTGGTACGAGGTGGTTGATGCATAATCCTGAAACTTAAAAAGGAAACAAATATATATATGTTAATTCAGGTGAGAAAATGAATACAAATATGTGAAATTTTGTGGCTATTTTGTATTATATCCCCATAGATGGCTTTATGTTTACGTATAGTGATGACGTATAGTATGTATTACAGGCCCACGAGGCCCAATACACACTATACACATATTGGGCTTAGGCCCAATAATTACAAATCCTAGGCCTACAGTAAGCTCAATGGCTAAATTGGCTATGGTCCAGGCTTTGAGGTGCACGCAAGGCATATAACGGGTTGAACCCTCAACCGTTAGACCCCTTACGTCCGCATCCGTGATTAACACAGAGCTCTTGTCTGCCAAGAGTCCGTTTCCGGCAACTAACCATTATATGCGAGAATCTAGGAATCCCCAGCGGCAAACCTCGCCTATAAAAGGGGCTCTAATCCCCATACAAGGTACACTTTTCTCTCCCATAATTACACACACATACTTCTACTTTCCCTCTCAAGAATGTGTACTTACTCTCACGCCGGATTCTAATCGTGGGGTCCGTCCCCATGGTAAGAATAACTGTTTACCTTTCTTGTGCAGGGATCTAATTCAAACTACTTAAATTAGTACAAGACCAACCCGCTGGACACTTGTCGGCCCGGTCCGACAAGCTACATTCACATCTGTTACCACCCATCGCATAAATTTTACTAACAATTTGGCGCCATCCGTGGGACCCAGTACACAACTGCGTTCCGAAAAAGAAAAATGCCTACCGAAAGAGCTCGTTCCGACTCTACTCCCGCCTTAGTTTCTGTGGTGCGGAATAAGGGAGGAAAGAAGAACGCGATAGATCTGGAAGGATCTGATGGGTCCGCATCCATTGCAGCCATCAAGAAGTACTGTGGTAAGTACTACGAACAGATCTTACCCATTGTGACAGAGAAAGTTCGGAAACAGGAAGGAAGAATCAAGGCTAGAGAAACGGTGAAAACCCGATTAGACTTTAGCGAAGCATCACAGCAGTCCGAATCTGGAAAACGGCGTGAAGGAAGGATCTGAGAAAGAAGATCGAATCTCGAAAGCGCCAGAACACGAGGGAAAACTCCGAGCCAAGACGCGGCCGATCCAGATCACCGCGGAAGAAAACTGCCGAAAAGGAGGAAGTGTTCAGGGGTCACGCAAAAGCACGTTCAAAAGGCTTGGAAACAGAAAGAAGAGTATCTCCATGTGTTCTGGAAGCACAGTGTTAGGTCACCATAATGTAACACAAGCATCAATATGTAAGAAATAAGAGAAGGAGAGATCGGTTGAACACCAAACACAAACACACGAATGAATACTAACTGTTTAGGCGTAGATGTGATATGAAAGTGAACAACCAACCTTCTAAGGAAGGTTTACAAAGGTATTTACAGGAGAAGGGACTAGGGTAACACTACAAGTCCCCTTCCTTCCTTATTGGACTTGGGCCAAGGCTTATGGTCTTTCTACATAAGCCTTGCCATAAATACAAACATAAAAGCCTAATTAAGCAACCTATTACATAATGATTACTAACACTTGAAATAAATATTAGGACTGATTCCAACAATCTCCCCCTAAGTGTTGGTAATTAAAAGTGACTCCAGCAATCTTGAATAGTTGTTGGTGTTGATGTAATAGCAGTTGCTTCGACGTCTTCTGACATTATCCTTTCTTGTGAGAAGAAGTGACTTGATTCTAACAATCTCCCCAGTGTGAGGATCTTGTTTCTTTTGAAGTTTTCAGCATTGACGTCTTCATATATCTTTGTTCTTTGTTCTGGTGTGGATATTGTGATGTTATGTTGTTGTAATATGCATCAGGTCCACTTCGTTACTCAGGTGTCTCCACGTCCTTCTCCAACATGCTCACACGCTCTTTAATGTTGGATATCAGTTTTCATGTAGTTCTCTAAGTCTTTAAACTTTGTAGATTCTTTGGATTTGAGGAAGAATCATTTTGACTTTTGTGTTGCCTTTCGAGACAACTTCAAATTGTGTTGTTGTTGGTATGAGCATGTGGAAAATCAGCACGATCATCTCCCAGGAGCATCCATAAGAAGAAAACATAAGAATAGGTTAGTGATAAACACCAATCGATCACTGTGGTCGTTTATTAGAGAATTGACCACTACGATTGTTCTTCAGATGAATGTCTTGATTCCATTCACCTTGGTCGGGCGAATCAGCCATCCGAATCCCATAAGGGATAGTTGGCATTACATTGAACAAGTTCAAGTAATGACCCACGTCTTCAGGACTCGATTCTTGAAAGGAATCTCCTTAGCGGGATTTCCAGCACTTAAAAGTTCGAACTTCGAGCGTGTTAACAGCATAGTGTGAAAACACAACTCTAATTCTAGCAAAGGCTGTTCCTGAACTGGAGTCCCTCAAGTAGGATAACACGATGTACCGGAGTACACCTACAGTTCAGGTGAATTGCTGAGGTACACCGAAGCATCACCTCACGACTGTAGACCATTTGAGACAACACTAAGCGTAATCCACGAGGAGTTACCGAAGCGACCTGCTGTCAGGGCAGTTTGATGTTGACCCTAGCAGGAGTTTCCATTCAATCACTGAGGATCACAATTGTGAACCTCTCATAAATGTTCTCGACAGATTGCTAAGATCTGTGAAGGACTTGATAATGTTATCACTTGCGTCCTTAATGTTGAACGACAAGTGATGAAATGTTAAGTGTTCCTAAGAGATCTTTTGATGAATCTCCTGGCTCTAGACTCAATAGTGCGCTTTGGTTTTTCTTGAGCGGAGACTAGGGAGAGGGTCTCCTTTTTCAATACCAGGAATCTCTAAGAGAAAGCCGATAGTTTACATAGGTTTCCCTGTGAGAATGAAACAAGCTTCTGTTGAGAGAAACTTGAGTGGCTAAGAAGATTTAGTGCATGCATCACTGGGTCCATGACGACTTTATTCTTCAATACCGGTGTCATCTAGTGACAACCAGTAGCATATGAATTGAACCCGGTGTCTGCCCTAAGTTGAATAATATGGAGGGCTATTTCTTTTCACCCTTTTCTTTACTTTTTCTTATTAATTCTTCAACTCCTTATTTCTCCGATTCTCATTTTCTCCTTTTTATAATCATACCTAAGGACTTCTAAATTCTAACTGTTGGTGGTGTCCTTGAGTAGATCCTTCCGGCTCTGGAGGATCATAGGACGGTAATTCCTAACCTTAGTCACCTTATAACTCCATGACTATTATAAGTTGCCATAAAACCATTTTCTCAAAAATCTCTCAAAGTGTTTATGAGTGAAAACATTTTGTGACACTTCGAGAGTTTTGTATTTACAGAAATACTCCCCCTCCACATGTGCGGATAGAGCTTTGCACTTTTGAATTGATCGACTCAAGATAGACAATTCCCCGCGAGACATGGTTACGTTGCATAGTTAAAGAGATACATTGTCAGCTTTTAGGTAACAACTAGCTCTAATAACTACCTTGAAGGTGTGGACAAACCTTGAAAAAAGTTTTCAAACCCGTCAAAGTTCATGTTTATCAAAAGTTTCTCGAAGAGGTACAATCTACTCGGATAAGTCTTGAAAGACAAATCCTTTCGATGTATGACAGTTCAGATCTCGTCAATTCATGGGTTAAGTCTTAGCACGAAGATTCAATCACAATTTCCAACATATTTGAATCACACAATTTTTTTCTCCCCCTCAAAAATGGCATATAAATGTTATTTTTGATGAAATTTTGATATCTAATATGTCCATTTCGAGTTTTGTGGGAAGATTTCCACGAAGAACATTTTGTGAACAAAGATTTGTTATAGCAAATACTCCCCCTCAACAAGTAATTTTAACTTTTGAGGTTTTGAAAACGTAAGGGGAAGTACTTGTTCTTTTGAGCAAAACTTTGAAAAATAAAAGTTTTGATAAGTTTTAATCAAAAGTAAGAAGCTTTCACTCCTTTTATAAGGATTGTAGCACTGATGCGCACCACAGGGTCCTTTCATTACAAGCACGGGTTGTACACTGTTATGTGTGCACAAGCCATAGTCAAATATACAGATCATCATATCCAAAAATCAATCAAAGAAAATTTAATCAGTACCAATCAATCCTTCAATGAGACCGGGAGTTCTTTCTTGTCGTTGATAACTGGTAAGAGAGAAACTCTGGCGTCCACCCACAAAGCTCTCTAGATTCCTCATCTGATCACGATGAAACAGCCTTTCATCGATCCTCTTGATAATCTTCCTCACATCCCTCCTATCCTTAGAATTCCACCTCTTCTTTGACCCAATTCCTTCGTGAATCTCCTTCAACCGATACGCTAACCCATCACGAAACTTCTTTAAAGTGTGATCACAGAACTTGTGAAGCTCATCGCACGCCATTAAACAGTTGTGGTGAAGTTCACTACGGTAAACAACTCCAAACTTTGGTTTCCTCATAATGGTGTACTGAGCGAGTTGGTTGATTTCGGGAAAGTGTAGCAATGGTTTGGTGAGATTGACTTTCTTCTGGTATGATTCAACAGCCAATTGAAGGTCTTCAACACGTTCCTGGATCACTTTGCTTCTGATGAATATCAACAAGGCTGTGATATACTGGAGCTGGATATGGGTAGAGAAGTGTCGCATCCGACCTTGTACCTTAGCCAGATACATGTCTTCGATATGATTGAGCGACAATCTCGAAAAATCAGCTTCGGTAAAATCATATTCTTGTTCGTCTTGGCGTTTAACTTTGATTTCCTCGAGGAATGAGTAATCCCACTTTGTTGCCAGACTGACATTCATTATGGCAACGATCCGCTTGTCACTGAACACCTCTTTGTTAGACTTCTGAACTTGGCAGCTTCTGTAGTAGAGTTTTCTTCTTTGAGGCCAATGATGTATGCCATACTTTGCATCGAGATCATACTTCACCACATTTTCAATAAACATTCTTGTGGCTTCTTCTTCTATGGCGACATTGTTGGAAAAGACTGATGCTGGAATGTTAAAGGTAAGTGACGTAGCATACTTCTTGCTGACTTTGCTACCGTGTTGAATAAATTCAAGGTCGTTGTTGAAGAAGAATTGGTAGGGAATTCTAGGTTGATCCCGGTCGACCAATTGTTGGCAGTGGCTTTGTCCAATCAGTGAAGTATCGAGTCTTATCTTTTCTTGTGAATTCGATGTTTGATTCAGGGTTGAGCCAACCGATGTTGTTGGACATGGCCCGTGCAATGTTGTCGAGGTGATATTCGACTTCAATGGTACTAACAGAGCTGTCCTTTAGAAGTTGAAATGCATCATTCTTGATTCGGCATAACTCCTTTTTTGTGACAAATCGTAATTTTAGGTCATTTTACAAACTTTGAAAATTTCACTATTCATCTCGGGAAATTACTATTCACTGATTACTATTCATCATTTTACTATTCATCGTTTTTGAAGTCGGTTTGAGACTTTGAAAGGTTATTTCAAAATTTTACTATTCACAAAACACTATTCATTCCAGGAGAAAAATCACTATTCATGATTCACTATTCATCATTTTTCGTAAACTAGGTTTACGAGTATCAAATACGCGTAACCGTGAGGGTTAAGCTGCGTATTCATGGAACATCATTGAGAACATTTCATATAGACTAGAGTTAGTCTACATATCATCAGTAACATCATCTTCATATTAATTTATGCATGGGTTTGCATATTTCATTAACGTATATTTATTTATTAAATAAACACTATCACGCGATCATTTATTTTGAATAATTGATCCGACACTTCCAACAATTGTCCATATATATTTTAATACTCATTTTAAGACTATAAAAATTATATTATTAGTTTACCCGATGTTTTGAATTTATTTTGTATATAAATTGTTATATATATATATATTTACGACGATTTTCATAAATTCAACTCGATAATTATTTATTCACTCAATACTTGCGAGAAATGTATTTTTATAATTTTTATGACTTCGACATATTTTATTTTGTTCCATTAAAATCGATTTCTAGTTAACGCTACACTAAATACATAATTATAATTACAAACTACACATTATACTTAACTAAAAATACACTTAATTATCAAAATTCATCCAACCCATTCCCAATCTTACCTTGCCGCCACCTTCCCCCCCCCTAGTCACCATTTTTATAAAAAATATCTTGATCAAAAGGACACATATACAAAGTGGCTAGATATTTTCAATATACAAGTGATTTATTAGATTAAAGAGTAAAGTCCAAAATACATCCCTATGGTTTGCCCTTTGTCGCGCTTTACATCCCTAAACTTTTTTTTTGGCACAAAACCATCCCTCCGTTAGTAAAGTTGGCACAAATACATCCCTCTGTTAGGAAATTCAGTTAATAAGGACTAACGGTGCAAATTTTTCTCCGTTATCTCCTAACAGGGATGTATTTTGGACTTTACTATAGAAATTATAAATGTCATCCTAGGGTTTCATTATCACCCTTCATCCAAACCCTAATATCATAAGCTGCCTCTCTTCCTCTCCACTATTCCAGCCGCCACCTCCACCACAGCCATCCACCACCAACTGACGCCGCCATCTTACCATACTCAGCCACCATCTTTTCCTTGTGGTTTGATCGGTTTAACAAGTTGTGTCTTGAATCTGCTTATTTGTTTAATGAATAAGCACTAAGTGTGCTTATTTGGTTTGAGGAAGTCCTGATCCACACCTCAGCCACATGAACAAGGGTGTGTGGTTATGTTTCGTTTAGCCACAACCCACAAACGTGCGCTTGGTTTGTTGCATCATAGACACCCCTAAGGGTGTGTTTGTTTATTTCTGGGTCAACAAGAAACCCCAAGGGGCTGTTGTGTTCTTGTTTCAGCTCTGGTCAGCCACAAAACCCCAAAGAGGGTGCGGTTGGTTCTGTTCGTAGGTCACAGCCACAGCCGAGGGGGCGTTTGGCTTATCTCATTTTATAGCTTATTTGAGTGTTTATGTGTTCTGGTGTAATAAGAAACCCGTGAAGGTGGATTTGTTTTCTGCTCTCTAAACCCAAAAACAACCCAAGGGGTTGTTTGCTTTGGTTCTTGGATCGCAACAGCAACACCCAAGAGGGTGTTCGCTTGTTTTGGTTGTTGGTTTCGGCCAGACCCGAGAGGTGTTAGGCCTCGGTTTGGATTGACAAAACAGCCCTCAAGGGTGTTTGTTTGCCTGCTGTTGCAGCCCACCCCGAAGGGGTGTTTGTCCTTGTGTATCACCGCCCCAAGAGGGTGCGTTTGGACCAGCTTATTCAGCCCCAAAGGGGTGTGTTTTGCTGCTGAATTTTCTGCACAAACACGGGTGTTTGGTGGTGGTGGTGTAATGGTGGTAGTGGTGGTGGGTGGACTAACTATGCAATTTATTTTATTGCATCATTAGTCCTAAGGACTAACGGTGAAAATATTTTCTCTTCCATTAGGAGATAACGGAAAAAATTTTGCACCATAAGTCCTTATTAACTGAATTTACTAACAGAGGGATGTATTTGTGCCAACTTTACTAACGAAGGGATGGTTTTGTGCCAAAAAAGAGTTTAGGGATGTAAAGCGAGACAAAGGGCAAACCACAGGGATGTATTTTGGACTTTACTCTAGATTAAAACACATAGCAAACACATACCAAAAGGTGAAAACAAAATGAAAACCTCTCATCCCTTGTGGATGATCAGCCAACTCAAGAACCAAGAAAGAAACATGATTTTTTTTAAAGATCAAGTGATAATATAAACACTAGTATACTTCTATTTAGGTTTTGAAATAAAAACCTAGAAGTAATTAGTACCTAGTTACCTAAACCTCTTCAATCACTCAAGTAAGCTTCTAATGATTTTTCCTAATCTTTCATACTATTACTTGATCTATTTTTATGATCTAGTAAGAAAATCATGCAAATAAACTATGAATCATACCACTTTTATTTGATTTTTACTACATATAATGAGTTTTAATTATCCTATTAATATTCCTATGAAACTTATCATTTTTGGTGAAGTTTAGGAACCCATGACACCCTAAGAAGGTGTATGGTAGGTTTAGAATAGATTTGGTGTTGATTTGAAGTGATTGAAACAAGAGTTACGCAAGAAAAACCGTTTTCGACAACACAAGATTGAGGTCTGATCGTTTTTGTAAAATCTGGAAATTTCGACAGGTCATGGATTATTTTGGGCTAGATATTCAGAAAATATACTTTAAAACAAAACCGTGGTCGCTTGAACGAGTTAAAACGGATTTATAACGAAGAAGTTACGTTATTTTCAAGTTTAACGACGAAAACTATTTTTCTGAAAATATACATGCTGTCAAGGGTTATTTAAGGGGGAAAAATGAGTTTTAAACATTGTCTAAATCAGTCAATTTTTCAAAAATATATAACGCGAAACTAAGGATATATAAAACGTAGAAAATTGACTCATAGCGACTAAGTTATACGCGTTTTATCGTAACTATTTTTCACAAGTACAACACTTACATTTTTTTACTAGACCAAAATGGTTATCGCAAGTGACCATGTTTGGAGCCATTTTTCATGTCGATAGTATATTTTTGAGAAAACGATGTCTTCTAGTAAAAGTGAGTTCGCCTATTCTATTTTCCAAAATGTTTAACCGTTTGTCAAACGAAGGTATAACGAATAATATACGATCACTCAAAATTCGTCATTTTCATGAGTTGTCAAATTATATTGTTTTACAACGAAAAACTATAATTTCTTAATAAATCACTAAACGACTATCGTAGGATGTTGTTTCAACGTAAATACTTGAAAAGTATTTTATAACTTGACAATATGACATAAACGTGTATTTCGACGATAAACTTTATTTTCAAAAATGCACAAGTGGTATGGATAACATATGAGTTGCATGCACAACATTATATCATGACTTATATTAGATTATATCATTCATAATAGGTTGCAGTTAGAGATTGCGCCTCATTTCAGTGTATCCACTTTTGCCATCATAATCATTGTACCAAGTGAGTTTTCATAGCCCCGTTTTACTCAAGTTTATACTTCATTTCAAACCTACGGGGGAGAATACATTACACATCATTTTATTACGAACCCAAGAATATATCAAATTCATTACATTGCTTAAGTTACCTCATTGCCAATTGAATGTCCTCATTTCATAATCATGAACCGTTAATTCCGGAAGAAGCGAGAGTGAGTGAATAGATCTATTGAGGGTGACTCCTCCATCCGGGTTGGTGGTCCCAACTGGTCAAACGGATGCATTTCATTTAATATCATAATTTGAGTTGTTTGGCAAAACACTCTGTTGAGGCGAACATCATGATCAGTCTAGCTTCGGTGTCATGTGCTTATAGCAATTGTATCATTTTTATGTGACATATTTGTTATACATGGCTTATACTTGTGGTGGTCGTATAAAAAATTTACATAAACTCTATGAACTCACTCAACCTTTGTGTTGACACTTTTGGCAATGTATTTGCAGGTATCTAAGGCATTTACTTCATGGCATGCATAAGTACTTATCATAGAGTCGCGGTGACGACGCGTCTCACATGGGTTTTATACACTTTAAAACATCGTTTGGATTGTAACAAACTTATTTCCGCAAATGTTAACTACCTTTTGGGACCTATCTTTTGTAAACTCTGAATGTTTTATTATATCAAACGATGTGTTTTCAAAACGACACTTTAGGTCGTTCAATATAATTGTAATTGTGATGCTATGGCAGTCACGCCCCAGGTATTCCATTCCGCTGTAAAACAGGTATTTTGGGGGTGTGACATTTTTCATCATCTTCTTTACTTTGAACTTCTCTTGAATGATCTTGACTTTTTCCATGGTACGACCATCTACCCGTTCTTGGCCTTCCGGTAATTGAGGAGTGGCATCAACAAGCTTAGAAAACCATTCATATTCGTCAGTTTCATCTTCATCTAGCCATGATACAACGGAGGTTGACCTTTTCTGCTTAGGCTTGGAGGATGATTCTTTAGGCTGCTTGGTTGATGTCTGAGAGGGGGGCTGTTCTCAGGAATCTCTTCGTCGTCACCATCAGTGTATTGGAAATGATCACCGGTTTTCTTCGATGGTGGTGAAGACTCAGAGTCCCGAGGTTTATCAGAAGCAGGAGGACGCTGAGCAGTTCTTGTGATGTTGGTGGTCTTTTGAGGTGGTGGAGGCATGGAAGAGGATTCACCAGTTTTCTTTTGACATTTAGGCTCGGAATCCTTGTCCGCATCATCATCGTCTCTTGGTCTCTTGTCTTGACCAGCTCCTTCCTTGCAGGTTTGCTTCAGTTGATATGCAAGTAATGCTTCAAAAAGTTTTGATTCTTCAGAATTTCAAGTTCTAGATCGGGAAGACATCTGCATAATCAGCTTTGAAATCAAATCAGCATCAGTGACAACAGGAGGTGGAACTGGTCGTATTTGCATCATAGTAGGTGTAGTTGATAGTGTATGCTTGACCAATGACATCAGATGTGGGTAGATTTTCCTTGCGAACATTTCTCTTGTGACTCCAAGGACGGTGTCGAGAAGAAACTTATGAGTGTAGTCTCTAATTGTCTTGTCCATTTCACCCTGAATATCCCTGTTGAGGAATTCCTTGATTTGATCTCTTTCCTCCGAGAACTCGTTCATCACATCTTGAAGTAAATTTACTATGTCGGCCAGCTGATTCAATTTCTTGTTAACCACGTTTCGTTTCCTTGCTTTCCTGGCAGCCTTGACAATCTTGGTCTTGGCACGTGATGCCCAAGTGTCGGTAGGTTTCTTTATTGATTTGGAGGATAATCTGGTGGTAGCATCTTTGGATGGTGGTGCTGATGAATAAGATGATGAGTCTGATGAGGATGAGTCATGAGATGGATATGGGTCTTTCGGTGGCTCAGAAGTTTCTTCAGGGTTGTGTTCAGGATTATCTTGAAGATAATTATCAGCTTCTTCTTGAGCTTTAGCCTCTTCTTTGGCCTTTTCCCTAGCCTCTTCTTCAGCTCTCTCCCTAGCTGCTTCCTCTATGTCTTCATCTGTTATCTTCTCATTCTTCTCCTTTTCCTCTTCTTCAAAAGCGAAAATGATTACATCCTCTTGCTGCTGTTGCTCTATTGATTCCTTAGTGGTGGTACCAGTTCCCTTATCGGGTTGATTAACCGCATCGAAAACTGGTGTGGTTAGTGCACCACCACTGGAACCTCCAGGGCCTCTGGTTTGTTGAAGATTAAATTATGTAGCAGCATGTTGAATCCTCATATGCTTAATAGTTTTGTGGAAATATTTCTCTTCATCCTTTGGTGGAATATCATCATCAGAGCTTTCTTCATCTTCCTCGGCAACTGGTGTTTTTCCCTTGTCTGTTTTGGGACTGGGTGGTTTGTCATCTAACCTCAGCGAGGTTGTTTCTTCTGAAGCAATTTCGGAATAACGAACCACCTCTTCAAACACAGTGTCTTCAGAGTCTTCATCTTTTAGTTTAAGTTCCGGTTTAGGATTAGGAATGGCACCCTTAGATGGGACTTTTCTTTTGCGGGGAGGATTCCTCTTAGGATACTGGAGGGCACTCCCAGTGCTTTCTACACTTCCTGCACTACCAGACCTTCATGTCTTCCTGGTAGGAGTAGCAGAGGTCTTTTCATCCATAAACCCTACTTTGTCTTTGCTCACAGCTTCAACGTATCGACGATACGATGGTAGACTTTTGATATCATCGGTGAGAAGACAATCCAATAGCATTGCACCTTGTTTCTTTGTTGTTGAGTCCTTGAATCTGACAATGTTTAACGTGGTCTCATTCAACACAGAATGACTGTTGGGGTCGTTAAGTCTCAAGGGAATGTCCAGATTTTTCCCGAGAATGTTCTGGATCAACAGTTTAGTGTATCTGATAAAAGGAACCTTTGTCCCAGGCTTCTTGAGATGGGACATCATGTCCTCCCATATCAGACTGGCAAAGTCGATGTGCTTTTTGTTGACCATGCCCCAAAAGGTTTGCAGATGCATAAGTTTGGAATGCTCGTGACCGCTGTCTCTTCCAGATACATACTTTGCTATCATTATGTACAATGTTCTCCAAGGCTGAGGAATATTCTTAAGATCCACTGAGGAATGTCCGGTGATGACTCCGGCAGCTTCATCATGTCCAATATCGATCATGAATTGAATGATATCCTCTTCACTTGGAGTTGCTACATATTTAGCAGGCTCAATAGCAGGAAGAAGAAGAATTGACCGAAGATCTGCAACAGTAGCAGTGACTTCCTTATCATTCAAGGTCACAGTGACAGCATCTTGACCATCCACCTTTTTCATTGTGTGCCAAAATTGGTGAAGTTAGATTTCCGGCACTGTTGCAGAGTTCATAAGCATGTTGTTGTAGGGATGAGTCTTGAGAATGTCCACAGCAATTCGGCATGAAGATTCAGAGCAGGTGAAGTTCTCAAAATCGACACTGAGATTTTTCTTTCCGATCGTCTTGCTGTAGTCAATTGGAAAGATATCTTCCATAGTGAGCTCATTTGGTGCATTAACATTCTCCATGATGACGTCCATATTGTGATCTGAAAGATATTGAGACAGAAGAACCAACCTATCGAAAGACATTATGTTAGTCAAAAGTTGATTTTATTGTCCAATTATTGAATTTGTCATGTTAATGAATGTTACGAGTCCAAGGTCACTTGTTGTCCAATAGTCCAAAGTTGATGTGATAAGTTTTGTGAGTATATTAATTTTGAATTTTAAAGTCCAAATTTTCACTCATTCACACAACATTTTAACAATTATTACTTATTAGTGACATTTTGGTCTTGTGATGTTATGAGTAACTTATGACAAGTTTGTACGCGTAACAATTCATAAATTTAGATACAATTTTGGCTTGGGCATAGCATAGTAAGCTTATGCATAAACAGTGTAACCATACACGTAGGATTAAGCTTATGCGTAGGAGTCACTCTTATGCGTAAGAAAGCTTACGCGTAGAAATAGGCACTTAGCATGAAGCTTATGCGTAGGTTGGATTGAATACACGTTTAAGCTGAGCATAGGTGATCTTTAGAATACCGAAATCTTGGGAGACCTTCAACAAGTTTGAATGTGCAAGATTGGTTATGGTTTGAAAGTTTAAGTGTGAAAGTCGTCGGTGCCACAACCAATATTTTGTTGATGTTGCCTTAGAAAGTAGACAGATGGGAGATGAAGCAATCATGTCTTGCATAGATATTGTGTAAAGACTTGATGTGCGGTTTCCAGACATAAGATCGTTTCCTTGTAGATCACAAATGAAACAAGTTTTCTCCCTAAAAGCAACTTCCAAATCTCAGTCACAAAATTGACCGACTGAAAAAAGATTGTGACTAAGACCTTCCACATAATAAACTCTGCTAATTTTGATGTTCCCATTGATGTAATCTCTATAGCCCATGATAGCTGCGAAGTGATCATTCCCGAACCTGACAGTGCCGATGAACTTTGAGACAAAGTTTGATAACAGTTTGAGATTGCCTGTCATGTGCCGGGAACAGCCGCTATCAACAATCCAGAAGATGATATGTATCACCTGCATTACAAACAGACGACACAGGTGGAATAGAAGTAAAGGTGGAACCCGAAGAGTTAGAGGGTTCCGTTACAGTTACACACATATTAATGATTTTAGGAATCCATTTAAATCCTGGTATGTTTTGTAACCATCTCTGCCAAGTCCAACTAGTCTTTGCTTTGGTCTTAGTGAATGCACTAGGTGATAATTTCTTCCTAGGAGGTGAAGTGGGTTCTATGGGTACATCAATGACTGTTGTAGAAACAGTAGAAGGCGGTTTACCTAGCACAGACTTAGAAAAATTAGTGGGCCTAGAGGTATTATGTTTTCTATTGTGCCGCTTACGAGATAAGATAGCATTAGCCACACATTTATCATGACAACCAGAAAACATGCTTTTATGACAACCAACACAAGATGCTTCAAACATAACATTCAAAGTACTTAAAGGTTTAGCATTCGTTACATCACTTTTTCTATTACATTTGTCTAACGCAATGTCTAAAGTGGGTGCAACTTGAGTTTTATTCAAAGTCCTAAGGTGTTCTTCTACTTCAGAGGTCTTTATTGTTCTTCTCTTATGTTGCAACTTCCTATTCTTCCTTGTTTTGCTCTTAAGCTGTGAAGTGCTAACGTTGGGAAAAAAGGAAACTATTCCTGTTTCAGTGGAAGGAAGCACATTAGTATCTTGTGGTTTATCATTAGGCGTTCTAGAGTCAATTTTAAAATTTCCAGGTGCAAGAACATTAGTGTTACTAAGCTGATTTTGCTCAAACTTTCTTAGCTTTGCTTTCAACTCAATAATAGTGTGCAACAAATCTTGATTTTCAGAGCGAATGTTTCCACTAACATTTAAGACATCTCTAGTGTATGCAAGATGATTGATAACGCTACACGCGTCGTTCGGGGTCAAAGGAACTTCCTTTTCGTCGAGCAAGTTTTTCAACACCCTAGGCAGTGAACCTAATCGTTGTAGTGTAGTATTAGGGTAAGCCACGGGTATTGATATCGTTCTCTAGGGGAATAGGAATGCTAGTGAGAAGTTACTACGCTAAGGTTGTGGTTGAGGAAGATTATTTTTTATCTTTTTATATTTTTTAAGGAAAGGAAAGGTACGAATCTCGGGGTTTGAATTTGGGGGGTTGGTATTGCTACCGATTACTCTACTTATCTAATTATCTAATCTAAGGTGTATGTAGTCTATGTCTAATTAATGTGTGCTCGTATGATAGTTTAAAGATGTGTTTACTTAGGTTTTACTACTCCTTAATTATCTCCTATTGGTGGTTGAATTGTCACGTCCTTATTCCTAGTTGCGTTGTGTGTCTAAGGTTGTAGGGTATGCGTATGTTCCCTAACTCTTTGAACTTACCAAAGGGTCTCGTCTACAAAACCCACTAGGGATAATAAACTCTTACTCTAAGGCACTCTTTGGATGGTTTAGCTTACAACTACTCAAGGAGTCATATTCTAAGGTTCACAAAGATTTAATCAAGCATTAAGTACACAACGAATGACCTATCGCATTACTAGATCATTAATCAACTAAGATAAGAAACAACCAATCAATATTCAATAATTAAGTTTCATATTCCCTAAGCAAACACACAAGTAAATTAGCCGGACATGGAAAACATGCAAGCATACACACAAATAATCAAAGACATAATTGTATTAATGAAGTAAAACACTTATCTTGGTGTAAGATAGGGTTTGGAACCCTAAAATACTGTACAAGACAGCCTTGGTTCGGTTTAGGTTTTTTACTCCAAAAGACTACTCTCTAATACTGAAAAATTCGGATTCTATATATAATATTACACATGCGACGGCGTCACTTTATGTTTTGTGACGCCGTCGTGTCGCCGTCATTAGGGTTTCGTCTTGGCCACATTAGACTTGCGACGGCGTCACCTTATGCTTGTGACGCCGTCCTCTTCAGCTTCTGATGCCGTCTGGATTACATCTAGGCCGTCTGAGTTGCGACGGCCTACTCTTTTATAACTTGACGTCGTCACTTGAAAATTGGAGTTTTGGCTTATGTCCCGTCACAAAGATCCTCCGACGGCGTCACACTTAACACCTGATGTCGTCACCTTATGTTTTCAGCAGCTTTGAGTGTCTCGATTCTGACTTTGGCTATTTTCTTCGTATAATCGCGCCTTTTCGTCCAAATAAGTGCCATTCCACCATTTTGCCTTCAAGAGACCTAAAAAGTGAAAAGGAACGATATTAAGCAATAACGGATACAAAAGTGATCAAATAAGGGCTTAAACGACCCCTCAAAAAGGTACCTTTTAAAACCTTATCAATGATTATCAAGTTCTTGTGATGCTTTTTCACGAGTCTGTTTGAGCAAATCAAATATGACACCATATTCTGTTTTGACTTTGGCAATTTCTTGTTCATATTTTGAAATTTGACATTTTAAAGACACGTTTTCATCATCCAGTTGTTCTATTTTTGGATCAAAAGATTTTGAACGCAACTGGTTGATTTTGTTTTGCAAAGCAAATTCTCGATATTGACAATCCTTTTGACACCATTGAAGACGACGTTTTGCATTTGAAAGTTCATTTAACAGACGCTCATTTTCAATTTTCAAAGACTCGATTTGCGGCACATTATCGATATTCTTAGCATTATCAGCAGAATCAACATCAATATAATCAAATGCATATGCAACAGTATGTAATAACACCACATTTATGGTATCAGCACAGATAACATCTTCCAAGAGTCAGTCAACATGATTTCTTAACATTTTCTTTTTATGTTTAGTATTTGAAATCGATGTTTTAGTTTGCTCAAAAACTTTTTTCATAAGACCAATCTCCTTCTGAAGATCCCGTTCCCAATATATTGCACACATTTTAAGATTTCGGACATGTGATAAAAGCCCTTTCTGAAAAATATCCCTTTGTTGTCACGCAAATGGTGATTGAAAATGTTCAGCTTTGATTTCAGAATTAACTTCAATTGCATGATCCAAAAGTTTGATGTCAGACACAAAAGTGTCAAAATATTTTAGAACTTGACATCGTTCAGCTAATGGCTTAATTTTACTAAATGAAGGTAAAGGACCATTAATTTGTGCAACATTGGATAGGGGACCATCATTGGAAGAGGACTCAGGAGTTGGTGTGATAACCCAAGGTGTGTTAGAATTATCCTGTTGTGTGACGAAAGTTATGGCTTTGAATAGTTAAATGGTTTGCAATAAACAACATTTTCCAATTTTGGCCGACTCTCGTCGTCTGCATCTAATTCCTCCATACGATTATATTCAACAACACTCATAATGGAGTCATCAATTCTATGTTCTGCACTGTAAACTTGAGGATTTGGTTTGAATGCTCTATGTGAGAAACGTGGTTTGTAATCAGCAAGATTTGGTCCATATCCATTTGGATTTTGTTTAAAAGTAAACTTTTGAATTGTTGTGATTGACTCACCATGTTTGTAAACAACATTTCAAAATTCTTTGATTTTGTGTTGTAAGTCGACAATTTCCTCAAGATAGTCATCTATTTGTCTCCTCAAATGCTTTTTGTATTCACAAAACTGTTTTTGACAAGTTAACAACTCAGACTTGGCTTTTTGAGTTTCTGAAGTGAGAGCGTTAAGTTGTTGTTTGAAAAATGTTGAGTTCGAACTTATAGCATTCATTATCCTTAGTCAACAGTGCAATTTTATCTTGCAATTTCTTATTGATCTCATTGCACTTTTCCAGTTAAGATTGGTTGGTCTGAATTAATTTGGTCATGAGTTCAAGATCTGGATTAGACAAAAGTTCATCTTGTTCAGCTTGAGTCTCAACATAGTCATTATTTAGATCCTCAAATATGACCACGGAGTCAACTTGATTATCAATATTAACCATAAGGTCATCTTGATCGTCAAATATAACTACGGGATCCATTTGATTTTCGTCAGAATAAGATGTAGAGGGCTCATTTTGAACACTATGTGCCTTGTCGGATGCGGATGTTGACGGAGATATCAGATCATGTATAAGAATGTTTGGATCCGGTACCTGAGACAAGCCATCAGTTTCATACACTGGGCCTGTGTCACTCATGTGGAGGTCTTGCATGTTTGCCATTAACATCATAGCTGCATTAGCCTGCAAGTCCTCCATGTCATCATCTGAATCTGCATTAGCCATGAAGCTCTGTTCCTTGTTGGTAAGAGTTCCACCAGCTTCATCCTTGAGAGCCAAGAGTAAAGCCTCTTTGTGATAAGCGTTGCCTCTTGTCCTCGGCTTTGTGCATGCATTAGCCAGATGACCCTTCTCATTGCAGTTATAGCATCGGAGACCATTAACCCTAGTCTGAGCATTTCCCTGATCAACCACTTGAACCCATTGTTGTTGAGCACCCATGTTATTTCTTCCATTAACATTAAACCCTTGACCAATATTCATCTGAAGACCATTTCCACGATTTTGAACCTCAACCCTTTCATTGTTAACAACAGCTTGATTCCTTGTATTTGATGAGGTGCGGATGCGGTTGTTGGATTTGTTAGCAAATCGTCCGAAGGCTCTTGTAATCATAACAAATCCTTGATTCAATGCATCGAAAGCTTCTGCATCCTCATTTGATTCACTGTAGAGTGCTTGATCATTGTTGTTGTTGTATGGAACCAATTGAGTTTCTTGGGATTGTTGTTGTGATGGATCATATGGTGTAATCTTAGCAGTTGGTTGTGGAGGGTTTGTGAAGACAGTTTGCAAGGTCGGGAATTGAGGATAACATGCTTGAGCCCACAAAGCAAGAGTTTGATTATTAGGGAGTGAAGGCGAAGCAGGGACCCCACGAATGATTCTTTCTTTGTCAACTTCCTTTTGGTGGTGCTTCAAATAGTCATACAACAATCCGTATGTAGCTTGATGAAGATTCTTCGCTTGATGGATAAATGTAACATAGTTTTCCCAATCAGTACCAAGATAGCTCAGGAACTTTGTATTGATTGCAATCCTTGGCATAATGATATTATGTTTATCCAAGTCATTGATGATGTCTGAGAACCGATGATGATATGACTCTAATGTCTCCCCTGGTTCAATCATGAAGTGTTCATATGCTAAGTAGATTTTGGATTCCATGTCCTCTTGATTGAGTTATGTGCCTTCCATTAAAAGATGAATGTGCTCCCACATTGCTTTAGCAGTCTTCTGAGCATCAACACTACGAAGTAACGGATTGGGTAATCCTAAAAGGATATATTGCATTGCAAGTTCATCGACTTATAAGTGAAGAAGTTGATCAGTAGTAAGTTGATCAAGACCGACAATGTTAGTAACATCATCTCTTGGTGGATTAGCATTCGGATCTCCGGGTACAGTGAGAGTAGGCATCTGAAAAGGACCTTCAAGGATGACCTTCTTCAAAAACTTACCATGTGGCTTCTTTAGATCACAAAACCTAAAGAACCTTATCACCCATTGATCTTAGTTTTCGGGAGTGAGCATTGGAGGTCTGTCAAGAGATCCAGCTTCATGAATGGATTGTTGGCTACTTAAAGCTTCACACATCTTTGCAAACCAAGAGGGTTCCTTTGGTGTTGTAACATTCATAGCATACTTGGTGGGATACTGATTTTGAAAGTAGGTATAATGTTGTACTTGTTGACGAGGGTTTGGTGGAACCATTTGTGGTGGAAGAGGATTTGCTCCTTGAGGAAAGTGTTGAAATTGTTGCAATTGTTGTGGAGATGGTGGAGGATATTGTTGATAGACTTGTTGTTGGTGTTGTTGAGGATACTCATGAGGAAAGTAGCTAGAGTATGGTGGTTGAGACATCTTGAAACTTGTGTTGATGATGGATCTTTGTAGTCGAATGAAACTTAGAGTTTGTTGATGAAGTAACCTTATGCGTAGAAACCATCTTAGGCGTAGAAATAACCTTACGCGTAATACCCAACTTACGCGTAGAAGAGAGCTTACGCGTAGTCTTGAGGAAAATGTAGCTTAGGCGTAAACCAAAGACTTAGTAGTAGAATCCTTATACATAATATTTCCTTAGGCGTAAGATAAGCTTAGGCTTAAGAAATGCTTAGGCAAATAAGATTCTACGCGCAAGTATTAAGCTTAGGCATAAAACTAGGGTTTTGCCCAAAAATCCTATACACTTATCCAAGTGTAAAAGATATCCAAAGTCGAAGTGTTTTCAGGCTAATCCAAGCAAGAAAACGCTGAGTAAACCAACAGCTCGGAAGATCAAGTGATGAATTGCTTATGCGTAAAGTGCTGCTTAGGCGTAGACCTTGTGCTTAAGAGTAAAACTAGGGTTTTGTTACGAGTAGAAAGTACCAAAAATGCACCAAAGATGATTTTTTGTTCAAAAGTGTTTAGAAACCTGATTTTAATGATGAAATAGCTTCAATATCACCAAAATAATAATAAAGCTTGAATCTTAATGATCTAAGACCAATAACACCTTTACGCGAAGACAGAGCCACACGAACAAAACCAAGCCTTAAAACTATTCAACACACGTAAAGTTTGAAACTTGATGCTAAAAACTTAACCTTTAACACTAAATAAACTTAAAACCACAAGAATCTTGAGTTTTTAAGTGTAAAAATTGAAGCTTTTAAGCATATGAAAAAGTTAAGCGCAAAAACCCACGCGTATGATACAAAACTCCAAAAACAAAAGTGTTTCACCCAAATAGATGGCGATTGATACCACTGTTAGGTCACCATAATGTAACACAAGCATCAATATGTAAGAAATAAGAGAAGGAGAGATCGGTTGAACACCAAACACAAACACACGAATCAATACTAAATGTTTAGGCGTAGATGTGATATGAAAGTGAACAACCAACCTTCTAAGGAAGGTTTACAAAGGTATTTATAGGGTAAGGGACTAGGGCAACACTACAAGTCCCCTTCCTTCCTTATTGGACTTGGGTCAAGGCTTATGGGCTTTCTACATAAGCCATGCCATAAATACAAACATAAAAGCCTAATTAAGCAACCTTGTTAATACAAATATCGTCATTAAACGTTATTTATATTTTTGATCTTTACCGAAGTTTTGTTAACGACAAAAGTAAATTTAATTTTTATAAAGCTTAAAGCTTGTCAAGTTTAATAGATATTAAAAAAAGCTTTTTCAAATAATATCTTCATCACTCAAGCATCTACATTGTGATTAATCATATCTTGATATGACTCTAACCATAATGTATGATAGTAGTTTTTAGAATGTTTTAGTTTCTTAAAAACTAAACATTACTTATGTATTTACATATTTCTAAAGATAGAAAAACAACACATGACATCATGTGATGCATCATGGAAATCATTGGAAGATTTCATTAGATATTTTGTGTAGATTTGGACTCTTCATATCTTACACAATCTTACATAGATATGGTTGACTTTGGTAAGATCTTGATATCTTGCTGTCATACCTCGGCGGCACCAAAAGTTATAACGGGTTGAACCCTTTTAAGGGGTCCGCGGTCCATGGTGCTTGCTGATGGTTTTGGCTATAAATAGCAAAGCCAAACCAAGTAGTTTTTCATCCCTTTCAATCATACTCTCATACATATCTTCTCTCTAACCTTTCTAACTCAGTTTCATATCATATTAGTGATCTCTTTTGTAGCAAAGAAGATCAAGTCAAGCTTCAACGAGAAGTTGGAAGTCTTGTTTGTTTGGTGTTGTATGATCTTGTGTTGATTCATACTTCATTGTTGTACCAAACTATCATAATCTTGTGAGTGTGAGTGGTTAGTATTTTAGTCCTCAAAATACATTGTGTGAGAGTGGTTGTACCCTTGGAAAGAACTCGACATTTAGCTTAGTGTCAGAAATAATGTAAGCGAAGTGTAAAGGTTTCTCCACCGGTGAAAGGAGCTTGTTGACTAGTGAAGTTAAACTCTCGAGTGTGAGACTCGAGGAGTGGAGTAGGGCAAGGAAAAAGAGTCCTTGTAGACCGAACCACTATAAAAAACTTGTTGTGGTTTGATTGTTTCTTTCCTTATCTACTCTTTACATATTGTTTACAACTTGTTATAGACCAGACGGACCCAAAATAAGGGATCCGTCCGTTGAAAGAAATGGTGTCGTGGGTACTTCAGCAGGACAGAACGTTTGTGATACAGACCATAACGAATTTGTCAAATTAACAAAGAAAACCAAGGATAGTGTTAAACTAAAAGCAGTTGTTATATCAGGAGTAGGACTTGCTAAAAATGAATTTAGATCAAAAACTACTCAACAACGACATAAAACACCTTTTGCCAAACGCCCCTTTCCTAAGAGCAACCACAACGTACAACCCAACCACCAACACAACGGTTGGAATCAAAACTTTCCTAGACCATATCAAACTCCAGATTACATGTCATGGAACTCTTACCCATCATTTCCATACATGAATCAAATAAATGGTATGTTTAACCCAAACGGACCCATGAGATATTGGGGACCAAATGCTTGAGTTATTTGCTTCTTAGGTATGCTTGAAAGTTGGATTGGAACCTGATTAGTGGATAAAAGATAGTGGATGCTCACGACACATGACGGGCAACAAAAGTCTCTTCTCATCATACCAAGAGTATGACGGAGGTAATGTCACTTTTTGTAGCAATCTCAAAAGCAAAATCATTGGCAAAGGTACGATCGCTCATAACTCCCTAACTATTGAAAATGTTGCTCATGTAGATAGGTTAGGATTCAATCTACTTAGTATTAGCCAATTATGTGATAAAAAGTATAAAGTACTATTTGATTGAAATGGTAGTAAAATACTAAAAGATGGTATCACCATAGCTAAAGGAGTTAGGAAAAATAATATATACGTCATGAAAATAGATAAAACATCTAATGACAAACTGTGTCTAACAACGTTAGATGATAGCTCAACTCTTTGGCATAGACGCTTAGGTCACGCTAATATGAGACTTATACAAAACTTATCTTCAAAAGAGTTAGTTAGGAATTTACCAAAACTTAAATATGACCAACACTTTTGCGACGCTTGCAAAATTGGTTAACAAACCTATAGTAGTCATAAATCTAAAAATATGGTGTCCACATCTAAGTGTCTAGAACTATTGCATATGGAATTGTTCGGTCCATCCGCTATTAGAAGCTACGGAGGCAACTTATACACTTTGGTCATAGTAGATGATTACTCAAGGTTTACTTGGACGTTGTTTTTGAAAACCAAAAATGAAGCTTTTGATAGATTTGAAATTCTTAGCAAGAAAATTCAAAATCAACTAGGTGTTAAAATTGTGTCGATCCGAATGGATCATGGTCGTGAATTTGACAACGAAACTCAATTTGGAAACTTTTGTGATACAAATGGTATAACACACAAATTTTCGGCTCATCGAACACCTCAATCAAATGGAGCAGTAGAACGTAAAAATAGAACAATTCAAGAAATGAGTAGAACAATGCTTAATGAACAAAACATTCCTCAAAAGTTTTGGTGTAATGCCGTTGACACTTCTACATATATTTTGAATAGAGTCTTAATACGTCCTTTCTTAAACAAAACACCATATGAGCTTTATAATGGTAAAAAGCCAACTTTAGGATATTTTAGAGTTTTTGGATGTAAATGTTTCATTCTTATACTAAAGATTATCGCACCAAGTTTGACCCATAGTCTTATGAAGGTGTATTTCTTGGTTATTCTCAAACTAGTAAAGCTTACATTGTCTTAAACAAAGAAACAATGATAGTCGAGGAATCGTTGAACATAACATTCGACGAAAGTCCACCTCCCTCTAAGACATCACCTTTGGTAGATGATGACTTAGTTGAAAGTCAAATGGTAGAAAGTCAAGAAATAATTGAAAATGACAAGGAAGATGAACCATTAAATAATGAGATTATAAACATCAAAGAATCTAAAAGTCATCCTTTAGAAAAGGTCATAGGACAACTTAATCAAAGAACCTTAAGGTCACAAGCCCAAAATCAAAGTAATTATTTTTTTTTGTATCCACCATTGAACCGAAAAACATAAATGAAGCAATAAAAGATGAATCATGGGTAATTGCCATGCAAGAAGAGTTAAACCAAATCGTTAGAAATGATGTTTGAAAATTAGTTCCAAAACCTAAGGATCAAACTATAATTGGAACGAAATGGGTTTTTCAAAATAAAATGGATGAAAATGGTATAGTATCTAGAAACAAAGCTAGGCTTGTAGCACAAGGTTATAATCAACAAGAGGGGATTGATTATGATGAAACTTATGAACCGGTAGCTAGGCTTGAGGCTATTAGAATATTACTTGCTTATGCATGTGCCTATGACTTTAAATTATTTCAAATGGATGTTAAGAGTGCATTTCTTAATGGGTTTATTAACGAAGAAGTGTATGTTGCACAACCTCCCGGTTTTACCGACTTTGAGAAACCACATCATGTCTTCAAACTCAAGAAAGCATTATACGGTCTTAAGCAAGCACCAAAAGCTTGGTACGATAGACTTAAGACTTTTCTTGTTGAAAACAAATACACCATGGGATTAGTAGATAATACTCTTTTTACCAAGAAAAAGGAGTCACACATTATCATCGTTCAAGTATACGTTGATGACATCATATTCGGATCAACTTGTCAAGAGCTATGTGATGATTTCTCTAAAATCATGCACGACGAGTTTGAGATGAGCATGATGGGTGAATTAAACTTCTTTCTAGGACTTCAAATTAAACAACTAGAAGATGGCATATTCTTTAACCAATCTAAATATATAAAAGACATGCTTAAGAAATTTGGTCTTGAAGATTCAAAACCAACTAAGACACCCATGTCCTCGGACACTAAACTCACCAAGGATGAGGAAGGTGAATCCGTAGATAACACTAAATATAGAGGAATGATTGGTAGCCTACTCTATCTTACGGCTAGTAGACCCGACATTATGTTTAGTGTTTGTCTATGTGCTCGCTTTCAAGAAAACCCAAAGGCATCACACTTAAAAGCATTGAAAAGGATTTTTAGATACATTAAGGGAACAACGTGTTTAGGATTATGGTATCCCAAAGGAACGGGTGCAGAAACCATAGTGTATGCCGACTCGGATAATGCCGGTGACTATGTCGATAGAAAAAGCACAAGTGGTATTTGCACTTTTGTTGGACATTGTCTCACCTCATGGTTTACAAAGAAGCAAACGGCTTTAGCCATCTCAACTACTGAAGCCGAGTACGTCTCAGCCAGAAAAGCATGTCAACAAGCTCTTCGGATGAAGCAAGCTCTCGTAGATTACGGAATTCATCTCAACAATATTGTTATACTTTGCGACAACAAAGGAGCTATCGATCTCAGCAAAAATCCCATCCAACATGCTCGTACGAAGCATATTGAAATCCGTCATCACTTTCTTTGCGATAATGTTCAAAAAGGAAACATCTTAATAGAGAAAGTGTCCTCTGAAGACAACATTGCCGATATTCTAACTAAGCCTCTCAAACGAGAACCATTCAATCTTCTTAGACTTGGTTTGGGTTTAATGGAACCAAACATGTAGGATAAACATAGCCTAAACCTTATAATAAACAAAACAAAACAATTTTGTCTTGTATCTGCTACTGTACCCACGGCACCAAACGACAACAAGGACGGAACCATAAATATGGTGCCGTCTGGTCCGTGGTGACATCAGTGGCAAAATTGCTACCTACAAAACATCTTCTTCCTCAAAACCCACTTTACCAAAACGTGTAAACATTAGACCCAACTCATTGTTGACACCTTCTCACCCACTAATCACTGGAGAAAACATCATTGTAAGTATCCTAACTACATTTTATCTCTTAATTCTGAGTCTAGGATTCTAATTTATGCACAAAATCACTACATGGGGTTTGTATATATTCTTGTACAAAACATGGATTCAATTGGAAAATTGCATAACTAGTCATTGAAATTAGGTACTACATTATCATATTGCATAAACAAATCATATTTCCCACTAATCAAAAGATAATGACTATAAGGCTTTATTCAAAAAACCAAACACCCCATGTCAAATTTTTTTGAAAAGCTTCTCACTTGTAGGAAAACAATTTTTCATTGTTAATACTAATAGAAACGTTAAATTTTCATCACTTGCATGCTCTTGAATACTAAAGGTATTGCATAACTAATATGCATTCCCGGGTATATTCAAATGAAGCCACATTGAATTAGGAGCGTTTGGGTTATCTCATGCCGTTTGCCAAACACCCCCACTAAAGACTATTTTATGCATAAAATGAGTCGAGATAACCGCAACTCCAAATCGTTTTCCTATAGACACACACTAGAATCAAAACGTTAATTTATTCTCATTCTTAACATATAAATTCTTGCTCATAGGAATAACCATGGTAGCCGCAAAATTCTATGATCACAAGGATACCGTTAACTACATTCCCAAACACCACAAAACCAAAGGACTTTCAAAGGAGCAAGTCGAAATCTTTAAGAGTCTAGAGACTAGGTACTTCCATAAGGGTAGAACCATTCACTCCTCTTTTATCAAAAATACCAATCTCCGTGAAGAGCTAGCCGCTATTCAATTCGATTATCTCCTTGACATCGATGAACCTATTTGTCCTAGGTTTGTGTTAGAATTCTATGCTAGTGTCACCGGTTTCATTGATGAAGATGATAAATTTAGCCTTAGATTTAAGATCAATCAAAACGACTACACTATCTCCTTAACCAACTTTGCTCAAGTGCTAGGAATTCCTAACCGAGGGACATGTGTCTACTCGGATAAGTGGTCACTCACCATCCTTGATGCAATCAATGACCACTCTCTTCCCTACCAAACACCTTTAGCAAATAAGGATGTCATCCGTGAACGCCTATTTATCCCAAGGGGAGATACAAGTGTGTTATCAAATTTTACCCATTTTCACTTCAATGTGAAAATCACTCACCCTTGGTCAAAATCTATGCTCCACTATGTTTGTGCATGTGTTATTTACTTTTCCTAACTAGAAATAATTAATGTCACATGTTTTGAGCAAGATTTCAGGTTTTGGAAATGTCCCCGACACTTAAAAATACGTTATGTGATGATTTCTGGTGTCCACGGATTAGACGGCACCAACCTTTTGGTTCCATCTGTTATAAGAATTGGTACCGCCGTACCTGTACAGGCGGACCAGGCGGCACCCTTTTAAGGGTTCCGCCTGTGTAAAATTTTGGTGTCGTGGATTCTCCAGGTAATTTTCTGAATTTCGCTTATTTCGACTTTCCAAATTACCATAAATTTCTTGTAAGTTAATCTTGACTAGTTTTTACCCATATTAGAACTAGTATAACACACTTAGGCATATAGGAAATCCACTTCCCACCAAAATTCAAAAATTTGAAAAATCAACCCAAGGAACCCTTTTGCATAAAGGATGGAACCAAAAATTTGGTTCCTTGCAATCCGTAGGTAATCTGATTGTTAGGATCTTACAATCATTAGAACAAATTTATTGCAAATCTTTACCTCTTCACTCCATCCCTCTTGTATGGCTTGACTTGGGTGATATGACTAGCATTTAACCCACTTCCAAATCATTAGGAACCTCATCCCTTCTATGGTTTAACATCAAATCAAACACATTTCTCCATAATTTTTCACTTCTTTAAATTAAGAGGTTTTACCATGATCATCTTCACACCTTCTCCATTCTTACCATCAATTAGAAAAAACTCAAGTCAAAATGACAAAACTTATCCTTCAACCAAGCCTTGCAAGAAAACCGCTAGGATTAGCGTAAGACCTTGTTGTTTTGTCAACTTGAGCACTTCATCCGAGTCATCTTCACTCACCATCTCATCTACTATAAGGGATTATACACACCTCACTTTAGCTACTCCTACACCCATTACCATCACCACTCCACCACCAACAAAGACACCAAGCTCACCACTACCGGCACCCCTCCAAACATCAAAAACACCATCACCACCAAAATCTCCAACCCTCATCCCATTGGAGTTATTTTCCACACCTCCCACTTCTCCAAATACTTTCTTGGAGGACTTGGAAGATTTGCCTCCTAGGCCCAATCATCCACCACCATTGCCATCATTTGGCACTATTGAGCGGATTGCTCATGAGTCTCCTAGACCATCCTTCAACCCAAACGCCCCGTTAGGGCCAAGACCTCTTCTCTTCCACCCCATCCACAAACATATCCATGGTCCTTTGTATGGGGATCAACCACTCCCTTTCATCAATGTCCCCTCACATAGAGGACATTGAGGAGTCCATGTGGGAAGATCATCCCACAAGAGAGGAGATTCAAGCCGAACTCTAACATCTCCACCAATTCTCAAATATGGTGGATTCTCACCTAAGTGAGACTATGCAAATGCAAAGTGATTTGCTAGCCTCCATAATCACCACCCCAAACACCAACACCAACATCAACACATCTACCATTCCACCACCACAAACTCATCAACCATACTACCCTCCTAGGCATGGTTGCTCAACTTGTGAACAAACCGCCCAAACCATTGATTTGACCCAGGTGATGGTCCATGAGTTCCAAGAGGAAATGAGGTTCATCCTCAATCACATCCTTGAGTGACTAAACGCTCTTTCTCATCCACCATCTCATTAGAATGGTCCTAGATTAGCTCTTCTAAGCATTTTTTTTTACTTTTCTAGGATTATTTCTTTTTGTTTATTGTACTAAACACTTCATTGTGTTCCCTTTTCATGGTTTTTAAATCATGAAAAATTTTAACTAATGAATGGTGTTTTCTATATTGTTGGTGCTTATTACATAGTGTTTGGAAATGCTTGTGAATGATGATTATTACTAACAAATTTTTTTGTAGCTTTTTCACAATCCATGTATCCTCCCATTGGCACCCAATTTAGGGGGAGCATTGGTCAAGGGGGAGATAATGGTTCGGGCTCATTACACATTCCGCCTCGCATCTTCTTTTTGTTGAGACAAAAAGGGGGAAAAATATATAAAACTTTGTTATATTTGACTTTTCTGAAAAAGTCAAACTGCATACATTGACTTTCTGAAAAAGTCAACATGATACTTCATTATGATACTTCATTGGTAATATTTGACTTTCTGAAAAAGTCAACTGCATACTTTGACTTTCTGAAAAATTCAACATCATACTTCAACTAGTGAAGACTTTGACTTTCTGAAAAAGTCGAACATCATATACTTGCATTATCATTTCTTTTTCAAGTTCTAAAACTAATATTTTTATAACTCTTGTACAATCTTTGTATCTTTTATAAAAATAAAATTTATATTTTGTCCTCAACAAAAAGGGGGAGATTGTTAATACAAATATCGTCATTAAACGTTATTTATATTTTTGATCTTTACCGAAGTTTTGTTAACGACAAAAGTAAATTTAATTTTTATAAAGCTTAAAGCTTGTCAAGTTTAGTAGATATTAAAACAAGCTTTTTCAAATAATATCTTCATCACTCAAGTATCTACATTGTGATTAATCATATCTTGATATGACTCTAACCATAATGTATGATAGTAGTTTTTAGAATGTTTTAGTTTCTTAAAAACTAAACATTACTTATGTATTTACATATTTCTAAAAATAGAAAAATAACACATGACATCATGTGATGCATCATGGAAATCATTGGAAGATTTCATTAGATATTTTGTGTAGATTTGGACTCTTCATATCTTACACAATCTTACATAGATATGGTTGACTTTGGTAAGATCTTGATATCTTGATGTCAGACCTCGGCGGCACCAAAAGTTATAACGGGCGGAACCCTTTTAAGGGGTCCGCGGTCCGTGGTGCTTGCTGATGGTTTTGGCTATAAATAGCAAAGCCAAACCAAGTAGTTTTTCATCCCTTTCAATCATACTCCCATACATATCTTCTCTCTAACCTTTGTAACTCAGTTTCATATCATATTAGTGATCTCTTTTGTAGCAAAGAAGATCAAGTCACATTCAAGCTTCAACGAGAAGTTGGAAGTCTTGTTTGTTTGGTGTTGTATGATCTTGTGTTGATTCATACTTCATTGTTGTACCAAACTATCATAATCTTGTGAGTGTGAGTGGTTAGTATTTTAGTCCTCAAAATACATTGTGTGGGAGTGGTTGTACCCTTGGAAAGAACTCGACATTTAGCTTAGTGTCGGAAATAGTGTAAGCGAAGTGTAAAGGTTTCTCCGCCGGTGAAACGAGCTTGTTGACTAGTGAAGTTAAACTCTCGAGTGTGAGACTCGGAGAGTGGAGTAGGGCAAGGAAAAAGAGTCCTTGTAGACCGAACCACTATAAACAACTTTGTTAATACAAATAAGCCGTAAAAACGTTTATTTATATTTTACGATCTTCTATTATTTTGTCGATAACAAACGTAAAATCATATTAACGAAACAAATAAAATACGTAAATGGTTTGAACTAATAGTTTCTAACATATTCACATTTTCACATAAAACACTAAAACAAGTATAAGTGATTTTATGATTTAGTAATATATATGTACAACAACTAGTGTTTACATATTTGGTTAAAATATACACATAACTAGTATGTAGTATATTGGGTAACATAAATGGGTAAAAACATGTATACACTAAAATGGGTAAAAAACAAGTATATACTAAAATGGGTAAAAACAAGTGTATAGGTAAAAACTAGCTAATGGTTTTGACCCATAACCCATGGTTTTATTTATACCACTTAACCAAGTTCATTGTATCCTTAAGATACATTGTATCTAGAAAGAAAACCATGGATCAACCCATAACCCATGACCCATGACCCATAACCAAAAATACCCATGGGCAAAGAGGAGCGTACCACGGATCCCTAGCTTTGTGCTAGCCGAATCCCTTGTGGTAGGGATCCGTGGGATCCGGGGAACAGTAGGATTTTTCCTCTATAAATAGTGAGCCATTTCTTCATTATTTCAAACCCCTTTTCAATCCCTTTCTAACACACTTTCCCCCCTGAGTTAAATCTCACTAACCTTAGATCCAATAGATCTATGTTTGTAGTTTTGTTTTTGTGTGATCTTTTAGGTTCCTCTTAAAGGCAAGATCACCACCTTTGAAGTCGAGCAAGCTCAATTCCATGAGTTGCCATGCTTCCTCATCATCAAGGCTACTGAAGTCTTCTTGTTGATGATTCTTTTCTTTCTTCAAAGAAGTGTAGTGTTGAAGACATTAGTGAAAGATGTCTCAAGTGTCAAGACGAAGATATTAGTGAAAGGTGCTTAGAAGTCAAGACAAAGAAGCATTAGTGAAAGGTGCTTAGAAGTGAAGACACAAGACATTAGTGAAAGGTGTCTTGTAGATCTAGTCAAAGGCATTAGTGAAAGGTGCCTTAGATGTACATTCGATATGGTGTGTTTCGATGTACAAGATAGACTAGTATTAGATCCAAGGATATTGATATCCTTGATGATGTTGTAAAGGAGTAGATCTCCTTTGGGATTAGGCGTTGGTGTAGTGTGGTAGTAGTTCCTCCATTGCAATGGAACTAGGTGCTTAGCCTAGTACCTAATAAAGGGTAGGCGACGTTGTGAAGGTGTAGTTCACCTTGGAGTGAAAGAACTAGGTACTTAGCCTAGTACCTTATAAAGGGTAGGCGACGTTGTGTAGGTGTAGTTCACCTTGGAGTGAAAGAACCCGGTGGTTAGCCTAGCACCGTATAAAGGGTAGGCGACGTTGTGTAGGTGTGGTTCGCCTTGGTGTGAAAGAACTCGGTATTTAGCTTTGTACCGGAAAAAGGTTAAGCGACGTTGTGAAGGCTTCTCCGCCATAAGGAGATTGGTGTAGTGATTACGAACTCTCGAGTAGGTGACTCGGGGAGTGGAGTAGGGCAAGGAAGGTGACCTTGTAGCCGAACCACTATAAATACTTGCGTTGTGGTTTTGTGCTTCTTACTCTTATCTTTTCATTACTTACCTTTATATGTTTGTTTATCAACATCCAACACACACATCCAAATAGATTGACATAAGTCGATCTAAATAGATTAAAAGGAAGTTTTAATTGGTAAAACTATTCAACCCCCCCTTCTAGTTTTCCACAATTGGTATCAGAGCTTCGTTACCAAGTTTCTTGAAGTATATTTGTTAGGAACATGTTTTATTATCAAGTGTAGGTCATTTCATTTGTAATAGGTCGTTAATAATTATGGTTTATAAATGTTTGTAATTAGTTTCTCAGCTCATGTAGTAAGCCCATGAGCTGTGATAGAAGGTTCTTCTAGAACCAAGGGGAAACACCCCTACTTATGTAAACACTATAAATACCTCCTCCCTAGAAGGTAGAGGGTTGTTGGTTCTAATTGCAATTATCATTTTCATAATACTTCATTAGTTCCTTCCACTTTCTCTCTCTAAAACTTTCTCTCTCTAGAAATACATATTGTTGTGATAATATGGTGACCTAACAAGTGGTATCAAGAGCCAAGGGATAATTTAAGTTAATATTGATTAGATTTAATAGAAATCCGTACTTAAAAACGTGTTTTAGATTGAAATTTATGGACTTTTTGGACTGAATACGTGTTTCTGCGAGTTTTTCATGAGTTTTGGCGAGTTTGGCGAGTTTCTCATGAGTTTCTGCGAGTTTCTCCTTGCAGTTTGGCGAGTTTCTGCTTGAATTTCTGCGAGTTTGCAGTTTTGGCGAGTTTCTGTTTAAATTTCTGCGAGTTTGCAGTTTTGGCGAGTTTATGTCTGAATTTCTGCGAGTTTGCAGTTTTGGCGAGTTTCTGTCTGCATTTCTGCGAGTTTGCAGTTTTTGGCGAGTTTCTGTTTGCATTTCTGCAAGTTTGCAGTTTGGAGTGTTTCTTCCTGCGAGTTTGCAGTTATGCGAGTTTCTTTCTGCAAGTTTCTTGTCTGCGAGTTTCTTGCCAGCAAGTTTGGATTTCTGCAAGTTTGGTTTTTCTTCTACTCATCTACCTAAGTCTAACCAACCTCAACCTTAATTATCCTTAACGATCAACATCAATCCACAAATATGTCTCAACCACCATCCTCTAACTACTTTCCTTACACTTATAATCAACAACAACAACAACAACTCAGTCCACAACATCAACAATGGAATCAACAACAAGCAATTTATCAACAACAATTTAATCAACAATATACTCCACAACATCCTCAACAAGTTCAACAACGAACGTCAATGGTTCCACAAATCCCTCAACAACAAACTTGGTTCTCTCAAATGTGCGAAGTTTACAAGTCACAATCGATTCATGAAGCTGGTTCGGATACTCGTCCTCCAATGCTTACACCAGGCAATTATGTGCAATGGTCAAGTCGATTTCTAAGGTATATGGAACTCAAGAAACCTCATGGTAAGTATCTAAAGAAGGTGATATTAGACGGACCGTTTCAAATGCCAACTGAAACTGTTCTCGGAGATCCTACAACTGTTCCACCGAGACCCGATACTATCACAATTGTTCCACTTAGTCGTTTAACACCCGAACAACTACTTCATCTTGAAGCCGATGAGCTTGCTATGCAACAAATACTTCTTGGAATTCCTAATCCGATTTATAAAAGTATTGATGCACGATTAACTGCAAAAGCTATGTGGGAACAAATTCATCTTTTAATGGAAGGCACTGAACTGAATAAGATCGACATGGAGTCTAAGCTATATCACAACTTTGATGTGTTTACCATTGAGCCTGGGGAATCACTTGAATCATATTATCATCGTTTCACAAATGTGGTCAATGATTTGCATCGACATAAGATTGATCTTCCAACAATTGCTATTAACACCAAGTTTCTGAACTCATTAGGACCGGATTGGCATAAGTATGTTACGTTTGTTCCACAAGTCAAGGATCTTCATGATGTCAAGCATGGGTTATTGTATGATTATCTGAAACATCATCAATATGAAGTTATCAAAGATAAAGAAGCTCGTGGCACACATGGTTTCCCTACACCACCAATTGCTGATCAGATTGCTCTCATGGCACATGGTTATCCAACTCCTTACCCAAAGTCAAATCATGCTTTCGATCAACAACAACGTCACTTTAGTTATGCTCCACCTACACCTTCTCATCAACTCACACCCGAAGGAGATTCTAACACTGCATACTCTGCTCAAATCAATGATGATCAAGTTGATGCCTTTGAAGCATTAAATCATGGAATGGCCATTATTGCTAAAGCCTTCTCCAAGTTCTCTACTCAGTCAAACAATCGTCTTCGTTCATCATCAAATCCCAAAAGTCACGCAGTTATCCAAGGTGGCAAAGTTGAGGTTCAGAACAGAACTAGTGGTCGTCGTATGATTACAAGTGGGTATTCTGGTAATTCTGGGAATGGGCAAACATCAGCAGGGGGATCGGGTAGTAATAACTTCAAGAGAAATATTCAAGTTGTGGAAACAGGGAATTCACCGGCTTCAGGATCTACTATTCGCTGCTATAATTGCAAAAAGCAAGGACATATTGCTAATGCTTGTCCTGAACCACGAACAAGAGGAGGAGATTACTATAAGCAAGTCATGCTGATGGCATACAAGGATGAAGCAGGAGGAGAACTCAGTGAAACTCAGCAAGGTTTTATGGCGGATACTCTCTCGAGATGATGAATATGAAGATTTGGAAGCAAATGCTGCAGTTGTTTTGATGGCAAATATGCAAGAACATCACATCAGTCAAACAGAGAATGGACCAGTCTATGACACAGATGGTCTATCTCGGTACCGACACGATATATGCCTCATAAATGCAATTGTGTCTGCATCGCATCGATGAGCAGCAATCTGTTCAACATGAATCATCATTTAATCATAATGAAGTTGATCAAATTAACCCGTGGTTACATTTGATGACTTAAGTGATGATGAAAATAATGAGCATATTGAACAGAGTGAAGCAATTCATGGTCCAGATTCAGAATATCTGACTTCATTACTTCTGCCATTTCAAGCTCAAACTGAAAAATGTAATGAGATAAACCATACCCTTAGGGTTGAGATTACCTCCTTGACTGCTGAACTTGAGAGTTGTCGAAAACGAATAAATGATTTTGAAACAAAAACCACTCGAGAAACAAGTTTTGAAGTGGCCTTTCAAAAATCTTACGTGAACGAACAAAATCTTCAACATCAAATGCATGAAATTGTTGTGTCAATTTCTAAAATTGAACAAGAAAAGTCTGAACTTCAGAAAAACATTGAAAATCTTCAAACGGAACTTTCAAATACTAAACAAGATTTTTCAAAAAATCGGTCAAATTTTTCTGAATTCAAGAAGAAATCTAAGAAATGCATTGATGATCAAATCGAGGAAATTCTTCGATTGGAAAGATGGTTAAAAGATTTTGGTACTGTTGTATATAAGATTGGCCACTCAGTAAAATAGATTGAAATGTCAACCTTACTTCCGAGTCCTGATGACTCAAAACGTTTTGCTCTTGGGTATAATCACCCACGTTTTCTTCACACAGCTCTCAAGGAAATGCCCAAATTGTATAGTGCTCAATGTCTTTTAGATCCAAGCATGCAACTTGTTGTATTTGATTGTGAGGAACAATGGGCACAAGATGATCGAAGTCACTTAAACATGCGACAAAATGGAATTTTACCGTATGATTACACAAGAGAAAATGCTTCTTACAAACTGAATGTCATTTCAACACCATCGTATACTCTTTCTGAATTAACTGAGGCATCTTGTGTCGAAGGCCCCGTTCACAGTGTTGCACAAATAAAGGGTCCTTTACTGTCCTCTTGCAAAAGCAACTCATTGCCAAAAACTCCTAAATCTTGTTTAGTATTACGATTCTTTCAAACGTTTATGGAAGATATTTCATTTTTAGAAACGGCAATTGAGAAAAATTCTGAGTTAAAAGCATCTAATTTTCAATCTGCTTATGAAAGAGAGCAAAGACAAATGTTTCAAACCCAAATCTCACCTCATGTCGCACACGTGCGTCTGTGTGCAACACACTGGGAAAGGGAACTCCAACAAGAGGTAACTTCAATGATTGAAGCTTTTAACACACTTGAAAACTCTGTTTCACAAGAACAATGCAAACACCAAGATCTTCAAAATGCCTTTGATCAATTGTTAGAAGATGCTCTTTCTGCTAATATTGCTTCTGTGGTTATATATTGTGAATTTGCTTCTGTGAATGATACTGGGTTAACTGCTGAGAATCTCAATATGGTTCAAACGTTGGAAATGGACAATCAGATGTTAAGGCATGAAATTGAGAAATTAAAAGAGGAAAATGAAAAAATGTTTTCACAAAATGATGAAGTCCAATCTAAACTTTCAATGGAGATTCTGAACTTAAACGAAGACTTCAATGGTGTCAGTCTAAGACAATTGAATCTGAACTTGCTTTACAAAATCACATGGAAAAGGTATCTTTGGATCAGTCGCGAATTTCAAAAGTCGAATTTCTTGATGATGAAAATACATCGTTAAAATGTCAAATTTTCAAATATGAACAAGAGATTGCACAAGTCAAACAGGAATATAAAACGATTTTTGATTATCTTAAAACTGTTCGCAAGCGTCAAAAGAACTTGATCACCATGTTGAATACACTCGACAAATGTTGGGTGAACAAGGCAGATTAAATTCTATAATTCAGGATCAAAAACACATCATCATTGAGCTTAAAGAAAAGCTAGCTAAACAAGAATCTAGCGAGTCTAGTAACACCAAAGTGATTGCTCCTGGCATGTATATAATTGATAAACCTCAGGGAACTAATTTGCTTTCTTCCACTTCTACAGGAATAGTTGCGTCTACTAATGTTAGAAGATCCGAGAATAAGAGACACCAAGAAAATACTAGGATCTCGCAACATAGGAAGAGCACTCGTCCGACATCAGCAGTAGAAGTTCATCTTAGGAAATCGAATAAAAATCATGTTGCATCTGCTTTAGATTCAAATTTGGCAACTTGTAATTCTAATGTCAGTGTAACGAATGATAAGTTTGTAAACGTTTCAAACGTTAATGCCTCCTGTGTTTTTGTCGTAAAAGTATGATGTCTGGTAATCATGATAAATATGTTGCAAACTCTCTGTTAGCCCGTTCTAAGAAATCTATAATTGGCCCTCCCTCTAGGTCCCCAATAGTTGCAAAATCGAATTTAGGGAAGGTGCACAATGTAGTTTCTGAGAAATCTGTAGACACACCCATTGCTGCAAAAACATCTCCTAAGAAAGTGTACTCACCTAGTGACTTCACTAAGACCAAAGCGAAACATAATTGGTTATGGAAACAATGGTTGCAGCGTACCTCAAGTTTTAAATGGATTCCTAAATGTGCAAATGTGTGTAACACTAACATAATGGAACCCACTAACTCTTTGGGTTCCACTGCTTCTATCATACCACCCTCGTTGTCTTCGTGTGTTGCAGGTGATTCAACTCGTTCTGTGGATTGTTGATAGCGGATGTACCCGGCATATGACAGGAAATCTAAAGCTGTTAATAAACTTTGTTTCAAAGTTCATCGGTACTGTCAGATTCGGGAACGATCATTTTGCTGCAATAATGGGATATTGAGATTATGTCAATGGAAACATCGAGATCAGTCGGGTTTTTTATGTTGAAGGTCTTGGACACAATCTTTTCTCAGTTGGACAATTCTGTGATGATGATTTGAAAGTTGCGTTTCGCTCCAAAACATGTTACGTACGTGACTTGGAAGGACATGATTTACTCACCGGCAATCGGAGCACAAATCTTTATACGATTCCTATGTCCGATATGATTGCATCTTCACCGATTTGTCTTCTCTCCAAAGCAACTTCGACAAAATCATGGTTATGGCACAAAAGGCTTTCTCATTTAACCTTCAAAACCATGACTGAACTCGCTCGTCATAAGTTAGTTGATGGTCTTCCAAGGTTCCGATACACCAAAGATCATTTATGTTCAGCTTGTGAACAAGGCAAGAGCAAGAGATCTAACTTTCCTTCAAAACCAGAACCAAGTTCTCAACATGTTCTTAATTTGCTTCATATGGATTTATGTGGCCCCATGCGTGTACAAAGTGTGAATGGAAAACGATACATTCTGGTTATTGTTGATGATTATTCACGATGGACTTGGGTCTATTTTCTTCGCACTAAAGATCAAGCTCCAACAATGATCATCACCTTTCTCACAAAGATTCAGGTTCAACTCAGAAACATTGTCCGCTTTATAAGAACAGACAATTGAACTGAATTCAAAAATCAAACACTTCGTGCTTATTTTGAGAAAGTTGGAATCACACATCAGACCTCGATTGCTCGTACTCCTGAACAAAATGGTGTTGTTGAAAGACGAAACCGAACGTTAGTAGAGGCTGCTCGAACGATGTTGATTTTCTCACAATTACCGGATTTCTTGTGGGGCTGAAGCTGTCTCAACTGCATGTTTTACTCAAAACCGTTCCATCATTCATACACGCCATAATAAAACTCCATATGAGATTGTTAACAACCGCAAACCAGATATCAGATATTTTCATGTTTTCGGTGCACTATGCTATCCGAAAAATGATCGTGATGATATTGGTAAACTTCAGCCGAAAGCTGACATTGGAGTGTTCATTGGTTACTGTGAAAATTCGAAAGGATTTAAAATTTGGAATCGTCGAACTTGACAAATGATGGAAACCGTTCATGTCAACTTTGATGAGCTTACAGATATGGCTTCTGAGCAAAATCGCTTAGGACCCGCATCCAATCGTCTAAATTTTCCTTCTTCATCAGCTGTTCCACCCATGGAATTCACTCATCAACAATTGGAAACTTTTTTTGCTCCTCTGTTTGATGAGATTCCTGAAAGTAGTGCTCCAGATGTATCGATTGTTTCCGCTGCACACCCTGATCATAATCCAATACCCGATACACCTGCTCCAACAACAACAACTGTTGCACCAGATGCACCGCTGAATGATTCTCAATCAACAGAAGAAAACATTGCATCCAACACTCGACAAGCTGATGAATCACATATTCAAGAAGTACCCACACCCGCAGATTATGACGGAAATGCATTCTTCAATCCATTTGCTCCGGCTCCAACCATTCCAGACATTGGCGAGTCGTCTTCACGCAATTTGGAACCGTCTAATATGCATGCAACATTCAATCACCACCCTTCGACACATAAATGGACGAAAGATCATCCCTTAGTAAATGTGATTGGCGATCCTTCTAACCCAGTTATGACGGGACAACGACTTCATACTCGATCTTTGAAACTTGTGTTTATGCACTCACTGTTTGTCAAGATGAACCACGAAACATCAAAAAAGCTATGACATATGACAATTGGATTGAATCAATGCAAGAAGAGTTGAATCAGTTCAAACGTCTCGAAGTCTGGGAACTTGTTCCAAGACCAGATGGGATTTATGTCATTCGACTCAAGTGGATCTGGAAAAACAAACTGGATGCTGAAGGCAATGTTATTCGCAACAAATCTCGTCTTGTGGCTAAAGGGTATTCTCTAGAAGAAGGAATCGATTATGAAGAATCGTTTGCACCATGGCTCGACTTGAAGGCATGACGGATATTTCGGCATATCTGCACACAAAATTATCACGGTTTATCGATGGATGTAAAACGGCGTTCGAATGGACAACTCCGTGAAGAAGTTTATGTGGGTTAACCGGACGGGTTCGTTGATTCAGATCATCCTAACTACGTGTACAAGCTCAAAATGGCTCTTTATGGTCTTAAACAAGCCCCACGGGCCTGGTACGACAAACTGTCAAAATTTCTTCTCGCTAATCAGTTTACCAAAGGAACTGTTGATCCAACATTTTTCATTCAACGTCACGGGAGGATATTTTGATTGTTCAAATTTATGTTGATGATATCATTTTTGGTTCAACACATAAAAAGTACTCAAACGCTTTTGCAAAATTAATGAAACAAAATTTTGAAATGTCCATGATGGGTGAACTAAAGTTTTTCTTAGGACTTCAGGTTCAGCAATCTCCCGTGGTATATTTTAAATCAGTCCAAATATGCTCTTGAAATCTTGAAAAAACATGGAATGACCAGTTGTGATACTTATAACACACCTATGTCTGCGACGTCACCAAAGCTGGACGCTGATTTACATGGGAAAGTTATTGACCCTACAAAATACCGAAGTATTATTGGGTCTCTCATGTATCTAACAGCCACCAGACTGACATTGTATTTCTGTATATCTTTGCTCCGTTATCAGTCAATACCAACCGAAAGACACCTCAATGAGGCTAAAAGAATCCTTCGCTACGTAAAGGGAACCATTCACTTGGGAATCCGGTATCCGAAGGATTCTGGTTTTGCACTAATCGCTTTTTCAGATGCTGATCACGCAGGATGTTTAGATACACGCAAAAGTACATCTGGCGGTGGTGTTCGTTTCGGAGATAAACTTGTGTCTTGGCAGTCAAAGAAACAAGACTGTACATCCATGTCATCCACAGAAGCAGAATATGTAGCCATGTCAGCATGCTATGCTCAGATAATTTGGATGAGATCACAACTGATGGACTACGGTTTTGTTTTCGACAAGATTCCAATGTACTGTGACTCCAAGAGTGCCATTGCAATCTCCTGCAACACGGTTCAACATTCCAAATCTAAGCATATCGCTCTCCGATATCATTTCATCAAAGAGCATGTTGAAAAGGGTACAATTGAACTATACTTTTTGGGTACTCAATATCAATTGGCGGATCTGTTCACCAAAGCCTTGCCACCCGCAAGGTTTACTAAGCTTGTTCATCAAATTGGTATGCGGTGTTTGACTCCAGAAGATCTGGAAAATTTAATCAAACGTTCTTAAAACGTCAAACATCAAAAACATTTATTTGTAAATACATATTTCAAAATCAAAATACAAAAATATAAAATCTTTACAAAATCCAAAAAGATTTTCTTTTATTTTCATTAAAAAAAAAACGTTTTTAAACACACAGGGACTAATTGTGACAAGCTACCATTCTTCTCCCTATTTTTATACTTTGCTTTTAGTCACTCTTCAAAAATTCATTATTCTCAAAACATCACAAACTGCTGCTGCCAAAATTAATCATCCGATCTTTCCAAGTTTTTTATATAATCTAATCGCTTGTAAGTCTCTATTACTAATTGTTGTGATTGAGTTTGTTAGACATAGGATTTTTAATCATGATTATGCGAATCTGGTCATAGGTCATGCGCATCTGGTCATAGGATTATTCATTACGATTTTTTGGTCATAGTTATTAATCACAAATCTGTGGAAATATTGATGAAGAATCGTTTACCTATGGTCTGTACTTGATTTTTTTTTTGATTGATTGGATAGTCTTTGATTGTTTTCTGCGATTATGCCTGTGTTCGTTAGATGAATAATTGCGAGTTAGTCATAACATATATGAATATTTGCGAGTTTGTTTTTTTTGGCAAGTTTGTCAACATATATGAATCTTGGCGAGTTTGTTTTTTTTAGGTTTATTGAATCTTTGCGAGTTTGAGATTTAATTGGCGAGTTTGCCACAGTTCAAGATTTGCTTGCGAGTTTGTTACTCTTTAAGTATTGCAAGTTTCTTCTTGTTGTTTGCGAGTATCTGGTTGTTCATAAGTTATTAAGACTTTCTAACTCATATGTGTTTGCGAGTTTCTGCATCTCTTGTGAGTTTGTATTGCTATTTGAATAATGGCGAGTTTGCCATGGGTTTGATGAATAATTGCGAGTTTCTCTTAGGTTTATAGTTTGGCGAGTTTCTCTTAGGTTTAGAGTTTGGCGAGTTTGCCTTTTACACATAAATCTTTGCGAGTATTTTCTTTTGCTGTTTGGATATTTGCGAGAATAATCAAGAAATCTTGGCGAGTTTGCCAATTGTGTGAGTTTGTCAAAATATTTTTTTTTGATAATTATTTGCGAGTTTGTCGAATGCTATGCGAGTTTGAAATAAATCTTGGCGACTTTAGGAATTGCGAGTTTCTAATGTATTTGCGAGTTTCTGTATCTGGGCATTGCGAGTTTCACAAATTATTGAATATTGGCGAGTTTGCCACAGTTACGGAAATTTTGGCGAGTTTGTGAGTTTGTTACTCTTTCAGAATTGCGAGTTTCTCATTTTCAGAATTGCGAATTTCTCATTTTTTTGGCGAATTTGTTTTCTGTCTACATATGTGCGCCTAATTTTGCTAGTTTCTACGTTTACAAGTATTTTGTGAATTAGAATTCTTGTAATTTTTTTTTTGAGTTACCATTGCATCTTAGTGAGTATGTTTGCATCGTTTCTATGTTAGGATCATATGAGTCATTCCTCTAACATGTCATTACAAATTCTTGGATATCTTGGTAAATGATTTGTTTCAGGTCTAAATATGTCTCAAGGATCTTTCACAAGAAAGGACATGTTTCCCATTGAAGATGAACGCAATATTGCGCTTTCAAACTCTCGTATTGATCTCGAACAACTTCTATGTCATCCCACATGTCAGATAATAGTGGAAATTCTTAAGAGGCACTTCTGTCGGCATCTTCTGACTTTATCTACAAGTGTCCCTGAGATCTACTTAAACCAATTCTGGCATTCACTCAAGATAAATACCGATTCCAACCTCATGACAGTCCAGATTGACATAACACCAATCGAATTTTATGTCAGCATTCTTCGTGATGCTCTTCATCTTCCTCTTGAAGAAACAAAGACTTCCACTTCGTTCCTACCATCTCCATCGTTCTCACAAATTGCAGCATCTCTTAGAAAAATGGGTTATGATCAGTCTTCTCATCCGCTGTCAAAGAGTTCTGATGTAAACCGAAAATTCATTCCTCAACCATGGTTATCTTTGTATACCATACTCAGTCATTGTGTTACAGGAAAGGCAACCGGCCATGAACACCCAAGCTTGGAACTTCTTCAAATCTTTTGGGGTGTCATTAATACACAACATCTTGATTATGCACAGCTAATTTGGAATGATATGATCTATCAAGCACGGCAGTTTAGCAATAAGTCAGGGTATAAAATTCCGTTTGCTCGTTACACCAAGCTTCTTATTGAATACTTCATGAAAGCCGATCCAACCATCGACAAACGCATGGCAAGTGGTGATAAGTATCATACTAGTAAAATGGATCATGTGCTTAAAACTGTTAAAATTCAAAGCACTAGCACAACAAACAAAGGCTTAAGAATTCCTGACCGTCTCATTAATGATGGCATCAAGCGACGGCCCGACATGGACTATGATCAAGCGAAAAAGCGAGAACAGTTGGGATTATTTCTGAAAAACCTAAAGGTCGAGGAAGGAGATCCACTGCTAAATACAAGAAAACCTCGCTGCTTGATGAAGATTTGTCCAAATCAGAACATGTTGCTGAAGAAGAACAAGTTAGTCATCACGACAAAGATGATAACCCTGCACACACTCAAAGACTTATCCAGGTGAAACAAGATACAGCTGCCAGACAGAGTAGTAAACCTATCAGTCGTCAAACTCAACTACTTCAATCTCCTCGCACTCACAAAGAAGAACGAGCAATTCTGAAGAAAACTTTGGCTATCACCAAACGTCATCACCAAGCTGATCTTGAAAGGTTGCAGAAGCAGGGTGAAGGATCAGGTTCTAAGGTGATTTCTGAACAACTTCAAAAACCTATGAATGAATCAGAATCTTCCGAATCGGATAACTTAATTTCTGCAGCACACTCTTCATCCAAAGATGAATCTGATCAATTCATTCGTTCTGATAATGAAGAATCTGTCAACAATGATGAATCTGAGAATGATGATTTTGATGATATTTTCGCTAATAAACCACATCTGGAAGGTGACTCTCATCCTCCAACATCACTAACACAACCACCTCCAGCATCCTCAGATCAACAATCAAAGACGAATGTTCCTTCCAAAACCACCTTTAAGATCAGGCTCCCTTCTCGACAAACATCTGAAGCAACTGAAAAAGATAAATTTCAAGTCATTCAAAAAGCGACACTTACTCTTCAAACCCAAGTTCAGACGCAACAAAAGCAACTTCAAGAACAACATCAACAGATTCAGAAGTTTCCATTACCCGAGCAGATTGAGGAAATCCTTAAACAGGTTCTTCCTACAGAGGTAAAGAGTTGCATTAATTAAGTTCTACCATCGGCATTACGCACATATCTTAAAAACAAGCTTCAAGGTGTTGTAGCCACTCATCTTCAAACACACCCGATAACCCTTGAAACAAAACCTTCAAAGTTGCCTGTCGTTGATCTCAAAAGTCAACTTCTAGAGAAGATAATTGATGATGATGAAGAAGTGGAACTTCGAGACGCTCTACTCAAATCCATTAAGAGGGCTGATAAGAAGAGTGCATCTGCATCGTGCAAAGATATCCCGCCTCGTAAACGCAGAACCGATGACAAAGATGATGAGTCACGTCCACGCGACAAACGTTCCAAATTCATGCACCGTCATCTTGAGTTTTCAAACCACTTCTCATGATATTTCACTGAAGATGAAATTCAACCACAATCTTCCAATCAACCTCCACAACAGACTGTCTCTCAAGTCATATCCCAACCACCATTGAACATGCAACAAGATGATGCCCCAGAATGGATTGACTCTTCCACGACTCAGTTTGACTGGTTTGAAGATATGGTTGATGCTCATCCAAAAGATGATCTTCCCAATGAAGCTTCCATTGTGGGTTTCACAAAGAATTTGAAAAAGATCATGAAGGTGCAGAAACTTAAATTGTCTCACATTGCCACTATTCGTCGAGCAGGGTTTACTCGATTTAAGAATTCCACCACTTCAAGGCTTCAATTTGAATACAATCTTGAGGAAGTTGCACGAGCAATGTCTGAGAACGTTACTTGGGATGTTTCGCGCCTCCAGGTGCTCCCAAAACGTTCAAGTTTCATGACTATTCTCAATCTTTACCACTCATGGGTCATACTCATAATCTCAAGGTACCCACACCTTATTTCTTTAATAATGATTTAGAATATCTGCTGTATGGCAACACAGATACAGAGAAACGGTATGCAACATCATTTTCTAAGTTCCATGCTGTGGTTTACACTCAAGAGAGAATGGAGGAAGAAGTTGCTGAATTGTTTAGTTCTTCGGTTGTTACATATAATGATGAGGCAGAACTTGGCATCTTCCACTGTCGTAATATGCGTAAATGGTTTTACAAATGGCGGCTCACATTCACCTCTAAACACAAAGTGTGTTATAACCACCGGATCTTGTCCATTAAAAGTGCAGAGATTTTGGATAAATACGGGTACAATTTTCTGACTAACATCACGGTTCGCAGAGCTGACGATAAAGAATACACCTTCAACGAACGACTACAGTTTCTGAATCTCAACGATATCGAAGATATGTATCTTCTCAAAATTCAAGGAAAACTTGAGCATCTTCCTGGTAGCTTACAATATGATATCTTCAACTCAATCCTCATTTTTATCCGCAGTCTTGTCATTAAGCCAAGAGTTGAAGATCTTCATCTTGGCGTTGAAAGTTATCAGAAACGTCTGAATCTTACCAAACCGATCTCCAACCACCGCCATCTATGACCGAAACCGTATAACGTTCACCACAACACCATTTGGATTACACTTCATCAGGAACAACATCGTCAAATTCATGGGATACGAAGAAATTCACAAGTTCATTGATGATACGTTGACACTGGTAAAGGTTGAGCTTGTCAACATTCTTGAAGATCTCAGCGGCGGCGAAAACAACGTTGGTTGCGGAACATGACATGGAAGAGAAGCGATGTTAAGCAAGCTGAAAAGTTTGTTAAGAAAATTGATTCACACTCAATTCCGAGTTCAAATGAGACGACTTGAAGGCTATGTTGGAGGAAGAGCAAGGGTTCCGAATATCTTGATGTTTCGTCGACCTGAATGAAGTACTGCAGTTAGTTAGTTTTGTTGGAACATTACTGGAACATTTAAACATCTGTCTGTAATAACTCTAACTCTTTACTTTCATTCGTATGCTTATCTTAATTGATTATGTTTTTCAGTTAAACCTTGAGCTCGAATTTTTTTCACAAGCATAACAAATCTGATAATATGTTTTTTCCACCTGTAATAAACTGTTTCAAATTCGACTCAAGAAGGCTATCTCTCGAATATAATTTCATATTTGAGGGGAAGTACTTTTGTTCAACGAAAACAAAATCTGTTTCCACGAAAGGACCATGTGGTACGCTTCAGTGCCTCAATCCTAATTAAAGGAGCGAAAGCTTCTTAACTGATTGCAACGCATCATCTTTGTTCAAAATCAAATGTTCTTGACATCCGTTTCTTCCCAAAGGAATTTCAAACACCTCAAAAAGCATATTTTAATCAACATGTTTTTCAAAAACAACATTCATATGCTATTTTTGAGGGCGAGAAATGTGATTAAAACTGTTGATCAGGAAGTTACGGAATCTCATCTCGTGCTCGACTCAGATATCACCAATGAATTGACGATCTTTGAATGTCAGTAATAGAAAATATTTGTCTTTCAAGACTTATCTTAGTAGAATGTACCACTCCGAGACACTCTTGATTGACATGAACTTTGACGGGTCTAACCTCTTTTTCAAGGAGAGTTTACATCTTCAAGGTAGTTTTTAGAGCTAATTGTCACCTAAAAGCTGAAAATGGAACTCTTTAACTATACAACGTAACCGTGTCTCACGGGGAATTGTCTATCAAGAGTCGATCAATTCAAAAGTGCGAGCTCTACCCTCTCTGTGCAGATTTCAGTTAAAACTCATAAGTACATGTGGAGGGGGAGTATTTCTGAAATACCAAAAACTCTCAAGGTGTTACCAAAACATGTTTTTCATCATAAACATCTTGAGAGATTTTCAAGAAAAGTTTTTTGTGGCAAAATAGGATAGTCATGGAGTTAAAAGGTGACTAAGTTTATGAATAAACGTCCTATGATCCGCCAGAGCCGGAGGGATCTACCCAAGGACACCACAAATAGTTAGTATTTAGAAGTCCTTAGGTATGATTGAAAAAGGAGAAAATGAGAATCGGAGAAAGAAGGAGTTGAAGAATTAAAAAGAAAAGCTAAAGAAAAGGGTGAAAAGAAATAGCCCTCCAAATTATTTAACTTAGGGTAGACACCGGGTTCAATTCATATGCTACTGGTTGTCACAAGATGACACCGGTATTGAAGACAAAGTCGTCATGGACCCAGTGACACAATGCACTAAACCTTCTAAGCCACTCAAGTTCTCTCAAAAGAGCTTGTTTCATTCTCACAGGGAACCCTACGTAATCTGTTGACTCTCTCTTAGAGATTGTTGGTATTGAAGAAGGAGACCCTCTCCCTAATCTCCGTTTAGGAAAATCAAAGCACTAATCGAGTCTAGAGCCATGAGATTCATCAAAAGATCTCTTAGGAACACTTAAATATTTCATCACTTGTTGCTCAAACAATAAGGACACAAGTGACACTTTTCCAGAGTCCCACGCATCTTAGCAATCCGCCGAACATTTATGAGGGATTCACAATTGTGATCCTCGTGATTGAATGGAAATTCTGCCAGGTCAACATCAAACGACCCGACGGTCACCCGGTAACTCCTTGTGGGTTACGCTTAGTGTGTCTCAAACGGTCTACAATCGTGGGGTGATGCTTCGGTGTACCTCAGCGACTCATCTGAACTGTAGGTGTATTTCAGTACATCGCGTTATCTCACTTGTGGGACTCCAGTTCAAGAACAACCTTTGTGAGAATTAGAGATGTGTTTTCACACTATGCTGTTAACACTCTCGAAGTTCAAACTTGTAAGTGCTGGATTATTTCAAACCAAATGTTTTATGTTTTCTTCTTATGGATGCTCACGGGTGGAAAAGATCGTGCAGACTCTTCACATGCTCATACCAACATCAACACTAATTGAAGTTCTCTCAAAAAGCAAAGAAAATTTTAGAAAGATTCTACATCAAAGTCAAAGAATCTGCTAAGTTATGAGATAAAGATCAAAGTTAAAGAATGAGAGCTTCAAATATATGAATCACAAACTTCACCAGAAGTATGAGCATGCTGGAAATGACTTTCATCACTAACAACAAAGATGCTGGTGATAGGCAGACTTCACAACTGATCACAATAACAAGAACAAAGAACAAAGACGCAAAGAATCAAAGACGTCTCAAGCTATGAACGCCAAAGAAGTTCAAGACGTCAAACGACCTAAGCAAGACAACAAATGATGACCAACCCTTAGGGGGAGATTGTTAGGAACATGTTTTATTATCAAGTGTAGGTCATTTCATTTGTAATAGGTCGTTAATAATTATGGTTTATAAATGTTTGTAATTAGTTTCTCAGCTCATGTAGTAAGCCCATGAGCTGTGATAGAAGGTTCTTCTAGAACCAAGGGGAAACACCCCTACTTATGTAAACACTATAAATACCCCCTCCCTAGAAGAGAGAGGGTTGTTGGTTCTAATTGCAATTATCATTTTCATAATACTTCATTAGTTCCTTCCACTTTCTCTCTCTAAAACGTTCTCTCTCTAGAAATACATATTGTTGTGATAATATGGTGACCTAACAATATTGTACTTTAAAAACTTGATACGATCCATGGTTAATTGAAAACTACAAAAAAGGTTTTTCATAAAAGCAAACACCATGTTTTTCAAAATTATATTTTTGGATGTTGAGTTGATAAAAACATTTCTTTTCTTTTGCCTTTTTATTTAATTGCACTAATCTTCTTTGTCATGTTGATTAGTCAAAGCTCATACCCACCAAGCTTTAGGAATAGCTTGGTAACAAGAATACCTTCCTTAAGAAGGTATCTTAATCGCAAAGGAGCGGGAATCGTCTAAGTGACATTTGTTGTGTCATTTGTAAAGACATTCCTAAGTGCGCTAGAGGTATGATTCTCCTTTTATTTTGCTTGATAATTAAGTATGCCTATTTAGGTATTTATATGATTATCTTTTGTGCTTATACATGTTTTACATAAAGCTTCATTAGGAAGTCTTTTTCTACGTGTTTTATTTCTCGTCTAAAGTCATGGTATATAAAACTTTGTTTCTTTTAAATCCAATAATAAAACAAAACACCAATTTCAAAAATTTCCTTTCATTCAAAAATTTCATCTTCCTCCTCACTCCATCTCAACCGAAACCAAGAAAGATCCATCAACAACATGGTTTACATCGCACTCGTGCTCATCGCCCTAACACTCATCGCACTTGTGTTCCCTATGATGAAGTTCACATACAGAGACATTTACTTTGTGTTGTTAATTTATATTGGGATCATATACCCAATCCTTTGTATCATCCTTAGTATTGAAATGCAATATTATTAATAATCTAGTTTATCTAGGTTACTTTTATCATAATGTGTTTGTCACTTATTTTGATTTATATGTTTTATATTCTTTCGTGATACATTAGAAGTCATGTATGCATGCTAAAAGAAAATGTAGGATAAAACATATTTTCGTGGTATAAAAACTGTAAAACCTATGTTTTTATAAAATCTATTTCTGTTACTACAGATCCACGGATCCCGGAAGTTATACTAACCGGATCCCTTTTGAAAAGGAACCATGGGATCCGTCCTACTAGAAAACAGTTTTTCATGCAAATCAAAAACCTCTTTTCTTTTAAGAGTAATACTCTACTTGTATGTCAAAACCATAAGTGAGTTAAGTGTATTTTTTTGTTAAAAACCATTGTTAATAAAAATCTAGTAAAAACATTAGATTATCATAAGTTGACCACAAACATCTCCCTTTATTAACTTGTCAATTGTATAGGTTTAACTATGACGCATGAATATGAGTTTGATTTTTCACTCACTAGCGTCTACACTCTGAACATCTCTCTCGAACCTAACACGCCTGGCAATCATGTCCGTGGGTTCAATAATCTCGAAAACCGTCACTTCCATGAAGGACGTATTGTAGACACCTCTCTACAATTCGAAGAAGGTATCAATACCTCCTTCCGAGCCATAGGACTAGAATGTCTTATGGAAATCAACGAGAAGATATGTCCAAGGTTCATAATGGAATTCTTCCGTCAAGTCGAACTCGTTCGTAACGAGGATCGCTCTTTATCTCTTTGGTTTTTTTTTTTATCAAAAACCAAAAGTTCGCTCTAACCCTTGGGCATTTTGCTCACATCCTCCGGATTCCAAATCATGGACAATGTGCCTTCACCCAAGATTGGTCTCTTGATTCTCTCTTCAACTTTCGTGAAGAAAATAGTCCATATTGTTCACACATACCCTCTCCGGAAGATTTAAATCGCATAATATGAAAACCTCGACCATATTACTCCAATCCAAACATTATCTTTACAAGGGATATCCGAGAAGAGTACAAGCCTCTTGCACTCATCCTACGTGAAAATGTTTGGAGTCTTAGGGGAAATCGAGAAATTCTTCCTGCTTGTTGTGCTCACATGTTGTACTGTTTGCTAACACAACAACCATACAATCTCGCCTACTTCTTCGCAAGGCAAATTGCAAATCTTCAAGGCTCCAAGAATAAACTCATCCCTTATGGAATGTTCTTGACACGCCTCTATCATAATGTTATGCACTTCCATCCTCAATTTCAAAGTCCGTTGTACGTACTTGTGAACAAGATGATGGAATTACTAAACATATCTCTCATGAAGACTTTCTTCATTCTTGATTCCACCAACACTCATCAATCACATAATGGTCCTCCTAGCGAAAACACTCAAGGAAACTAATAGTATTCCAAAATAGGATCAAATTTCTTGTACTCGTGCTTTATCAATGTAATCCAATTTCCTTTATGAAATAAAACATTTTACATTTGATATCTTGGTGTTAGAACTCTCTTTAGACTATCCTTGTGATATAATGCATTGTCAAGATCATTGCATACCTTTAGTAAAGGTCCTGCTGAGTAGATGGGCGGATCCTAAAGATTGCACTAGACGGATCCTTACTCTTAGGGAACCGTGGGATCCGGCGAACAGAAAATGCAATTGCAAGCATTGTATTTCAAACACATTCTTAGAACACCTCACACTAAGCTAAACATAGTGTCTTAAGGCAAATTAAGTCCTTATCAAGATAGGTTAATCTTTCCTATTTATTCATAACTCACCAAGGTCACACTCTAAAACGCTTGTAGATCTACCGTTTTGTTTTTAACCCATTACTCTTCCGCTCTTAAACTCACACCTCATTTTCTACTTAATCCCTCACATCTTGTCTTAGAAATCTTTCGATTATGGCAAAATTGATCATAAATCATCCTCACCTCAAAATTGATCAAAGTTGATCAAAATCTAGTTTTCCCATCTCAAAGTTTCTAGGATATTCTCAAAAACACTATCCTAAGACACAACCTGATCTCTAGGATCATTTAGCTTCAATTGACACTCTAAATCATTAGTGTCATCCTTGCTCATCCATTGGTACTCTTGAAAGTTCCAAATCCTTCCATAAATGACAATCATTAGCTACACCATTCATTACCTTCAAGTACTCAAGCATCCCTTCATTTAAAAACACTTAGGAGGACTGAAACACTCAAGATGATATAGGTCTTAGATCTTAGAAACATCATTTCCACTCTTTCATAACTACTGAGAGCCAGATCCCTAGGATTAGCCTAGACAGATCCCTCTGATGAGGGAACCGTGGGATCCGGATGACAGTTTATGTCAAATCTTACAAAAACAATCATTTCAACTTATCTTCCTAACTCAAACACTCCATCTCATCTTAAATGAGTTCCTAGATCAGTGCAACCTCTGAAGTTGACTCTTGTGCATGTCAATCATCACATTCCAATGAATCCTCGTCCAACAATGAGGGGAACCCGATGATCGGCATCGAAGTCAACAACCACAAAGTCAGCTGGAAAATGGAACTTTCCTACTTTCACGAATACATCCTCGGTGATGCCAAGAGGACGCGATATTGAACGATCTGCAAGCTCAAGAGTCATGCAGGTAGGAGTAAGGTCCGGAAGAGAAAGTTTCTTCCATACTGAATGAGGCATCAGGTTAATGCTTGCGCCAAGATCTGCTAAGGCAAAGCATTCAACCATTCCTGGAAATACACAAGGTAAGAGAAATTTTCCAGAATCTCCAAGCTTCTCGAAGCTGCTTGAACGAATCAGCTGAAAGCGTTCTCGTTCGAGGAGTTTTAGCCATTTCAAAGCAGTTTTTCTTGTTGCTTAACATGTGTTTGAGAGTTGATGCAAACTTGGGCATCGGCATGATAGCATCCGCAAAGCTTATGTCAAAATGTAGTTCTTGGAAAATTTGAAAAAATTTATCCATTTGATGACTGGCTTTTTCGCGGATCTTTTGCTCATTTAAACGTGATGGGTAAGGAATAGAAGATTTGGGTTTATGGTTTTCAACCGAGATGTCATGTGAATCAAAAACAACTCCTGGCTTAGACTTGGGTTTCAGGACAACTTGAGGTTGGACATCGTTGGTACCTCCGTTATTAGTAGGAAGTTCCTTGTCTTTTGTCGCCTCATGTTCACGTTCCACTACCTTAGGAGAAGAAGAAGAGGAGGTAGGAGGAACAATGGGTCCTTCGTATGATACACCACTTCTGGTTGTGATCGCCTTTGCATCGCCCCTCGGGTTAGCGATCGTGTTGCTCGGAAGTTTTCCTGAGCCCGAGGGTTGATCATTTAAAGACTTCTTAATGTCAGAAATCTGGATAACCAACAACCTGTTCATTTCATCTTGGGATTTCATGAATTGCTTCAATAGCTCATCAGATGATGGTCCAGTTGGAACAATGGCATGAGTTTGATTAGGAAAATTCTGGCCTCTATTGTTCGGATTAGGGCCTTGATTTTGAAAATTTCCTTGGTTAGGATTCATATTCCCATGAAATTGATTCCCTCGATTGAAATTGTTTTGATTAAAGTTTCCTTGATGTTGGAAACCTTGATTTGGTCCGGGATAGAAATTACCTTGGTTTTGATAACCTTGGTTCATTCTAGGTTGGTTCTGATTCCGGTTTTGCATGTTATGATTCTGGTTAAAGCCGGGTGGTCCCTGATAAGTATTAGCACGGTAGTTTGGTTCATTTTGAGGAAGGTATTGATTACCTCCTTGATCGAAGAAGTACCGCTATAGCATTGGCTTCAAACGGACTACCATCGGTGGGATACAGTTGTAGTATGCATGAGGGCTACCACAAGTTACACTGACCTCGACTTTCTTCACTTCACCATGTGATGGTGTCTGTGTGAAAGTGACTTTCTTTTGGTTAGCAAGAACCAAAGCCTGAATAGCATCCGTGAGTTTGTCAATCTTAGCATCGGTGCTAGATGTACTCACGTGAGATGAAGTAGAAGGTCCAGCATTAGACTGAGACTGATATGTCTTTGTTCGGAAAGGGCGGACCTGGGACTTGTTTTCTATGATTTGCAAGGCTTCTTTTGTGGTCTTGCTCAGGAAATTACCTCCCGCGGAGGCATTTAAAGAGTCTTGGTTAGTTTGGTTTAGACCATTGTAGAAAGTATCCATTTGCATTAACTCGGTAAAACCATGATGCGGACAATTTCGGAGCAACTCTTTGTAACGATCCCATGCCTCACCGAATGATTCATCAAATCTTTGAGTGAATTTCAGTATCTCATTTTTAAGACTTGTTGTAGTTCGGGATGGAGGATAGAATTCGTTAACAAACTTAGTGACTAAATCCTCCCATGTATCAATGGAACGAGGGGGTTGTTTCTCAAGCCAAATCCGGGCTTGTCCCTCTAGAGAGAATGGGAACAGAAGAAGCTTAATTGCTTCATGTGGGACATTCTTGTATTTGATGGTAGATGCAATCTTGTTAAACCATCGAATATGAGCATGAGGATCATCCCTCTCAAAACCATAAAATTGGCTTTGGGTTACAAGATTAAGCAACCCGGTTTTGAGCTCAAAGGTATCAGCCACGATGGCTGGGACAATAATGGCATCTCCATAACCCTCGATGGGTGCTTGGAGAAGCTCATTCATCGGTTTATCTTCTGCCATTACGACAAGGGGTGGTGGTGCTAGACGTTCCTCAGTCACGGCTGAGGGAGCAGAACGTCCTCTACGTTTACGAGGAATACTTACAAGCTCTGAAAGTGGACTTGTGGAGCTGGAAGAACGAGTGCGCATGCACTAAGTTTAAAAAATCAGTTTTCAAAAACAAATGCGAGGCAAAATGACAAGTGAACTTAAACCAATAATCACAAATGAAATGGCTTCTTTAAAAAAGGTACACCAAATCACAAGGACACAAAGGCAAGTTTTGATCTTTAAGATTGGGAACTTATTAATGTTCACACCCCCAGTTGGAAGGTGTTCTGCCTTGGTTGCGGTGGTTGATTTTTATGTATTTATTAAGTACCACTAAAAAGACGTAGGTATGGATTTGTGCTAAGGGTTTAAATACTTTTGGACAATATTTTTGGTATCGTCTCGTTTAACCAAATCGTACCTCTTTAAGAATCACCTTAAAGAAAATACAGGATAGAAAACGTTACGATTGTATTGTTGTTTTATATTTTTTTGGTGTTGTTAACACTTCAGGAAAAGTGTTAATGAACTTTTTGATTTTGATAACTTTACAAAAAAAACTGTTTACAAAAGGTGGTATATGTGCAAGTATGGGTCTGAAAATGTTTAAAACACGCTACAGCCTCCCCGGCAGCGGCGCCAAAATTTGATCGCTTCCAAAACAGTCAAGAAATATTGACCAAAGGTTTTAGTCAACAAAAGTCAACTATTATGGACTCAATACAATTTCCCTTGGAATTTAGTGGATTTCCGGATCGTTAAGTCCCACGGAGGTTGAATGGTGTTTGAAAACGTTAAGAAGTAGAATGATCACTAAGGATAATGATCTGTAAGGATTTTGGTTGATAATTACACTACTGATTGTTTGGAATTGTATTTGGATACAGAGCTATAAAGCACAACAATCAGATTAAACAAACGTGTATAGCAAGTAAATAAAAATGTAAATTTAAAAACTACAAGGACTTAAAATGACAAGTTTAAAACTAAAGGGTATAAAATGAAAATTTTAAAACTTTTAAACTTAAAGAAAATTAAAATCTAAAAAGAAAATATTTTACTAATATTATATTAATTTAATATTAATTAATTAATTAAAACTATTTTAAACTTATTTAAAATCTAGTTTAATTAATCTAAAAAGGATTTATACTACAAAATTAACTAAGAAAATTACAAATTTATTTTCTAAAAATCTAGAACAACTTAAAAGATTTATAAAAATTAAAAACAAATATTTTTGTCTTTTAGCTAAGGTTTTACAAATTAAAAACTTAATTAATAATTCAAATCTAATTAAACTAATTAAAGGATTAAAATTAGAAAATAAAAAGGGAAAATTATAAGATTAATTTTTATAGGTTCTAATTAAGTTAACAAAGCTAGGAAAAATATAATTTCATGGTTTTACTTAATAAAGATTAATTTTACTATTTAATACTTTAATATTAATTAAGTATTAAAACTATTATTAATTATTAAAAATACTAGATGACAAAGGAAAAATCTGATAAAATTCCTAAAAATACTTTAATATGACAGAAACTTAAGAAAAATATAAAAACAGATAAGTGCTTAATAATAAGCTGAAAAGAAAATTAAAAAGCTAATTTATATTAAATAAACGCTATCACTATTTTTAAAATTGATGTTTTTATTATTTTTCTTTTACAAAACTATTTAACTACTGAAAATAAGCAACTTTAATGAAGACAAAAATTTTGGAACTTGAAAATAAGCTCAGAATGAGCTTATGAGCTTAACAGTTGAGCTTTTTGGCTCAATTTGATGATTTTAAGCTCAACTAAGCTACCAAATAAGCTAATCAAAAGGAAACAAAGCTGAAATAAGATAAAAATAAGTAAAAGGAACTGGAAATGAGTGAAAAGTTACAAAGAGTATCACTGATAAGCTTAGAATAAGCTAATAAGCACTTCCACTAAATCCTATCAACCAAACAGGCCTACAGTTAACTTTAAGAGCAATTTAAGCTTATGAAATAAGCTGAAAAGCTCAAAATAAGGACTGAGGTAGCAAGATGGGTTGGTGGGCTTTCCAAAAAGTCCAAGCTCACACTGTGGGAACCACAAATGAGCTTATGACAAGCTTTTGAAAAAGCTTGTAAACACTGAGTATGCAGTTTACACAGGAAATGGGACAACTTAAAAGCTAGTAGCAGCCCTACCAAATAAGCTAAAAAGTGGAAAATAAGCACTGTACTAAAGAGATAGCTAGATGGGCTTTCCAAAAAGCTAAGTTTCAATGCCTGGGTCCCACTAATAAGCTCTGTGTGAGCTTGTGAAATCAAGCAGATACAACCAACTCTATTGGTACAGGGGAGATAAGCTGTTTTGAAAAGCTGATTTTAAGCTTAAAGAGCTTAAGAAAAATTTCACAAAAATCAGATTTAGAAAACAGACCAGCTTAACTTGTAAAACCCAAAATATCAAAAGTTATGGATCAGAAATGAATCTACTAAAAATCCGCAAAGTTTTGTGAAAACTGACTTGTACAATTTTGACTTATGACAGATTTTTAAAAAGTTTGACTAAAATGAGTTTTGATTTACTAAAACAGTTTGATTATTGATGAGTGTCTAAATACTCATCATTTTTATACTATTAGAATGCCAAAAACATCTGAAAACACTCAGAAATGCTTCAAAATGATAAAAATATCACAAACAAGTGTTTTATATGTTTTAAATGCAAAAACATCAATATCTGATGAAAAACGTATCAAGTTTGCATAATTGGCAGCTTTAGTCCCTCAAGTTTGGAAAATGTCAAATATAGTCCTTGGTTAATTTAAAAGTGAAAATAATCAAAAATAAACCTTGTACTATTAATAAATGACAAAATTGGTCCTTATGATAAACTTTTGGGAAATTACACTTTTAGTCCCTCAAAATCCAAAAATAACAATTAAGGTCCTTTTAAAGTTTTAAATGTTAAATTTATCAACATTGGTCCTTGTGTTATTATTATATGGCAGGTTTGGCTCTTTGATTAGCTTTGGAAAAGTTACTAGTTCAGTCCTTCAAAAATCAGAATATTACATATATGGTCCTTATGTTGTTTAACTAAACCAAACGGATCCTATATTAAACCCAGCTATTGGCCCAATCTCCCCAAGCCCAAAACCAAACCCGACCCATTGTTTAAATTAAAAACGCGCCGTCCACTGTTCACCATCTTCAATCCCTACACCTGTGTCCACTCTTCCACTGCCATCTGCTACCCTCAACCTTTCCACCTCATCTCAACCTTTCACCTTATCCCCCCAGCTGGTTAACATCCCCTCTCCACCTCTACATCAATCCAAACCCAATTAATGCAAAGAAACTGCCAAGACTTTTTGCGCCAAAAAGGTAGAATCAACTGTTGTGATCACTTTGACCCATCCAATGGTGGGAAATGATCAGAAAGTGGAGAGGATGCTTTTGAAAGTCTATAAAGATGGATTGAAGCAAAAAAGGGAGGTGTCGCATGTTTTAGACCAAATTCGTAGTGTAAACTCTTAATTTCTGTTGTAACCTTTTAAATTCAGTTTTATTTTCAAAGTTGTATTATGTTTCATGGTTAATAAAAGTTATTTCATCAGTTCTCAGTTTCAGTTTCAAGTTTGAATTCAATATTTAGCATTTTCAAGCAAAATTGACACTTTGCTTTAATCTTGTTAAATATTGTTGTTCTTGTTTATTTAATCTCATTTCAGTCACCTTTTAAGTTTTTTGAAGCTTTGTTATCATTTAGAAGACTTGTAACTTAGTTTACTTAAAAAAACATAAAAATCAAAGAAAATAGAAATAAAATAAAAAGGAGTGTTCATGATGATGAAGGCTTGGAGCAGGGTTGCTCATGGATTGCCCTGGTTTAGAGCTTATTGGTAAGCTATAGGAGTGATTCTCAGTCCATATTTCCTTGTCCTGTGCATTAACTAAATTTGTAAGCCATTTCTTGAAATTTGCATTTCTTAATTTAAGTACCATAGTCTTGTTAATTTTAGCTTTAATATGTTTTAAAATAGTTAATATCAGATAATAAATGGATTTCTTAGTTTACAGATTTATTTTAGCATTAAAAGCTTCAAAACTGCATTCTTAAGTAGTGTTTGGATTTTCTTAGTTAACTGTGCTAGAGGATGTTTGAGTTGTTGTTTGTATTTGCTTCATGTTACCTTAGAGTCTAATAACTCATTTCAGCAAGTAAACTTAGTCCTTATACCATAAAAGTCAAAATAAGCTTTTGATCATAACTTATCCTTTATCTGTTGATTTCTAGACTGCATAATCATACAAGCTTGTTTGAAAGTTGTTTATTTAGCTTAATCTCATCTCATTGTAGATTATTTCAACATATTCTGTCTATAAAATCAATCCTAAGTTCATATTAGTCAAACCTTTAGTGTAATTTAAAAAGTCAACTTTTCAATATAGTCGTTTTTGATTAAAATGAATAATTTTGTGTAGGACTTATTACTAAGTTTAAGCTTATGCCCTTTTGGGATTTCAATATTTAACTGCTCAACAAAAATACAAAAATATTAGTTTTCAATAAAGTAGCTTATTAATAGCTTATTTCCTAGCTTTGTTTAGACCCTTGACTGAGAAAGTGCCCTGTGCACAGGATCCACAAGGTTTTTCACAAGCTTGTTATAAGTTCTCTATTACTCCTAAGCTTTTGTAATTTAGCTTTTTAAGTAGCTTACCTAGCTGTCTCAATATTCCAAAGCTTGTTTTTCAATTTGCAGCTTATTCAATAAGCCTGCTTGTGCTTATTAGATCTGTCCATTTTTACTAAGTGTATCAGTTGGACAGTGTTCATCAATTTTTTTAAAGCTTCTCACAAGCCCAATATAGCACACCAATCTTTGTAATCTAGCTTTTTGGATAGCTTATCTGGTCTACTTGTTAGCTCCATAGTTCATTTCCATTTTGTAGCTTATTCAAGTGCTTAATAAATAGCTAGAAGGTGCCTTGTGAAACCAATAGTGTACTGTGCATAGTCAGTCTTAGCTTTTGCTTATTTAGTGCTTAATCAGTGCTTTGTGCTTATTCAGTTGATATAATTAGCTTATTTTAAGTCACTTAGCTTATTTTAGTTTATCTTTAGCTTATTTCATAGTTTATAGCCATTTTTAGTTTAGACTTGTGCTTATTTCCAAATTCTAGCCACTGTTGAAAACATAAGCTTGTTCTCAGCTTATTAGTCATTTTCAGATAAAGCTCAAGTTATAAAAAATGCTTATTTATTAGTGCTTAATCAGTTTGTCAAATAAAAAAGAAAAAAAAAATGATTGTGCAAAAAGGGAGAGGCAGGGGTCGAACCTGAGACCTCTCCCTCATGAGAGTGATAGGGGTACCTGTAATGCCAATTGCCCTTGGGACTTGTCTCGTCCATTTTGTGCAAAATCAATCTCTTATACACGTTTTGGCCAGTTTAGCTTATTTAGTTTCTTAGCTTATTTGTAGCTTATTCGAAGTAGCTTTTTCCAGTTTTGTATTTTTCATAAATCTGTAATAGTATAAAGTATTTTTACAAAAAGTTTCAGATTTTTCTAATTAGTTTTAGTATTTTTAATCATTTAATTAGTGTAAAATCTTATTTAAATCATAATAAAAAATATAAAAGTCTAAAAAATATAAATCTTTTTTCTAAAATTTTCTTTTATCATATAGTACGTAAGAAAATTAGTTTTACATTCGTAGGCCTTTTATTTCATAAATTTTACGTTTTTGCTTGCGCTCCAGCGTAATTTTTAAACGTAACGCTCGTTTTCATTTTAAACCACGTTTCTAGATAATTTAGGATTACGTTTTAGTTAATATAGTTTATTTAAGTTATTTTGTTTTATAAAATAAACGTTCATCGATCTGTAAAAATAGTGATAGCGTTTATTTAATATATTTTATCTTTTTAATTTTCTTAATTTGCACTTTAGTCGCTGTAATTTATAAACTTTTTCAGTAGTGTAATTATCCATCAAATCCTTTCCGATCACTATCCTTAGTGATCATTCTATCGTCTGATCAAGTGTTTGCACACCATTGAGTCTCCGTGGGACTTAACGACCCAGGAATACACTATATTCCTCTGATCTAAATTGCATTTGGTGTGTGAGCTGTTTTGAGTTTCTTACGGTTGGTCATTCACAAGTGGCTAGCTTGCGTGAGATAACTTGACGGTTCAGCGCCGATCAATTATGATGTTTAAAACCTATTTATTACTAATGCAATCTAGTTCTACTCTTACTAAACCTGTTTGCAAGATTTGAACATCTGATTTCTACTTAAATGAGAATGAGAGCACTTTAAGATGAATTTTTGACTTCTGGTGATATCAGATGCAATCTAATGAACAATTTGACTATATTATACCTATATTAAACTCTAGAGACTATGCCTAACCACTGAACTAAGCTCTATCCCAAATGGAATGCCTGGTCCAAACACCTCTATTAAAGGCTGTTTTGAGTTTTTTTCAAAGCTTAACACTAACTTAGGCCATGAAACTGATTCATAAGAACATTTAATGATATAATAAGCTGATTTAAGCACATAAATACCAACAATAACAACAAAGACCTATAAATTACTATTATGAAATATTAATAGTAAAAAAAATGAAAACAAAGCAACTAAGAGAACTGATGAACAAGCATGCAATATTAAGCAATAATCTAACTAACAAACACCAAATAAGCATAAAAGCACAGAGATAAGCAGTGTATAAGCACTTCTACAGTGAATGACCAAAATTAAGAATTTAGCTTACAAATTTCTTCCAAGCTCATAACTGAGAACCAAGGATCAAGACCACTTCCTATAGCTTCCCAAGAAGCATCTAAACCCAAGGCAATCCAAAATTTACCCTGCTCCAGCTGTGATCATCTTCTCCATTGATTTTTTATTTATAACTAATTTTTTTGTATTTTTTTTTATTTTTGAGTTTTAACTATAAAATGAATTTTAAAGTTACTAAAAGCTTTTAAAAGCTTTATAAGGAGCTTACATGAGCTTATGAGTCCATAAAATCAACTATAAACAACTTTAAGCTAATATGAGAATTTGAACTTGAAATTTACATAAACTTGAAATGAGACTGAAACTTGAAATTGCTTACTGAAAAAGATTTATATTACACTGAAATAACTTAATTCAAGACTTGAAAGCTTAGACATACACTGGAAATTGAAATTTTTCTAATTCGACATTACATAAACTAAATTACACTAGATATATTCCACACTGCTTCATTTCTTCTTTATAAAGATCTTTTGAACTCCTTGTCGACCTCTGAATGTTTCCCACTTCATTTCAACCATTGGATCCTTCAAATTCACCAGAACCACACATTTGGCATTTTGGCGCCAAAAGTCATTTGAGCAGTAAGAGTAGTTTAGAAGCAATTAAAGGATTTTGGGTGTTTGTGGAGGTGGAAGGGAGTGGTTAAACAGCTGGAAAGGTGAGGTGGAAAGGTGGTGGTGAAAACCAGGCACGGTGGAGGTGGTTTCTGGTTTGGCGGGTTTTTGTGAGGGAGATGAACAGTGCGTGGGATTTGACTTTTTGACCGGTATTATTAATAGGTGGGGATTCAAATGGGGTATAATAGCAGGGTCAAAAAGGTTTTGGACTGGCTCAAGGGTCTAGGTTCAAGGTTCAAGTTATTTTTGGTTTGGGCTTGTGACTGGGCCAGATTTGGGATTGGGTTAATAAAAGGGTCCGGTTGGTTTTGTAGTTAATACACAAGGACCATTTTTGTAATTTCTGATTTTTGAGGGACTGAAATTGTAACTTTCCCAAACTTATCAAAAGGACCGATTATGCCATATATGAATAGTACAAGGTTTATTTTTAATTATTTTCACTTTTTAAATTTACCAAGGACTATTTTTGACAATTTTTAAACTTTAGGGACTAAAGTTGTCATTTTGTAATTTTTAAACTTTGAAGGGATTGTTTTGACAAGTTTTGAATCCCATGGACCTTAAATGATATTTTGCTTTATTTTGATTTACCAGGGACTAGTTTTGACAACTTTTGAAACTTGGGGGACTAAAAATGCCAATTATGCAAACTTGATACGTTTTTCACCTGCTTTTGGTATTTTTGCATTTGAAACACATAAAACACTTATTTGTGATATTTTTATCATTTTGATGCTTTGACGGGTGTTTTTGGATGTTTTTGGCAGTCTAAAAGGTACAAGAATGATGAGTATTTGCATACTCATCAATCCCCCACACTAAGATATTGCTAGTCCCTAGCAATCTTTTATGAAAATTTAATGGATTTCATCTCTTTACCAAAAGCCATTACTTCTGGAGTAGCCAATTGTTTTAGTTCAAGTAAGAACTATGGTACAATGATAACCAAATGATTTTGAGCAAATCACCAGCTTTCAACGGTTTTGATTTGTCTTTACCAGAAGCCGTTTGCTTCTGGACTAGCCAACTCTTAAATAAAATATCTTTGGTGAGTCGATTTACCAATTATGGTTTTCCAACTGCCTTTACCACAAGCCATAAACTTGCAGGCTAGCCAACTCTTCACTAATTAAAGATATGGTGAGCTGAACACCATACAGGTTTGGGAAATTGCAAGCCATAAACGGATTTGAGATATGTTTACCAAGAGCCTTTTGCTCCTGGATTAGCCAATCCTTTTGTTTATTAGACATGGCGGACTGATAACCGTAAGCTGAGTAAGTGCAAAACACTTACTCCAAAAAAAAATTTGGCCAAAAATGGGGGAATTGGGTGGTATAATTACATGATAAAATTCGTGAGAATTCCCCCCCACACTAGAAATGAATATTGCCCTCAATATTCAAAGTACCGGCGGTTATGCCGAAACATAGAACGTAAAAGGGAAATACTACGGCCATTATTTTATTTTTGATATATACACTTTCTTTTTCTTTTCTTTTTTTTTCTTTTTTTTTTTGATGAAAACTTATATACAACAGCGGGGGGCAACTCCCCCACACTAAGGTGGTAGAAAGTAGAAAGAAATCATAAATATGGGTGAAAACCCATATGGTGTGCTATTGTTTTTGATTACCGAGTCGCTAGCTTAACTCGATCCCCCATTTATTGGTTCATGGGGAAAGTTTGGAGATCCGGGACAACCATGGGTGGAATGTCCTCTCCAAAATAGTGTTTCAACCGATGACCATTCACTTTAAAATTTGGACCATCGGGTTGAGATAACTCAATGGTTCCATAAGGAAATACTTTAGTAATGGTGAATGGTCCAGATCAGCGGGATTTTAATTTTCCTGAGAAAATCTTCAATCTTGAATTGAAAAGAAGGACTCGATCACCGACGTTGAAAACGCGGTTCTTGATTTTGGAGTCATGAATCTTCTTTGTCTTTTCTTTGTAGATCAAAGAGTTCTCGTATGCTTGATCACGGAGTTCATTTAATTCATTCATTTGAACTTTCTGGTGATCACCAGCTGTCTGAATATCGAAGTTGGCATGTTTCAAGGCCCAGTATGCTTTGTGCTCTAGCTCAATCGGCAGATGACACGCCTTTCCGTACACAAGCTTGTATGGAGTACACCCGATGGGTGTTTTATAAGCTGTACGGAAGGCCCAGAGTGCGTCATCCAGTTTATCCGACAAAGAGGCACGGTTTTCTCTGTCCTTTCCAATTCTTTTTATACCTCGGTTGGAAACTTCCACTTGCCCACTTGTTTGGGGTGGTACGCAGTAGAGAGACGGTGGGTTACACCATACTTTTGCATGACTCTATCAAACTGGTCATTGCAGAAATGCGTACCACGATCACTGATTATAGCCCGTGGAGTTCCAAACCTAGCAAAAAGAGATTTTAAGAATTTCACAACAACTCGGGCATCATTGGTAGGCAAAGCTTTCGCTTCAACCCATTTTGACAAATAGTCAACGGCCACAAGTATGTATTTGTTTCCTCGAGATAATGGAAATGGCCCCATAAAGTCTGTAAAACCCAAAAATCTCAAACGCGTGAAATGACAATTTTGCCCTCAAACTTAAAATTTTACAAACTCGGGAAACACGTCAACATCGTTTAATAAGTTATATCATTAATAATATACACAGATTATGAAAGTAATTAACTTATGATATAAATTAAAAGAACACAAATAAATAAGTCCTAAAGTAACAAATAACTCTACAACATGTACACAATTCACCTAGTCTAGAAAGGAGACTATATACATAATAAAGAGATAAGTTGGAAAGTTAAGATTTGGTCTCCCCCCCCCCCTCCTCTATGGCCGGCCACCTTTGACTCCTCATTATTATCCATATCAATTTTCAATTATCTCATTTACACATTTCCTTTTCATTTCAAAAACACACCAAGTAAACCCTAGATCTATTTTCCTTCTCCTAAGTGGCGGCATACATTTATTTTTCTTCATTCCATCCGAAAATCAAAGAAGCAAGGTGTTCCTAGGAGGCTTGTGATCGTGTGTGATCGATTGGTGGGCTTGTGATAGTGTTTGGAAACTTGGACGTGGGGTTCTATTTTAGGTCGTGGGGTTTAGGAAGCCAAGGGAGGCTTGGTTTTGATCGTGGTGGTTTTATTCTTGTTTCCTTGTCACGTACACGCTACTAGGGTAACGTATCATCATCTCACGTCTTCTCTCTTTTTGTTTCTTGTTCAATTCGTGGCCATGGAATCCTTTTCTAGGGCTTGTTATACGAAAAATATGTTACATGAAATAATGAATATGGTTGTCACATGAAATGATAAAATGGATTACATAAAATCATGATTCTAAACCTATATGATTCGAATGATATGTAACATGTAAACCTTTATACAAATCTGATTTTGGTCTCTCATTATGTCGACATATATGGATTACATTAAAGGGTTAAATGAGCTTGTGAAACTATACGTATACGTATGTGATAAATGGAATCGATGACGAATGATTTACGAGGTTGTTTTGATTAATATGTGGGGCGTACATATATGTCTTGGTGAAGGGATGTCACGTACAAAATGGATAATGGTTAATATGTTGTGTAATCTATGATAATCGAGTCTACATGTGTTAAAACCTATACGTTAATCATAATCAAAAAACTAGGGTTTTGTAATTAATGATTTAATAAAGATAAGGGGTTAATTTGTAAATTATGAAACTTGATGGATTAACTTGTTAATATGTTAACTAAATGGATTAAATGAGTAAAATGAGTAAACTTGCTATATTTACATTTTTAACCCTATACTTTGCAGTATTGACATTTTAAACCCTAAAATTTTATAACTTGTCATAATTGATCCTTAAATCATAATAACACTCATTTTCACTATTTAACTTAAGATAAGTAACTAAACCTGCTAATTATGGAAACCTGCTAAATATGGAAACCTGCTATTTATGGAAAGTTACTAATAATAGAAAGTTGCCTAAAATAGAAAGTACTTAAAATGGAAAGATTAATAAAAGTGGAAACCTGCTAAAAATAGAAAGCCGTCTTAAACTAGTGATCTGATTCTTATAGAACGTTATTTAATTCATATAGGTTCCGGGCGACGGGTTTGATCTGCTTTCTTGATTTTACTTTCGTTGTGATTTGCTCAGAATAAGGTACAGATATTCTGACCTTACCTCTTAAGGTTTCTCGTGATTCTTATACATCTTTCGATATTAGCTTGAACTGTTACGCTTTACTCTAAGCCTCATGATTAGGGCTTCCCTATGACTCTGCTATGCTCCCTTTGATATGAAACTTTGATATGAAACTTTGATATGAAACTATGATATGAACTTTGATATGAACCCTTATGATATGAATATGCTTTGACCCTTCAGTCTGATACCCGAGCCAAATATGTGTTCCTAGTCAGGAAGGTAACCTGACCGTGTCATTGATGCACCAATGGCATGACTCCAGTGTGTACGAGTGATGATACACACCGTCCCCTATTATGATATGATATGATTATGAGCTCACTATATGTATATGATTTGGCCACTGGGGGGCGTATGGATGCATCCTAGATATGATATGTTTCGAGGGATTTGATCTGATTGGAGATTTATATGGTGAATGATGTCGGGTGCAATCCGTGTCTTCACATTTCTGGGAGTTGATCACTCCATTGTTACTTGAGGTCTCCCCTCCATTATATTTGGTATTCCGAGGTCACCCCTCCGAATACACTGATATGATATGATATGATATGATATGATATGATATGATATGTGTTTGATATGATATGGGCTCGTGGTATATGACTGACCTTTCATTTCCTTTCTCTTATTATCCTTTGATATGCCTTATGATATTTCCCATTGCACCTTATGATTATGATATCCTCATTACTTACCCTTCGATTTATTCGTTTGTTATATATATCTGTTCACTGGGCTTTTTAAGCTCAGCCGCGTTTTCTTTCCATGCGGCAGGTAATTAAGCTAGAAGCTGGGATTCTTAGCTATGGGTTTGAGTGATGAGCGGTTATGTGGATCTATGGCTCTAGTCACCTTAGTTCTGCTTGATTATGTTGACATTATTTAGACTCGGTTTATGCTTATTTATGTCTTGGATTTATTCCTTCTTCTTTTGATGAACTTATGTAACGTTTAAGCCGTGTTGGCTGGATTTCCTTTGATTATTTATTTAAGACTTCCGCTGCTTTATTATGTTCATTATGTATGCTTTGATATGACACCATTTCATAATATCTCTACCCTTATCGGGTTGGGGTGTTACAATTATGGCATCAGAGCCCAGGTTTACGACTTGTAGTCAGGACCTGTGACATATGGACCCTAAGCGTTAATCCGTAGAGCTTAAGATTTGATTGGTGAGGTTTGGGTAGATTCTAGGTTCATTTTCATCATTTCCGTTCATGATCTCCATCTTATTTCCTAACCTTTGCTAATCGTTTAATGAACTCTTCAGATGGTGACTACTCGAAGGAATGGCGACGATAACGGGGATGGTAATCCTAACTTCGAAGCTTTGATTGCGCGCGCTCTGGCCTCTGCTATGCCCGAGATCGTTGCTACCATCACTAATAACGTTTGGAATGGCGCTAGCTCCTCCGCCGGAAACGATGGTGGGGGTGCCAACCCACCTACACCCATTCATGTTTGGATCGAACGCTTCAACAAACTTAAGCCAATCCCTTTTCGCTCGGCAGCTTCACCTAATGAGGCGGAGGACTGGATTACGCACATGGAGAAGCTATTCAATGTGCTGGGTTGTGGTGACGAGGTGAAAACCAGACTAGCGACCTTCAAACTTGAGGGTGATGCCCTTAACTGGTGGAAGGCCTATCTCTTGTCCAGGGAAGAGAACTTTCTAGATACTTGTGTTTGGAATACTTTTAGGGACATCTTCTACAAACAGTATTTTCCTAAATCAGAACAGCAGCGATATGAAAGGGAGTACAACGCCTTACATCAGCTGGATAGGGAAACTTCACATGAGTACATGCAACATTTTATGAGGTTGGTTGGGTTTGTAGGTGAGATTGCTGGAGATGCACGTCGTCAGGCTCGGAAGTACAAATGGGGGTTGAAGAAATGGGTGTTGGACAGGGTGATTAATAACGAGTACACTGAGGTGGCTGCAGTTGCGGATGCTGCCCGCAACATTGAGTTGCTACATGAGGATCCAGGCTTCAACAAGAGGAACAGGGACGGTGATCGTATTTATCCTCGGGGTCGACAGGACCATACTCAGGAGTTTAGGGGACGATACGACCGTGGACGTCAGGACACTCGGGCACAGGGTTCACAGAGGTATGACAGATCAGGAAACGACCGTCAGGGTCGTGATAGTGGGGGTCAGCGTCAGGTTCGGGATCAATCTTATCGTGGTGGTCAGCAGGACCGTTCTTCTGGCTCTTCATATCATAAGAAGCCAGCTGAGATTTTGCCTCCTCCTCCACTTTGCAACACTTGTGGTAAGCCTCATCCGGGTATATGTTTCAAGGCCACAGGTGGTTGCTATTCATGTGGGTCTACTGCTCATAGGGTTAAGGATTGCACTCAGGGGAAAGTGACTACTCCGGGGAACACGGCCAAACCAGCTCCGACCAAGGGTCGTGTGTATTCTGTTACTCGAGACCAAGCAGCGAACTCTTCAGGTACCATTACCGGCATTCTTTATATTGGTGATATTACTGCCTTTACTTTATTCGATACCGGTGCTACACATTCTTTGATATCTACTTCGTTTGTAAGGAAATTAAATATGACACCCACACCTTTGTTAAACCGAGTCTCTATTTCCACCCCTATGAAAAACCAAGTGCTTATTGATCGTAAATATGTGGATTGTCCCCTACGTTTCGATGATGGTATTCGTTCAGCTAATCTTCTTCCTTTGGATATGTTTGATTTCGATATTATTCTGGGTATGGATTGGTTGGCCTTGCATAGGGCTACCATTGACTGCTATGCTCGAATTGTTATCTTTGGTAATATTCACCAACCTGATTTCGTTTATCATGGTGCTCAACCGCCTAAGTCAATTAAGATCATCTCGGCTATGGCTTCGCACTCTCATTTCGCATGGTTGCCTTGGTTTTCTGGCATCCATTAAGGATACTTCTCTTGAAGTTCCGACCATCGAAAGTCTTTCTGTTGTACGCGAATATTCCGACGTTTTCCCGATGAACTTCTGGTATTGCTCCAGCGAGGGAAGTTGAATTTGGCATCGATTTGATTCCTGGTGCTGAACCTATATCTAAAGCTCCTTACCGTATGGCACCGATTGAGTTGAAGGAATTGAAGGAACAGTTGCAAGAACTGTTGGAGAACGGATTTATTAGGCCCAGTGTTTCACCTTGGGGCGCACCGGTGTTATTTGTTAAGAAGAAGGATGGAAGTATGAGGTTGTGTATTGACTACCGTGAGCTGAACCGTATCACTATCCGTAACCGTTATCCTCTTCCGCGCATCGACGACTTGTTTGATCAGTTGCAAGGTGCAAAATTTTTCTCTAAGATTGACCTGAGGTCTGGTTATCATCAATTACGTGTGAAGGAGCAAGATGTTTCTAAGACCGCGTTCCGTACTCGTTATGGCCATTATGAGTTCCTGGTTATGCCTTTTGGTTTGACTAATGCGCCTGCCGTTTTCATGGATCTTATGAATCGTGTTTTCCACGAGTACCTCAATAAATTTGTAATCGTTTTCATCGATGACATCCTCGTGTATTCTAAGAGTGAGGTTGAGCACGAGCAGCACCTTCGTATTGTATTGGAGACTCTTCGACAGCAGAAGTTGTATGCAAAATTTTCTAAGTGTGAATTCTGGTTGAGCCAAGTTGCTTTCCTTGGTCACGTTGTGTCTGCTGATGGTATCAAGATGGACACATCTAAGGTTGAGGCTATCACAAAATGGCTGAGACCTACTACTGTGATGGAGATTAGAAGTTTTCTGGGGCTTGCTGGTTATTACCGTCATTTTGTTGAGGGTTTCTCTCGATTGGCGTTACCTTTGACGCAATTGATGAGGAAATGAGAAAAGTTTGAGTGGACGGATGAGCGTGAAAAGAGTTTCGAGGAGTTGAAACGGAGATTGGTTTCTGCGCCTATTTTGACACTTCCATCGGGTTCCGGAGGTTTTCAGATTTATAGCGACGCGTCTAAGAAAGGGTTGGGTTGTGTATTGATGCAGCATGGTAAGGTGATTGCCTATGCTTCGAGGCAATTGAAATCGTATGAGGAGAATTATCCCATGCATGATTTGGAGTTGGCTGCGGTGGTTTTCGCCTTAAAGATTTGGAGGCATTACTTGTACGGTGAGTCGTGTGATATCTTTACTGACCACAAAAGTTTAAAGTATATATTCACACAAAAGGAGCTCAATATGAGGCAGCGGAGATGGTTAGAGCTTCTTAAGGATTACGACACGAACATCCAGTATCACCCGGGTAAGGCTAATGTGGTTGCAGATGCACTAAGCCGAAAGTCGGGTATGATTGCTAGTTTGGAGATTGAACCCAGGGTTCTTCACGATCTTGAGCTTATGGATGTGGAATTTTGTTTTCGGGGTTATGATGGTTATTGGGCTAGTTTGAGGGTAGAGTCCAACCTTATATTGCGGATTAAGGAAGCTCAGAAGGATGATTGTGAGCTTTGGTCTGTGGTTCAGAATATCGAGGCGGGTAAGCAGACTGAGTTCAGTGTTGATGGTTTCGGCGTCGTATGGTATGAGGGTCGACTTTGTGTTCCGAATGATCCTGCTTTGCGTGAAACTGTTTTGTCGGAGGCTCATAGTTCCCCTTTCACTATTCATCCTGGTTCTACCAAGATGTATCGGGATCTTAAGGAACATTTTTGGTGGACTGGTATGAAGCAGGATGTGGCTTCGTTTGTGGCTAAGTATATGACTTGTCAGCAGGTTAAGATTGAGCATCAGAGGGCTAGTGGTTTGTTGCAGCCGTTAGATATTCCTACATGGAAGTGGGAAGAAATCTCCATGGATTTTGTCACAGGTTTGCCTCCTACTCAGAAAAGACATGACGCGATTTGGGTGGTTGTTGATCGACTAACCAAATCCGCTCATTTCTTACCTATCCGGAAAGATTATCGTGTTAGTAGATTGGCGGAGATTTTTCAACAAGAGATTATTAGATTGCATGGTACTCCTACTGCTATTGTTTCCGATAGAGATCCGCGATTCACGTCACAGTTTTGGAAGAGTCTACAGAAAGCTTGGGGCACGCGTCTTAAGTTTAGTACTGCTTTTCATCCTCAAACTGATGGTCAGACGGAGAGGACTATTCAGACTCTTGAGGACATGTTGAGGGCTTGTGCATTGGAATGGACTGGGAACTGGGATGAGTATCTGTGCTTGGTGGAGTTTGCCTACAACAATAGTTGGCACGCTAGCATCAAAGGAGCACCCTATGAGTTGTTATATGGGAGGAAATGTAGAGCACCTATTTGTTGGGATGAGGTAGGTGAGCGTTCGATTGAGGGTCCGGAACTCATTGAGATTACTAATGAGAAGGTGGCGGTTGCTAGGGAGAGATTGAAGGAGGCTCGTTCACGGCAAAAGAGTTATGCTGATAAGCATAGGCGCGACTTGGAGTTTCGTGTTGGTGATCGTGTTTTTCTGAAAGTTTCGCCATCCCGTGGTATTAAGCGTTTTGGAATCAAGGGCAAGCTCAGTCCTCGATTCATCGGACCTTTCGAGATTCTGGATCGTGTTGGGGAGGTTTCCTACCGTCTAGCTCTACCTCCTCAGTTATCTCATGTTCATGATGTGTTTCATGTATCTCTGCTACGGGGATACAACTATCATCCGTTACACGTGGTTTCCTATCCTTTGGATCAGATTCAGCCGGATATGTCCTTACTGGAAGAACCCGAAGCTATTTTAGATCGACGAGATCGAATCACGAGAAACAAAGTAATTCCGTTTGTTAAGATTCTTTGGAAGAATCACCCAGAGCGTGAAGCTACCTGGGAGACCGAGGAATCTATGCGAGCTAGTTATCCACATTTCTTTTCATCATCGGGTATGTCTTCGTTTATTGCTTCGTTTCCTTTTCAATTTTCGAGGACGAAAATTTTCTTTTTAGAGGGGAAGAGTTGTAAAACCCTAAAATCTCAAACGCGTGAAATGACAATTTTGCCCTCAAACTTAAAATTTTACAAACTCGGGAAACACGTCAACATCGTTTAATAAGTTATATCATTAATAATATACACAGATTATGAAAGTAATTAACTTATGATATAAATTAAAAGAACACAAATAAATAAGTCCTAAAGTAACAAATAACTCTACAACATGTACACAATTCACCTAGTCTAGAAAGGAGACTATATACATAATAAAGAGATAAGTTGGAAAGTTAAGATTTGGTCTCCCCCCCCCCTCCTCTATGGCCGGCCACCTTTGACTCCTCATTATTATCCATATCAATTTTCAATTATCTCATTTACACATTTCCTTTTCATTTCAAAAACACCAAGTAAACCCTAGATCTATTTTCCTTCTCCTAAGTGGCGGCATACATTTATTTTTCTTCATTCCATCCGAAAATCAAAGAAGCAAGGTGTTCCTAGGAGGCTTGTGATCGTGTGTGATCGATTGGTGGGCTTGTGATAGTGTTTGGAAGCTTGGACGTGGGGTTCTATTTTAGGTCGTGGGGTTTAGGAAGCCAAGGGAGGCTTGGTTTTGATCGTGGTGGTTTTATTCTTGTTTCCTTGTCGCGTACACGCTACTAGGGTAACGTATCATCATCTCACGTCTCTTCCTTTTTGTTTCTTGTTCAATTCGTGGCCATGGAATCCTTTTCTAGGGCTTGTTATACGAAAAATATGTTACATGAAATAATGAATATGGTTGTCACATGAAATGATAAAATGGATTACATAAAATCATGATTCTAAACCTATATGATTCGAATGATATGTAACATGTAAACCTTTATACAAATCTGATTTTTGGTCTCTCATTATGTCGACATATATGGATTACATTAAAGGGTTAAATGAGCTTGTGAAACTATACGTATACGTATGTGATAAATGGAATCGATAACGAATGATTTACGAGGTTGTTTTGATTAATATGTGGGGAAGTACATATATGTCTTGGTGAAGGGATGTCACGTACAAAATGGATAATGGTTAATATGTTGTGTAATCTATGATAATCGAGTCTACATGTGTTAAAACCTATACGTTAATCATAATCAAAAAACTAGGGTTTTGTAATTAATGATTTAATAAAGATAAGGGGTTAATTTGTAAATTATGAAACTTGATGGATTAACTTGTTAATATGTTAACTAAATGGATTAAATGAGTAAAATGAGTAAACTTGCTATATTTACATTTTTAACCCTATACTTTGCAGTATTGACATTTTAAACCCTAAACTTTTATAACTTGTCATAATTGATCCTTAAATCATAATAACACTCATTTTCACTATTTAACTTAAGATAAGTAACTAAACCTGCTAATTATGGAAACCTGCTAAATATGGAAACCTGCTATTTATGGAAAGTTACTAATAATAGAAAGTTGCCTAAAATAGAAAGTACTTAAAATGGAAAGATTAATAAAAGTGGAAACCTGCTAAAAATAGAAAGCCGTCTTAAACTAGTGATCTGATTCTTATAGAACGTTATTTAATTCATATAGGTTCCAGGCGACGGGTTTGATCTGCTTTCTTGATTTTACTTTCGTTGTGATTTGCTCAGAATAAGGTACAGATATTCTGACCTTACCTCTTAAGGTTTCTCGTGATTCTTATACATCTTTCGATATTAGCTTGAACCAAGGCTGTCAAGATCGCGATCCCGCGCAGGATCGTTTTTGTCTTTGCAAGATCGAGATCGTAGGATCGAATCGCGATCCTACGATCCTACCAATTAGTCATATTTTGTAAACAAATGATATCCAAGTCAAGACTGTTTTACATTTATACTCAACATCAAAGGTAAATTTATATAATATTCTCTTGAAAATGATAAAGTTCAATTTTCAAACACCAAAGTAATAGTAAAACACAAAAAAGTAAAGTTTCCATCGTTACATTAACGCTCTAGTGGAATAATATTACATAACATAAGTCCTAAATTTCTCAAAACATACTAGCCATCTACATGATTTCAAGAAAACAAACGTTTCGTAAGTGGAATTTCAAAACATACCATTTGATTAGTTTAATCAAAGTGAAGTAAATAAATTAAACTATTGAACACTTTTAGACTATAATCTATTTAGAAAAGTAAAAAACTATGTATAAACTATAATCTATTTAGAAAATGAGACAATAATGGTTTACTTATTAGACATTAGTAAAAAAAATGTATTTTTTTTTGCCTAAGAAAGTGAGATGGACTTAAAAAAAAAAAAAAAAAAAAAAAGGGTGAACTCGGATCGCGTGTCGATCTTACGATCCTACGTGCGATCCTACGATCTTACCGATCCACCTCAGATGCGATCCTACTACGATCCTACACGATTTTGACTGGTGGGCACGTAAGATCGTACGATCTTACGTGTAAACTCGCGATCTTGACAGCTATGGCTTGAACTGTTACGCTTTACTCTAAGCCTCATGATTAGGGCTTCCCTATGACTCTGCTATGCTCCCTTTGATATGAAACTTTGATATGAAACTTTGATATGAAACTTTGATATGAAACTATGATATGAACTTTGATATGAACCCTTATGATATGAATATGCTTAGACCCTTCAGTCTGATACCCGAGCCAAATATGTGTTCCTAGTCAGGAAGGTAACCTGACCGTGTCATTGATGCACCAATGGCATGACTCCAGTGTGTACGAGTGATGATACACACCGTCCCCTATTATGATATGATATGATTATGAGCTCACTATATGTATATGATTTGGCCACTGGGGGGCGTATGGATGCATCCTAGATATGATATGTTTCGAGGGATTTGATCTGATTGGAGATTTATATGGTGAATGATGTCGGGTGCAATCCGTGTCTTCACATTTCTGGGAGTTGATCACTCCACTGTTACTTGAGGTCTCCCCTCCATTATATTTGGTATTCCGAGGTCACCCCTCCGAATACACTGATATGATATGATATGATATGTGTTTGATATGATATGGGCTCGTGGTATATGACTAACCTTTCATTTCCTTTCTCTTATTATCCTTTGATATGCCTTATGATATTTCCCATTGCACCTTATGATTATGATATCCTCATTTTCGATTTATTCGTTTGTTATATATATCTGTTCACTGGGCTTTTTAAGCTCAGCCGCGTTTTCTTTCCATGCGGCAGGTAATTAAGCTAGAAGCTGGGATTCTTAGCTATGGGTTTGAGTGATGAGCGGTTATGTGGATCTATGGCTCTAGTCACCTTATTTCTGCTTGATTATGTTGACATTATTTAGACTCGGTTTATGCTTATTTATGTCTTGGATTTATTCCTTCTTCTTTTGATGAACTTATGTAACGTTTAAGCCGTGTTGGCTGGATTTCCTTTGATTATTTATTTAAGACTTCCGCTGCTTTATTATGTTCATTATGTATGCTTTGATATGACACCATTTTATAATATCTCTACCCTTATCGGGTTGGGGTGTTACAAAGTCAATGCCCCAGATGTCAAAAATCTCACACACTTGAATGGCGTTTTGCGGCATTTCATTTCTTTGTGAGATATTTCCGTGACGTTGACAAGCGTCACAGGTTTTGACAAATTCGTGGGCATCCTTGTAAATCGTGGGCCAATAAAATCCGGAAGCAAACACCTTCTTGGCAGTGTAGTTTGGACTATGATGGCCCCCTGTGGGTCCAGCATGGCAAGCTTTGAGAATGTCCATAGCTTCCGTCCATAAACACACCGTCGGATGACTTGATCCGCACAGATTTTGAATAAGTAGGGTTCGTCCCAGAAGTAATGTTTAACATCCTTGAAGAATTTGTTCTTCTGTTGGGCTGACATTCCTTTCACTATGAAGTTACCCGCATGGTAATTTGCGAAGTCAGCAAACCATGGGGTAGTAGAGTTTCCACGAAAAGAAATCGCATTGAGTGTTTGAGAGAAATGTTTCATTTATTTCCTTTTTCTCGAAAACATCTTGGTGTGGGTTTTCTAATCAGACGGATGATCAGCAGCTAGGTCTCAGCTCCTTTTTATCACGTATAATGATATCAAATTCTTGCGGAGGAGAACCCATGAACAATCTCGGCTTTGCATCTTGTTTTGCAAAGAGATATTTGAGAGCCGAATGATCCGTATACACCACGCATTTGGTCAAGATTAAGTACGGTCGAAACTTCTCAAACGCATACACCACGGCTAGTAGCTCTTTTTCTGTGGTGGTGTAATGGGTTTGAGCCTCGGTCATAGTTTTACTTGCGTAATGGATAGGCTGAAAATGCTTGGTTATTCGTTGCCCCAGGACTGCACCGATAGCAAAATCACTTGCATCGCACATGAGTTCAAAGGGTAAATCCCAGTCGAGGGCAACGAGAATGGGTGCTTCAGTATGCTTTTTCTTTAATGTTTCAAAATCTTTGATGCACTCGGGTGAGAAGATAAAAAGAGCATCCTTCTCAAGGAGATGAGTCATAGGCCGAGCGATTTTAGAAAAATCTTGTATGAATCTGCGATAAAAACCGGCATGACCTAAAAAACTCCTAATACCTTTGACGGTAGTAGGATGAGGCAATTTGGCAATAACATCGACTTTTGCTCTATCGACCTCAATCCCATTTTTGGAAATCTTATGGCCAAGGACAATACCCTCCTTAACCATAAAATGGCTCTTCTCCCAATTTAGACAAAGATTGGTGTCTTCACACCGTTTGAGCATTTTTTCTAAATGGGAGAGACATGTTTGAAACGAGTCCCCAATGACCGAGAAGTCATCCATAAACACCTCCATTGTTTCCCCGATCATGTCGTGTAAAATTGCCATCATATCGTAGAGGAACGTGCCAGGAGCATTACACAGGCCAAAAGGCATACGTCTGTAGGCAAAAGTTCCGTATGGGCAGGTGAATGTGGTCTTTTCTTGATCCTGTGGATCAATGGGGATCTTAAAATACCCCGAGAAACCATCTAGGAAACTATAGTATTCGTTCCCTGCTAATCTCTCAAGCATTTGGTCCATGAAGGGTAGGGGAAAATGGTCTTTTCGGGTGGCGTCATTCAACTTACGATAGTCAATGAAAACACGCCATCCCGTAACCAATCGAGTTGGAATTAACTCGTTTTCTTCATTTGTGACAACAGTTATGCCACCCTTTTTGGGAACACAGTGAATTGGGCTAACCCAAGGACTATCAGAGATCGGGTAAATTAAACCGGAATCAAGAAGTTTGAGAACCTCCTGTTTGATAACCTCATGAATCTTAGGATTCACCCTTCTCTGATGTTGGACTGCTGGCTTGAAATCATCCTCCATCAAGATTTTGTGAGTACAAAACTCAGGGTTGATACCCTTAATGTTGGAGAGTTTCCAAGCAATTGCTTGCTTGTGTGACTTCAAGACCTTTATCAGAGCAGTCTTTTCATCTTTACTCAAATATCGAGAAATAATGACTGGTAATTTATCATCACCCTCAAGAAATGCATACTAGAGATGAGGTGGTAAGTCCTTAAGTTCAACCTCAGGAAATTCTTCAGTTCTCTCAACTGACTTGACCCTTATTATGGCTCGACGGGAGGGGTGATGATGGATCATCATTGAGCAACTTCCGATGAGAAGAATATCTCCCTCGATGTCGATAGGGCGTGATCAATTTCCCATGAAACCGAATCACTAGACAAGTATGCTTCAATCTCTTCCAAGATGAAGTCACTTTCCTCAAACGGAGTGAGAGAAGGAGTAGAATTGGCAATGATGGGTTGTGAGGAATGAGTGAGATTATCACTCAAAGAATTATGAACATAACCGAGAACTTCTTGAGAGTACTCTTCAGAAGCAACATCAATGATATCTATTCGGTTAACCGACTCAGAATCATAGTTTGCGGAGTACCTCGAAGTTTGATCAAGGTTAAAGGTGACAGCTTCATTACCCGCACGTAATGTGATTTCTTGCTCAAAAACATCAATGAGAGCACGGCCCGTTCTCAGGAATCCTCGTCCAACAATGAGGGGAACCCGATGATCGGCATCGAAGTCAACAACCACAAAGTCAGCTGGAAAATGGAACTTTCCTACTTTCATGAATACATCCTCGGCGATGCCAAGAGGACGCGATATTGAACGATCTGCAAGCTCAAGAGTCATGCAGGTAGGAGAAAGGTCCGGAAGAGAAGTTTCTTCCATCTTGAATGAGGCATCGGTTAATGCTTGCACCAAGATCGGCTAAGGCAAAGCATTCAACCATTCCTGGAAATACACAAGGTAAGAGAAATTTTCCAGGATCTCCAAGCTTCTCGGGAAGCTGCTTTAACAGAACTGCTGAGCAGTTCTCGTTCAAAGGAGTTTTAGCCATTTCAAACAGTTTTTCCTTGTTGCTTAACATGTGTTTGAGAGTTGATGCAAAATTGGGCATCAGCATGATAGCATCCGCAAAGCTTATGTCAAAATGTAGTTCTTGGAAAATTTGAAACAATTTATCCATTTGATGACCTGGCTTTTTCGCGGAGCTTTTGCTCATTTAAACGTGATGGGTAAGGAATAGATGATTTGGGTTTCTGGTTTTCAACCGAGATGTCATGTGAATCAAAAACAACTCCTTGCTTAGACTTGGGTTCGGACAACTTGAGGTTGGACATCGTTGGTACCTCCGTTATTAGTAGGAAGTTCCTTGTCTTTTGTCGCCTCATGTTCACGTTCCACTACCTTAGGAGAAGAGAAAGGAGGTAGGAGGAACAATGGGTCCTTCATTGTATGATACACCACTTCGGTTGTGATCGCCTTTGCATCGCCCTCGGGTTAGCGATCGTGTTGCTCGGAAGTTTTCCTGAGCCCGAGGGTTGATCATTTAGAGACTTCTTAATGTCGAAATCGGCTAACCAACAACTGTTCATTTCATCTTGGGATTTCATGAATTGCTTCAATAGCTCATCGAGATGATGGTCCAGGTTGGAACAATGGCATGAGTTTGATTAGGAAAATTCTGGCCTCTATTGTTCGGATTAGGGCCTTGATTTTGAAAATTTCCTTGGTTAGGATTCATATTCCCATGAAATTGATTCCCTCGATTGAAATTGTTTTGATTAAAGTTTCCTTGATGTTGGAAACCTTGATTTGGTCAGGGATAGAAATTACCTTGGTTTTGATAACCTTGGTTCATTCTAGGTTGGATTCGATTCCGGTTTTGCATGTTATGATTACGGTTAAAGCGGGTGGTCCCGATAAGTATTAGCACGGTTTTGGTTCATTTTGAGGATGGTATTGATTACCTCCTTGATCTGAAGTACCGGCTATAGCATTGGCTTCAAACGGACTACCATCGGTGTGATACAGTTGTAGTATGCATGAGGGCCACCACAAGTTACACAGACCTCGACTTTCTTCACTTCACCATGTGATGGTGTCTGTGTGAAAGTGACTTTCTTTTTGGTTAGCAAGAACCAAAGCCTGAATAGCATCCGTGAGTTTGTCAATCTTAGCATAGGTGCTAGATGTACTCACGTGAGATGAAGTAGAAGGTCCTGCATTATACTGAGACTGATATGTCTTTGTTCGGAAAGGGCGGACACAGGACTTGTTTTCTATGATTTGCAAGGCTTCTTTTGTGGTCTTGCTTTCGGAAATTACCTCCAGCGGAGGCATTTAAAAGTCTTGGTTAGTTTGGTTTAGACCATTGTAGAAAGTATCCATTTGCATTAACTCGGTAAAACTATGATGCGGACACTTTCGAGACAACTCTTTGTAACGATCCCATGCCTCACCGAATGATTCATCAAATCTTTGAGTGAATTTCAGTATCTCATTCTTAAGACTTGTAGTTCGGGATAGAGGATAGAATTCGTTAACAAACTTAGTGACTAAATCCTCCCATGTCTCAATGGAACGAGGGGTTGTTTCTCAAGCCAATTCCGGGCTTGTCCCTCTAGAGAGAATGGGAACGGAAGAAGCTTAATTGCTTCATGTGGGACATTCTTGTATTTGATGGTAGATGCAATCTTGTTAAACCATCGAATATGAGCATGAGGATCATCCCTCTCAAAACCATAAAATTGGCTTTGGGTTACAAGATTAAGCAACCTGGTTTTGAGCTCAAAGGTATCAGCCACGATGGTTGGGACAATAATGGCATATCCGTAACCCTCGATGGGTGCTTGGAGAAGCTCATTCATCGGTTTATCTTACTGCCATTACTGACGGGGTGGTGGTGCTAGGCGTTCCTCAGTCACGGTGAGGGAAGCGAGCGTCTCTGGACGTTTGAGGAATACTTTCAAGCTCGAAAGTGGACTTGTGGAGCTGGAAGAACGAGTGCGCATGCACTAAGTTTAAAAATCAGTTTTCAAAACAAATGCGAGGCAAAATGACAAGTGAACTTAAACCAATAATCACAAATGAAATGGCTTCTTTAAAAAGGTACACCAAATCACAAGGACACAAAGGCAAGTTTTGATCTTTAAGATTGGTAACTTATTAATGTTCACACCCTAGTTGGAAGGTGTTCACCTTGGTTTGCGGTGGTTGATTTTTATGTATTTATTAAGTACCACTAAAAAGGCGTAGGTATGGATTTGTGCTAAGGGTTTAAATACTTTTGGACAATATTTTTGGTATCGTTTCGTTTAACCAAATCGTACCTCTTTAAGAATCACCTTAAAGAAAATACATGATAGAAAACGTTACGATTGTTTTGTTGTTTTATATTTTTTGGTGTTGTTAACACTTCAGGAAAAGTGTTAATGAACTTTTTGATAACTTTACAAAAAAAACTGTTTACAAAAGGTGGTATATGTGCAAGTATGGGTGCGAAAATGTTTAAAACACAGCTACTGACCTCCGGCGGCGTGGCCTAAAATTTGATCGCTTCCAAACAGTCAAGAAATATTGACCAAAGGTTTTAGTCAACAAAAGTCAACTATTATGGACTCAATACAATTTCCCTTGGAATTTAGTGGATTTCCGGATCGTTAAGTCCCACGGAGGTTGAATGGTGTTTGAAAACGTTAAGAAGTAGAATGATCACTAAGGATAATGATCTGTAAGGATTTTGGTTGATAATTACACTACTGATTGTTTGGAATTGTATTTGGATGCAGAGCTATAAAGCACAACAATCAGATTAAACAAACGTGTATAGCAAGCAAATAAAAATGTAAATTTAAAACTACAGGGACTTAAAATGACAAGTTTAAAACTAAAGGGTATAAAATGAAAATTTAAAACTTTTTAAACTTAAAGAAAATTAAAATCTAAAAGAAAATATTTTACTAATATTATATTAATTTAATATTAATTAATTAATTAAAACTATTTTAAACTTATTTAAAATCTAGTTTAATTAATCTAAAAAGGATTTATACTACAAAATTAACTAAGAAAATTACAAATTTATTTTCTAAAAATCTAGAACAACTTAAAAGATTTATAAAATTAAAACAAATATTTTTGTCTTTTAGCTAAGGTTTACAAATTAAAACTTAATTAATAATTCAAATCTAATTAAACTAATTAAAGGATTAAAATTAGAAAATAAAAAGGGGAAATTATAAGATTAATTTTTATAGGTTCTAATTAAGTTAAAAAAGCTAGGAAAAATATAATTTCATGGTTTTACTTAATAAAGATTAATTTTACTATTTAATACTTTAATATTAATTAATTATTAAAACTATTATTAATTATTAAAAATACTAGATGACAAAGGAAAATTCTGATAAAATTCCTAAAAATACTTTAATATGACAGAAACTTAAGAAAAAAATAAAAACAGATAAGTGCTTAATAATAAGCTGAAAAGAAAATTAAAAAGCTAATTTATATTAAATAAACGCTATCACTATTTTTAAAATTGATGTTTTTGTTATTTTTCTTTTACAAAACTATTTAACTACTGAAAAATAAGCAACTTTAATGAAGACAAAAATTTTGGAACTTGAAAATAAGCTCAGAATGAGCTTATGAGCTTAATAGTTGAGCTTTTTGGCTCAATTTGATGATTTTAAGCTCAACTAAGCTACCAAATAAGCTAATCAAAAGGAAACAAAGCTGAAATAAGATAAAAATAAGTAAAAGGAACTGGAAATGAGTGAAAAGTTACAAAGAGTATCATTGATAAGCTTAGAATAAGCTAATAAGCACTTCCACTAAATCCTATCAACCAAACAGGCCTACAGTTAACTTTAAGAGCAATTTAAGCTTATAAAATAATTGAAAAGCTCAAAATAAGGACTGAGGTAGCAAGATGGGTTGGTGGGCTTTCCAAAAAGTCCAAGCTCACACTGTGGGAACCACAAATGATCTTATGACAAGCTTTTGAAAAAGCTTGTAAACAACTGAGTATCTGTTACACAGGAAATGGGACAACTTAAAGCTAGTAGCATGACTTACCAAATAAGCTAAAAAGTGGAAAATAAGCACTGTACTAAAGAGATAGCTAGATGGGCTTTCCAAAAAGCTAAGTTTCAATGCACGGGTCCCACTAATAAGCTCTATGTGAGCTTGTGAAATCAAGCAGATACAACCAACTCTATTGGTACAGGGGAGATAAGTTTGTTTTGAAAAGCGATTTTAAGCTTAAAGAGCTTAAGAAAAATTTCACAAAATCGATTTAGAAAACAGACCGACAACTTGTAAAACCCAAAATATCAAAGTTATGGATCAGAAATGAATCTACTAAAAATCGCAAAGTTTTGTGAACGACTTGTACAATTTTGACTTATGACAGATTTTTAAAAAGTTTGACTAAAATGAGTTTTGATTTACTAAAACAGTTTGATTATGATGTTTAAAACCTATTTATTACTAATGCAATCTAGTTCTACTCTTACTAAACCTGTTTGCAAGATTTGAACATCTGATTTCTACTTAAATGAGAATGAGAGCAGTTTAAGATGAATTTTTGACTTACGGTGATATCGGATGCAATCTAATGAAAATTTGACTATATTATACCTATATTAAACTCTAGAGACTATGCCTAACCACTGAACTAAGCTCTATCCCAAATGGAATGCCTGATCCAAACACCTCTATTAAAGGCTGTTTTGAGTTTTTTCAAAGCTTAACACTAACTTAGGCCATGAAACTGATTCATGAGAACATTTAATGATATAATAAGCTGATTTAAGCACATAAATACCAACAATAACAACAAAGACCTATAAATTACTATTATGAAATATTAATAGTAAAAAAAATGAAAACAAAGCAACTAAGAAGGCTGATGAACAAGCATGCAATATTAAGCAATAATCTAACTAACAAACACCAAATAAGCATAAAAGCTGAGATAAGTGTATAAGCACTTCTACAGTGAATGACCAAAATTAAGAATTTAGCTTACAAATTTCTTCCAAGCTCATAACTGAGAACCAAGGATCAAGACCACTTCCTATAGCTTCCCAAGAAGCATCTAACCCAAGGCAATCCAAAATTTACCCTGCTCCAGCTGTGATCATCTTCTCCATTGATTTTTTATTTATAACTAATTTTTTTGTATTTTTTTTTATTTTTGAGTTTTAACTATAAAATGAATTTTAAAGTTACTAAAAGCTTTTAAAAGCTTTATAAGGAGCTTACATGAGCTTATGAGTCCATAACATCAACTATAAACAACTTTAAGCTAATATGAGAATTTGAACTTGAAATTTGCATAAACTTGAAATGAGACTGAAACTTGAAATTGCTTACTGAAAAAGATTTATATTACTGAAATAACTTAATTCAAGACTTGAAAGCTTAGACATACTACTGGAAATGAAATTTTTCTAATTCGACATTACATAAACTAAATTACACTAGATATATTCCACTTTGCTTCATTTCTTCTTTATAAAGATCTTTTGAACTCCTTGTCGACCTCTGAATGTTTTCCACTTCATTTCAACCATTGGATCCTTCAAATTCATCAGAACCACACATTTGGCATTTTGACGCCAAAAGTCATTTTTGATAAGAAGTAGTTTAGAAGCAATTAAAGGATTTTGGGTGTTTGTGGAGGTGGAAGGGAAGTGGTTACAAGCAATTTGGAAAGGTGAGGTGGAAAGGTGGTGGTGAAAACCAGACACGATGGAGGTGGTTTCGGTTTGGCGGGTTTTGTGAGGGAGATGAACAGTCGTGGGATTTAACTTTTGACCTGGTATTATTAATAGGTGGGGGTTCAATGGGGTATAATGGCAGGGTCGAAAAGGTTTTGGATTGGCTCAGAGGTCTAGGTTCAAGGTTGAGTTATTTTGGGTTTGGGCTTGTGATTGGGCAATTTGGGATGGGTTAATAAAAGGGTCCAGGTTGGTTTTGTAGTTAATACACAAGGACCATTTTGTAATTTCTGGTTTTGAGGGACTGAAATTGTAACTTTCCCAAACTTATCAAAAGGACCTATTATGCCATATATGAATAGTACAAGGTTTATTTTTAATTATTTTCACTTTTTAAATTTACCAAGGACTATTTTTGACAATTTTAAACTTAGGGACTAAAGTTGTCATTTTGTAATTTTAAACTTTGAAGGGTTTGTTTTGACAACTTTTGAATCCCATGGACCTTAAATGATATTTTGCTTTATTTTGATTTACCAGGGACTAGTTTTGATAACTTTTGAAACTTGGGGGACTAAAATTGCCAATTATGAAAACTTGATACGTTTTTCACCTGCTTTTGGTATTTTTGAATTTGAAACACATAAAACACTTATTTGTGATATTTTTATCATTTTGATGCTTTGACGGGTGTTTTTGGATGTTTTTGGCAGTCTAAAAGGTACAAGAATGATGAGTATTTGCATACTCATCAGAGACAGAAAGTTTTCTTTCTACTAACTTGAATCACATTTGCAGGAAATTGTGAATTATACTTGATTTCTAACCTTTGTTTTGTAGTTATTCAATTTACATATGAAGACTTTGACACCCTAAAGCTAGGGGGAGCTTTATGTCAAAGCAATACATTGCAAATTACTTGCAATACTAGGTTTACATTTCGTGACATCCCTTTGCATAAATTGCAATCATCAAGGGGGAGCACATTCGTCTCGTAGACGATATCTTTTGCAAACTTATTTGCAAACAAACTAGATTAGTATTACTTTCTTGACGCCCTTACTTAGGGATGGACTCGTCAAGGGGGAGTAAAGACGAGATCCTCTCACGTTATTTGCTCTCTAGTTTCTTTTACTTTTAATTCTTTCACATGTTTTTCTTAAAAACAATGTGTTGCCTTCCTTCAAACACTTTTTGTTTCGACAAAAAGGGGGAGAAGAAAGTAAAAACTACAAATTCAAACTTTTACGAATTTTAGATTTTCCTTAAATTAATTTTATGTTTTGTCATCAACAAAAAGTGGGAGATTGTTAATACAAATAAGCCGTAAAAACGTTTATTTATATTTTACGATATTCTATTATTTTGTCGATAACAAACGTAAAATCATATTAACGAAACAAATAAAATACGTAAATGGTTTGAACTAATAGTTTCTAACATATTCACATTTTCACATAAAACACTAAAACAAGTATAAGTGATTTTATGATTTAGTAATATATATGTACAACAACTAGTGTTTACATATTTGGTTAAAATATACACATAACTAGTATGTAGTATATTGGGTAACATAAATGGGTAAAAACATGTATACACTAAAATGGGTAAAAACAAGTATATACTAAAATGGGTAAAAACAAGTGTATAGGTAAAAACTAGCTAATGGTTTTGACCCATAACCCATGGTTTTATTTATACCACTTAACCAAGTTCATTGTATCCTTAAGATACATTGTATCTAGAAAAAAAACCATGGATCAACCCATAACCCATGACCCATGATCCATAACCAAAAATACCTATGGGCAAAGAGGAGCGTACCACGGATCCCTAGCTTTGTGCTAGCCGGATCCCTTGTGGTAGGGATCCGTGGGATCCGGGGAACAGTAGGATTTTTCCTCTATAAATAGTGAGCCATTTCTTCATTATTTCAAACCCCTTTTCAATCCCTTTCTAACACACTTTCCCCCCTGAGTTAAATCTCACTAACCTTAGATCCAAGAGATCTATGTTTGTAGTTTTGTTTTTGTGTGATCTTTTAGGTTCCTCTTAAAGGCAAGATCACCACCTTTGAAGTCGAGCAAGCTCAAGTCCATGAGTTGCCATGCTTCCTCATCATCAAGGCTACTGAAGTCTTCTTGTTGATGATTCTTTTCTTTCTTCAAAGAAGTGTAGTGTTGAAGACATTAGTGAAAGATGTTTCAAGTGTCAAGATGAAGATATTAGTGAATGGTATCTATCGTCTAGAGCATAAGCACTTGTGGTAGGTGCTTAGAAGTCAAGACAAAGAAGCATTAGTGAAAGGTGCTTAGAAGTCAAGACAAATAAGCATTAGTGAAAGGTGCTTAGAAGTGAAGACACAAGACATTAGTGAAAGGTGTCTTGTAGATCTAGTCAAAGGCATTAGTGAAAGGTGCCTTAGATGTACGTTCGATATGGTGTGTTTCGATGTACAAGATAGACTAGTATTAGATCCAAGGATATTGATATCCTTGATGATGTTGTAAAGGAGTAGATCTCCTTTGGGATTAGGCGTTGGTGTAGTGTGGTAGTAGTTCCTCCATTGCAATGGAACTAGGTGCTTAGCCTAGTACCTAATAAAGGGTAGGCGACGTTGTGAAGGTGTAGTTCACCTTGGAGTGAAAGAACTAGGTTCTTAGCCTAGTACCTTATAAAGGGTAGGCGACGTTGTGTAGGTGTAGTTCACCTTGGAGTGAAAGAACCCGGTGGTTAGCCTAGCACCGTATAAAGGGTAGGCGACGTTGTGTAGGTGTGGTTCGCCTTGGTGTGAAAGAACTCGGTATTTAGCTTTGTACCGGAAAAAGGTTAAGCGACGTTGTGAAGGCTTCTCCGCCATAAGGAGATTGGTGTAGTGATTACGAACTCTCGAGTAGGTGACTTGGGGAGTGGAGTAGGGCAAGGAAGGTGACCTTGTAGCCGAACCACTATAAATACTTGCGTTGTGGTTTTGTGCTTCTTACTCTTATCTTTTCATTACTTACCTTTATATGTTTGTTTATCAACATCCAACACACACATCCAAATAGATTGACATAAGTCGATCTAAATAGATTAAAAGGAAGTTTTAATTGGTAAAACTATTCAACCCCCCTTCTAGTCTTCCACAATTGGTATCAGAGCTTCGTTACCAAGTTTCTTGAATTATATTGTACTTTAAAAACTTGATACGATCCATGGTTAATTGAAAACTACAAAGAAGGTTTTTCATAAAAGCAAACACCATGTTTTTCAAAACTATATTTTTGGATGTTGAGTTGATAACAACATTTCTTTTCTTTTACCTTTTCATTTAATTGCACTAATCTTCTTTGTCATGTT